>JAWPHD010001474.1:0-319200 GCA_037043455.1 Cyrtodaria siliqua | reverse complement strand
TCATCAAATGCCTTCTGTAAGGGTTGATGACGCGATGCAAGGATAGTTAACCTCCACTGAGATTGTGAGTGATATTCCTCCAGTGAGGACTAGTAACGGGCCCACCTTGTGTCCCGGGGGTTGTCGTTAGTAAAACCTGGCCATGCTGACGCAGGTACGGGGACCGTCTCCGCTGCTCGTAAACGTTAATCGTGGAAGCTTAGCTCCACTCCTGGATATCCAAACCTAGATGGCTTACTCCAACCCTGGATGGCTTAGGCTGTAATTATACATACGTTTTAGATGTCGGTTGACAAACATAACAATCTTGCATAATTATCATTACCCAAACAAATCATTTTTCAATCAATATATGTAAGCTGTACTAATGATGAGTAGCAATGTATACATATTCTACAACGCCATGTATACGCTATGTACGTCACTGTTAATCAATGCCCCTAATACATGTAATATAAACATGATCAAATTACTCATATATTACACGCACTGAGTTATGCATGCACGCATGTCAACTAATGACCACATTATACAACGCTATGCATACGCGTCGAACATTAATTCTTGTCACTCATCTCATTGTTAACTAATGTTAACAATCGTGTATTACAATCACTGAGTTATACGCCAACGCTAACTAATGCACCTATTATCAACTGTTATCAAATTAATATGGTTTTACAATTAATGATCAATTACAATAATTACATCTAATAACGTAACTTCAAAATCATATGCTAGTCTAAAGTTATGTTTGAGAAACATCAATGCTAACCGGATGTCGTAACCGCCAAACAAGATGGCGCCGCCCACTGAATACAAATGTACGATAAAATTTAACAAAATAACTACTAACCACATGTTGCCTGTGAAATTTGACGTCCAATCTCCGTTCCAACAAAGTACTATCGATCATCCCGGCGAGAGGTAGAAGACAATGGGTTGTATAGCAAACATTACGCCCAAATCATTATTTCCCCCGTTCAGTCCGTGACAAACGTGGCTAAATCTGCAGTATTGAATCTACACGAGAGGCCCCTTATACAATATTTCCGTTTAAGGAAGATATACCTATACGTTTACATGCATTAGCACAAAACTAAACTTATGACACGGCCTCTCTGGCGGCCACTTAAAATGTGCACGCTTTAACGTGTTACATGAATAGATCATGAATATTGTGAAATTGTTTCAACTCGAACAATAGATTTGGGTGTAACCGATAACTTACAAGAGCTATGTACGACCAGTACGCTCTACCCGTGACATTTTGTGACAACTAGATTCTACTCTAAAACCTTTAACTACAGCATAGTACCTTTTTAATGCTCTCACTTTCACTGCCCCACATGGATTACATATTTGGTACTTAGCAAATGTCCCGCGATTACACATAAGACAAGGCTTAACTCACTTGTTTTCATCAAGTAATTCTGACCTTTTAGTTTATTTTCACATGGTTGATGAGAAGCTACTTTAATAATTTAGCAGTGTTATAGAAGGTTGAGTTGTATTAAAAATCAAATGGGTCTGGTTCTTTCTTAAACAAGCTTGGTCTAAGCGTCTCTACTGGAGGTTTTGTTGCCTGTGGTCTAGGTGGGTCTTTTTTCTCTACATTTTTCCATGTTATCCCCAAAACTGATATAGCTGTCATTATACCCACATATGTGTATGCAAACAATTTTAAAACCATCTACCTTTTTCCCTATCTCTTGCATGAAATATGTTTGTTTCTTTTTTTCTTGCTGTTCGTCTTCCAAAACAGATTGTTCATCTTCCTGCTGTTCCAGCAACAAATCTATGTCAAATCATCTTTCTCTTCTCCTTGTTTTTCCAACAGACAGGAGTGAAGCTGCGTCTGTATGCGGCTTTCTTCTGCTGTAGTTTCCAGATTACACACCACATCTTCTGGTGTAGGTATCTCTTTTAATATTCTGTCACGTTCTATGTTGTCATATGGTATAAGTTCGTCTACCGTTTTTTCATTCTCTTCCTCCCTTGTAATACGAGGGTTCCATATCTTCCTTAGTTTGTCATTTCCAATTCTATATCTCTTCATCGCTTGGTTCGCAGATATTTGTCCACGTAGTCCACAAAGTTCTTCTATTTGTTCTTGTGTCAAGTATCCTCTTTTGTTTTCCATGTTTTTATATTATGATATACCGGTATATATATAATCGATGTTTCGGAAGAAAAACCTTGACGACGAACAGACATCGAGACAGAAAATTGGGAATACCGATAATACACAATTTTTTCGTAATTTACTCGCTTCATATAAGTAATATATTGACTTAATTCGAATTAAAAATGAATAAAGTGTATTAAGATGCTTGTTTTTGTATAAATGTTTGCATGTTTGTTGTAAAACTTCAATAAATTGCGTGAAAAATCGTCCCTCCATTTTGTTGTTTATATCGCGTGACGTAATATCGCGTGACGTAATATCACGTGACTTCCATCTGTTTAGACTGGTACATGGAGTATTGTTACAGTTCTATTCTATTCTAATATTTATAGGATTTTATTTAATATTTTATAAAAAATTAATGAAGTTTTTGCTTTATTTTAAGACATATATTTTAGACGGCGTAGAAAGGCAGAATCACCCTACTTTGAAATGGCTATTATTCAATAATGCTTGTGAAAACATGCTTACCGGTACACATTTGATGATTGATAATTGGGCAAGATCGCACCTCGGCAGTGTGTCCATTGTTAGACAATGATCTCGAATTGATAACAATACAATGTTTGTTTAGTTACTATTTAAAGTTTCATTTTGAGCATGTACCTGTTGTGGTGGCTTCCGATGTTTGCTAATTGATAATTGTTTACATATCACCGAGTGATTATACTTGTTGCTAAATCCAACAAGGCGTTTAGAAGGAGTAGTGCCGACAAGAAATTTAAAAAAAAAAATGTCAAGGGGCCATAACTTCATCAAAAATCAATGAACCGGAAAAAAAATGCAATAGGCACAGCAATGCTTCCTGCTAACACGGCGTTAACATCAAACAAAAAAAAAGAAATATGAAAAAAAAAAAAAATTAATAATAATAACAAAAAAATATTAAATTAAAACAAGAGGTCAATGACCTTGAAGCTCTACTGATTGATTTTGATTTCAGGAAGTAGTCGCTACAGACTTGTTTTTTGAAAATCTATTTTTAACCGTTGCGGCCATCTTGAATTTCCGGCCGACCTGAAATTTTGCTAAGATCAATAAGACATTAAGAGCAACATTCCTGTGAAGTTTCATGAAAATCCGTCAGGTAGTTTCAAAGAAGTAGTCGCTACAAGTTTTCATTATATAACTCTATGTAAACAAAGCAGCCATGTTTAAGGTCAAATCAAAACGATTTTCGACAAGGACCAACATCATGTCATACTGATCATTTTAGAAAAAGTCCCATATCAATATCTCTTATTGTTTTGAAGAAGTAGTCGCTACAAACTTATTTATTTTAAATCTATTTTTAGCTGTGGCGGCCGTCTTGAATTTCCGGCCGACCTGAAATTTTTCTAGGATCAACTAGACATCAAGAGCAACATTCCTGTGAAGTTTCATGAACATCCGTCAAGTAGTTTCAGAGGAGTAGTCGCTACAAGTTTTTACTATATAACTCTATGTAACCAAAGATGGCCACTGGCAGCCATGTTTAACGTCGAATCAAAATAATTTTCCACAAGGATCTACATCATGTCATGCTGATCATTTTAGAAAAAGTCCCATATCAATATCACTTATAGTTTTCAAGAAGTAGTCGCTACAAACTTATTTTTTAAAAATCTATTTTTAGCTGTGACGGCCATCTTGAATTTCCGGCCGACCTGAAATTTTGATAGGATCAATAAGACATCAAGAGCAACATTCCTGTAAAGTTTCATGACAATCCGCCAAGTAGTTTCAGAGGAGTAGTCGCTACAAGTTTTTACTATATAACTCTATGTAAACAAAGATGGCCGCTGGCAGCCATGTTTAACGTTGAATCAAAACGATTTTTGACTAGGATCAACATCATGTAATGCTGATCATTTTAGAAAAAGTCCCATATCAATATCACTTATAGTTTTCAAGAAGTAGTCGCTACAAACTTATTTTTTAAAAATCTATTTTTAGCTGTGACGGCCATCTTGAATTTCCGGCCGACCTGAAATTTTTCTAGGATCAATCAGACATCAAGAGCAACATTCCTGTAAAGTTTAATGACAATCCGCCAAGTAGTTTCAGAGAAGTAGTCGCTACAAGTTTTTACTATATAACTCTATGTAAACAAAGATGGCCGCTGGCAGCCATGTTTAACGTTGAATCAAAACGATTTTTGACTAGGATCAACATCATGTCATGCTGATCATTTTAGAAAAAGTCCCATATCAATATCACTTATAGTTTTCAAGAAGAAGTCGCTACAAACTTGTATTTTAAAACTCTATTTTTAGCTTTGGCGGCCATCTTGGATTTCACATCAACATGAATTTTTGCTAGGATCAACTAGACTTTATGGGCAACATTTCTGTAAAGTTTCATGAATATCCATCCAGTAGTTTCTGCTGTGAAGTCGCTACAAGTTTTTACTATATAACTCTATGTAAACAAAGATGGCCGCTGGCAGCCATGTTTAACGTTGAATCAAAACGATTTTTGACTAGGATCAACATCATGTCATGCTGATCATTTTAGAAAAAGTCCCATATCAATATCACTTATAGTTTTCAAGAAGAAGTCGCTACAAACTTGTATTTTAAAACACTATTTTTAGCTTTGGCGGCCATCTTGGATTTCACATCAACATGAATTTTTGCTAGGATCAACTAGACTTTATGGGCAACATTTCTGTAAAGTTTCATGAATATCCATCCAGTAGTTTCAGCTGTGAAGTCGCTACAAGTTTTTACTATATAACTCTATGTAAACAAAGATGGCCGCTGGCAGCCATGTTTAACGTTGAATCAAAACGATTTTTGACTAGGATCAACATCATGTCATGCTGATCATTTTAGAAAAAGTCCCATATCAATATCACTTATAGTTTTCAAGAAGAAGTCGCTACAAACTTGTATTTTAAAACTCTATTTTTAGCTTTGGCGGCCATCTTGGATTTCACATCAACATGAATTTTTGCTAGGATCAACTAGACTTTATGGGCAACATTTCTGTAAAGTTTCATGAATATCCATCCAGTAGTTTCAGCTGTGAAGTCGCTACAAATAAAAGTTTACGGACAGACAGACGGACAGACGGACAGACGGACAGACGGACAGACGGACGGACGGACGACGGACTCCGCACCACGGCATAAGCTCTGCTGATCTCTGATCAGTAGAGCTAAAAAAATAATAAAAATAAAAATATATCTATTAAAAAAAAAAAAGGCAACATCTGGTAAAGTTTGGTAAAGACCAGATGAAAAATGAAAGCCTATCATATTAACAAGGCAAAATGTAGTATTTTTAACTAAATCAAGGGCCACAACTCCGCTGTTATTTGTCCGATCTGGCTGGTTTTCGAACTTGTGCGAGCTTTCATTGATATTAACAATCTGGTAAAGTTTGGTAAAGATCGGATGAAAAATGAAGGCCTTTGGCCAGTAGAGCTAAAAATCATCAGCTCCAAAAAGTAGGTCAAGGTCATAGATGAAATCCAGGCAACCCAAAAAAAAGATGCACTACTGCAGACAGAACTATGTCAAAATAGAATATGTTTTCTTCCAAAGATTAAGCTATAAATTAGGTTTAAACATCTAGTGCATAATTCTAGTTCATGAGAAAGTGATGTAATTGTAACAATTAAAGTTATGTGCCCTTTGCTTGGATGGTGAAGGTCACATCCACATTTTCTTTGTCACGTTGCAATGTACCACTCAAGATACAACTATAGCAAAGTTTGAAAGGTCTTAGTGCATACAGTTTGTGAAAAAATGACCTAAACGCCAAAGTTGAATGTAAAAATTATAAGGTTACCTGCTCTTGCTTGGAGGGTCAAGGTCACTTCCACATTTGCTTTGTCACGTTGCGATGTACCACTCAAGATACAACTATAAGCAAAGTTTTAAAGGTCTAACAGTTTGTGAAAAAGTGACCTAAACGCAAAAGTTGAACCTAAAATTATTAAGTTATCTGCCCTTTGCTTGGAGGGTCAAGGTCACTTCCACATTTGCTTTGTCACGTTGCCAAGTACCACCAAAGATACAACTATAAGCAAAGTTTGAAAGGTCTAGTGCATACAGCTTGTGAAAAAGTGACCTAAACGCAAAACTTTAATGTTGACGCCGCTGCCGGATGAAAAGCAACACCTATGTTCTTTGAAAAGGCGAGACAAAAAACAATATTGAGAAAGTAAGGCATGGAAATGTTGTTTACAAAAAAAAAATATTATCGTGGAAAAGAAATCTGCCACAGTTGTGAAGAAAAGTGACTATTTTTAAGTCTGCCCCTGTCATAGAAGGAAAAAAACCTGGGGAGGGTGTTGATTTGAAAGACCTCCCCCTAGATAAGCTACATAGCAAATATGAAAGCCGTACCTCAAAGGGTTAAAGAGCAAACCAAAAGGTTTAACATTTTTCTATAAAGTATGAGCTTGGTAAAATTGATAGGTGGAAGAGAGTTGATTTGAAAGCTAAAAATTAGTTAATTAGTTAGATAAGCTTATAATACACCTAAAAAAAGTTTTTCTAAGTATGATCTTGACCTTGGCCCAAGGTCAAAATGACAGGTAGGAGGGTGTTGACTTGAAAGACTACCAAGTAGATAAGCTACATACCAAATATGAAAGCCATACCTCTAAAGGTTGAAGAGATACCCAAAAGGTTAAGGTTTTATAAGTTAGTATGACCTTGACCTTGGTCCAAGTTCACACTGACCTGTGAGTGTGTTCACTGGAAATACCTCCTTCTAGATAAGCTGCATACCAACTAAATGAAAGCCATAACCCAAAGGGTTGAAGAGTGGTATGGGTATACAGTAATAAAATAATTAACCTGCTGTCTACAGTAGACAGTGACACTATTACTATTACTAGTATTAGTGACACTAGCTCCCCGGACGCCGTCGGCGTCACGGAGAGCTGAAATTTATATGAAACATACCCAATGCGACGTCTTTTTACACACACCCGACACCCCCAAAACCCGTTGGTACTATAGCAGACAAGATAAACCACTGACATTGTATATGAACACCACAAAGGGTGAACGCAACAAAACTACGGTTGTCCAACAAGACGCGAAAACTAGTAACAAATAAAATATTCATATTAGGGATTAGACTTTTAAAATGCACTGACATCAGAATGTATAAGTATCGATGTAATCATTTACCTTCAATCTCCATATTCAGCAGTTTATACTATTTATTTTGTTAATGTTTTGTCATATGAAGTATATTCACTTATGATCACTTCTGTCAACATGTGCGTGACCTAGAACCTTGACCTTTGACACGGCTTTTAACTTTATAAGAAAACTAAAAATTCTCTAATAACTGTCGCGTTTGTTTCGCGTTTCCGTCGTATATAAGTTTTTAAAACGCTAATAACGCTAAAAAAATGTAATGATTTAATATGCAAGCACATAATTATGAGTGTAGTGCGCGCGGATTAATATTGACTTACTTTAAGTGTGCGGCGGGAAATTGTAAAGGGCTGTTAAAAAGTTGTGTACTTGCGTCATATGTAACAATTGAATTGAATTGGATTTTATAGTCGCACCGACAGCTAAGGTCATATGGCGACTTTCCAGCTTCCACTGGTGGAGGAAGACCCCAGGTGCCCCTCCGGGCAATTTTCGTGCACGGGCGGGCACCTGGGTAGAACCACCGACGTTCCGCAAGCCAGCTGGATAGCTTCCTCACATAAAGATTCCTAGGCCCCTGAGGGATCGAACCTACAGCGGTGAGGGGCAAGTGATTGCAAGTCAGAGACTCTAACCACTCGTCCACGGACGCCCCTCATATGTAACAAACAAATACCTCAAACTGTCTTACATTGATCAAAAGTAATCGACCTGGGTTTGTTTACATCAGTATTGCCATGATCCTTGTACTAGATTACAATATAAATGTAAAGGTTAGGTCGTATCGGGTACTACATAAAGGTACCGGCAGGCGCGTATTCAGGCATACGCACGTACGCCAATGCGTATAATTCGTCAGCAAAAGTGAAAAAATAAAAGTTCCAAATATGCTTGAGAACGCATCATTTGCCTCCTAATTTTCAAGATGTTCTTGTTTTTCCAACCTCCTGCTCAGTAGACTAGATACAGGACAAAGCAAATGGAGCGATCTTGGGCCCTCTTTTTTGAATAAGATTGGATGGGAAATCCGGAAATTGACAACTTAAATTCGGAGATGTGGCAGGCCTGGCTGTGTGCACGGTAGACCGGTACGGCTATTGTGTCTAGCCTGGTTCCCTGGCCTCCGACAATGCTCTGCACAGGAGAGCAGCCCGGGGAACCAGGCTAGGCTATTGTTTCGGCCCAGCCCTCAATTTCATTTTCGGTCCTTTTCGGTAGTTTTATTACTAAATTTGTTTCAACACAATATCATCTTTCAAATGTCTAGGTTTTAGTAGAATAATCTAGCTATTAATTTGCTACGGCATTGCTTTAATACTCTAGATCTATGTCAATATTACGTCGAAATTGCATACATTCAGTTCAAATTTGACAAAAATAGTTCCAAAACATGTGCTATTCACGTGTTTCACTGTCTGAGGTGTAAACAACACAATGTCAATGGAGAAAACGGTAAGTAATACTTATTTCATCTATATAGATCTATATTGTTCTCTATGATTAATTATTATTTAAACATTATCCATTTAATAAGTCCCTTTAAACTTAATTTCATCCCAAGCAATTACTATTGATGTTACTGAAATAATCTATAATATAGCTGGATAGTCATGGAGCTTACAAATACAGGTTGTTTCTAAAGTATGGCATTGAAATAAATAAAATAAAAAAAACATATAATTATAAAAATTCGAAACAGTAGGACCTAGATCTATAGGTTTTCAGATATTGTAATAATTAGGTTTCGAAGTAGTTTTTAGCTCTACTTACAGTTTAATTTCTGGCGTGATGTTGGTTGTCAGTTTGTTGTCTATATAAACTTGCAATAGACCAGGTAAGCCAAGCAAACGGACACATATGGCTCATAGGTGACTTCAGCTTCCCCAAATTCACACGGGACGACAACAATCCATGCATCAAAACTGACTGTTATAGGTTATAATAGCGTAAATGAGTCTCCATTGCCCTTCCATAGTAAAGTTAGAATTTTGACAACCTGTTAAAAACTCAAACCTCGTTAAAATTCTGGGAAACTTACTTTATCATGCAAATAAACATGTCTGCTATTAAACATCAACAAGGAAATAGGGGGTTTAATACCTTCTAAGAAACATTTCTTCAGTTGTATACTAACACCGGGTCAAAGGTCAACACTATTTTTACCCCTTGCAATTTCATACCCTGTCTACTTTCACTTCTCAAATTTATATCAAAAACTGTCAAAAACATGATGTGCTGCATTTTCAAATATCAACAACATGTCCAGAATACAGTTACAGCCAAAAAATAACAGGAAACTGCACTAAAAAAAGTTTTTAAAGAAAAAAAGAGTAGCACTCTTTAATACAGAACTACTTTCGACTACACCAGGCGATCACATCCTGTTGATTTAGTGTAATTAGACCTATAAGGGATTATTTTGCGTCATGTTTTTTAATTAAACTGGTCGATTCAACCCAACAACTTAATAAAAGAACATTTTGACTTGTTTCGCAATGCCGAATGACTTCGTCTTGAAATTATTGCGATTTACCTGCGCTTGACCATGCACTAAATCGAGTCGATTTTGTCGCGAAATTAAGAAATAATAAAAAAAGCAATATCTCAGCAACCGTTCAACATTTTCTCATCAAATCACCTCTGGTGGCTTTGTTTTGCATCCCTGAGTATGTATACCACACATTTTGCCATATATCTTTCACAAAAATTCCAAAAAAAATAAAAATACCACATTTTTAGAGAAAATCAGAAAAATTGAGGAAAAGTTGCCAAAAACACTCTAAAATAGTCTAAAAGTCTGAAAATGATATTTTTTTCTCTGTTTCTGAGTTCAACTCACCCATTCAAACAAAATAAATGCCTAGAAAATCATTTTTTATGCAATTCTGAAAAATACATGATTTCTCCTTATAGGTTATAATAGCGTAAATGAGTCTCCATTGCCCTTCCATAGTAAAGTTAGAATTTTGAAAACCTGTTAAAAACTCAAACCTCGTTAGAATTCTGGGAAACTTACTTTATCATGCAAATAAACATGTCTGCTATTAAACATCAACAAGGAAATAGGGGATTTAATACCTTCTAAGAAACATTTCTTCAGTTGTATACTAACACCGGGTCAAAGGTCAACACTATTTTTACCCCTTGCAATTTCATACCCTGTCTACTTTCACTTCTCAAATTTATATCAAAAACTGTCAAAAACATGATGTGCTGCATTTTCAAATATCAACAACATGTCCAGAATACAGTTACAGCCAAAAAATAACAGGAAACTGCACTAAAAAAAAGTTTTTAAAGAAAAAAAGATTAGCACTCTTTAATACAGAACTACTTTCGACTACACCAGGCGATCACATCCTGTTGATTTAGTGTAATTAGACCTGTAAGTACACTGCCTTGTATAGCAGTTTCACTGATATAATAGAAGAGTCCAACTTAAAGGGGTTGATGCACTATTTTCAAACACTATTTATTTAATTAAGGTCTCTGAAAAACTTGAAAATAGCTGAAAGAATTATCAAAATGATACCTAGAGTAATGAACATGTACAAAAGAGCAGACTGGGAGTCTTTCTCAGAACACATGACGGATTTCCAGATGTCATTCATGGAAAATCATGAGTCAAAATCCATAGACAAGCTCTGTCAAGAGCTCAAAACTGCCCTATTAATAGGTATTGATAAATATGTACCCAAAAAGACAATAAGCAGTAAGCCATCTTTGCTATGGATGACTCAAGAAACCAGAAGGTAGATAAGCAAACAAGACAGTCTCTTCCAAAAATACAAAACAAACAGGACACCTCGAGTCAGACAGGAATTCCTTGACATGAAACACCTGGTAAGAAACAAAATCAAACAGGCACATGACCGGTACATCAATGAAGTACTTGGAATTTACAATACCGAGGAAACCCCAAAACACAGGTTAGTCCCCATACTCCACGAAAAAGATGTACTCCCTTCTGAACAATGCTAAACAGGACTCAAAAGGCATACCACCACTCAAGAAAGAAGGTAAGTTATTTACTGATAATGCAGAAAAGGCAAACATAATGAATGAACAATTCCAGTCAGTGTTTTCGCCTAAATCTCCACTTAACCTCAGCCAACTAGCCCAAATGGAAGTACAAGAACAACTAGACAAAGGTAAACTTGACCGGTCAACAGTGCCACCTACAAACTTATCGAACCACCCCATTATCCCAAATATCACGGTATCTGAGAATGGAATCCTAAAACTTCTCAAGGACCTTAAGCCACACAAAGCTAGCGGACCGGACAAACTAAAGCCACTTGTGCTACAACAACTCCGAGAAGCTATTGCACCAGTGATACAGGTAATATTTCAGCGATCCCTAGACACTGGTAGAGTACCCAAGGGCTGGAAAGATGCCAACGAATGCCCAGGTGACAAAAGCTTAGCCTCTAACTACAGGCCCATATCATTAACCTGTGTACTGTGTAAGGTACTTGAGCATATTGTTACAACAAACCTAGTCACTCACCTGGATGCAAACAACACCCTGTATGATCTCCAACATGGATTCAGGGCCAAGTCATCATGCGAGACCCAACTTGTCATGCTGATGGAGAGCTATCCCGAAACACCATAGATGGCCAACAAACTGACCTTGTCCTACTGGACTTCAGCAAGGCCTTCAACAAGGTAAGCCATGAGAAACTTCTTATTAAGTTACACCAATATGGCATCCTCCAATGGATCAGAGCATTTTTATCAAATCGTACACAAAGTGTAGTACTCGATAATGACATATCCATGGAAGTCCCAGTAACATCCGGAGTTCCACAAGGATCAGTACTCGGACCCATCCTATTCCTGGTCTATATAAACGACCTACCAGACACTATTAAATCCAAGGTAAGACTCTTTGCCGATGACACAGCTGTTTATCTGGCAGTATCCTCTCTCCAAGATGCTCAAATACTCCCAAGAAGACTTGAGACAGAAAATTGGGAAACAAGATGGGACATGAAGTTTAATCCAAGTAAGTGTACTATCATACAAATTACAAGATCAAGATCCCATCCCAGTACACCCTACATGATCAGATTCTAGAAATTGCTGAAAGTTCAAAATGGACATAAGCAACAATCTATCATGGAATAACCACATCAGTAGAACAACCACATCTGCAAACAGGACATTGGGGTTTGTAAAGCGGAATATAAGGTCCAAAAATACAGGTATAAGAGAAGTCACCTACAAAACACTTGTGCGCCCCCTTCTTGAGTATTCTTCTCCTGTCTGGAGCCCCCACACAAAGACCAACATAAAAAAAACAGAAATGGTCCAAAGAAGAGCAGCTCAATGGACTGTAAATAACTATTCCCAACATGCCAGTGTCACTGACATGCTAGGTATATTAGGATGGAGGTCCCTTGAAAAATGCCAGGTTATGTCTCTTTTTCAAAATAGTCCACTGCCTTAAATTGCTATACCCATGCCCCCATATGTCATACAGCCTTAGCCTATGAGAATTCCCCGCCAATCCCACCCCCTTGTCTTTAGACAATACACACTACTGCTGATTACTACAAGACAGTATTCTTAAGTCATTTTCAACACATGTAAGGTTATATAATTATGACGGTCGATTTTTTGTGTTGGAGGCAGTCCACCCACTTTTTCTGGGTAGAACCAGTACTATACACCTCTAAGAATTGACCCTTCCTCACTTACAAATCGAGCTCCCTCAGTGAACTTGCATCTTGTGTACATGATAACTTTATTAACGTTTAGGAAAGGTTTCCAATTTTCACCAAATTTTAGTTAGGGGTTTGATTCAGTAAGATCTCATATGAGTTCAGTTGCCGGATTGTGATATAGATAAAGTTTGAAAAGCTTTTAATAGTCATTTTCACCATTTGTAATAAGATCTTAGATGATTTTGACAAAAAGCAAAGTCTACCTATTCTAACTGAGCTACTGCCATTGAGAAAATCAGAATAAGGGAATTACAGTCTGTTACATAACTTCCGGTAAACAGCTTATGGTTTTCACCAAATTTGGTCCTTATTGGAGGTTTGTTTCAAGCTCTTGAGTTAGACATCGAGAGAAGTGATGCTTGACATCGAGAGAATCGATGTATATATTACAGAGTTATTTCCTTTGATTAAATAATAACAAGGGAATGCAGTGAAGGTTGTTTTGTTAATATTTCAAAAATATTTATTTTACATCATTTGGAACATAAGCTCTCTGAACTTATTTTAATCACTCTCTATGTCTTCTTACCAGTACTAACTGGTAAGCAAATGCGCATATTAGTACTGGTAAGATGGTAAGCAAATGCGCATAAATTGTCTTACTCAGGGACACAACACATAATTATGGTCATATATCTAGGGTTGTTTACGCGATTATTTAAGTAAGGAGCTTGTTTTAATGAATCTCAATTCTCAAAAATCATCATGATTGATGCATTCATTATGGAGTTATTGCACTTGATTAGCACTATTTCAGCTTGTTTATGCAGTGATTTCTGATGTTCAACAAATTAGATATGAAGGTTTGCTTTTGGACGAGTTTGATAACGATTATGGAGTTATAAATAGCCCATGACTATCAAAAACTGGCCAGCTTGTTTGTGTCATAATCTGATTTTTACAAAATTTGATTTGGAAGATATTGAATGAGTATGACAAAGAGCACAATCGATGCATGTGTTATAGAGTTATTGCCCTTGATTAAGTGAAATTTTCCTTTCCCAGTCAAAGAAATTAGCATTTTTGTTCACTTGCCCGAATTATTGTATAATCATTTGGACTATTACAATTTCATAAGTCCGACTACTAGTATATAAAAATTCTAAATTTTTACCTGCTCAAATTAATATTTACTAGTTTTTCACCTTGGGGCTAGTGCTAATTTCGACCACTGCTTTCCTGTCCATAATTTCAAAACTGCTGCAGATAATGAGGTAAAACGTTATGTTTATTAAATACAAGTATCATCAACACAAGGGATGAATTACAAAATATTAGTGGTTGTATGCTCACGGTCATGTTCATGAACACATGTAAATGTCATACAATGTGTCATCATTACGAGTGTTCAGTGCAAAACTATTGTATCTCCTTCTTTATTCATATGTAGTTACGATAGTTTTGTGCTGACCCCTCGAAATTTAATAGACTATATTACACACCAAATCATGGGTCCTAATTAAAAGATTATGGTTAGGGGTCAAGGTTATGCAATTTATTGTGGGTTCTAATTAAAAGGTCAAGGTTAGGGGTCAAGGCCATGCAATTTATTGTGTCGCCTTTTTGAAGGAAAATGCCATAGATAGGGATCATTTTGTTGTCCGTCTGCCAGTCTGTCACGAAAATGTTGGCTATAACTTTCTCATTTCTTGATATTTTTTCATCGAACTTTCAATTATATATTTATCATGACAACATCGACATGGCCATACTAAAATATAAAGGTCAAGGTCACACTGAAGGTCATTATTTGGGTTAAATACTCATTTATTTTTTCACCAAAGCTTAGTCAGGCTAGTTTGTCAAGGTCATTTATCTGGGTCCAAAAAAAACTTGTTATACTGACAAAGCTCTGACAGGCGACACACATGTTCTGAGAAAAATCATCTAGTACTTTTATACTAAAATCAATAATGCAAAATTATATTGGAGTGGCTAAAATCTTCAGGTTTTACATAATATATAGATAATTATATATTGCTTATTTTCTGTTGAAATGTTTTATAATATGTATACCATGGTACGTTGTATATCATGGTACGTTGTATTTAAAATTGTGTAACAATGTTGTATGTCAGTTTTCTTCGTTATTAAATAAAATAAATAATAAACCTCATCTTTCCTTTTATTTTCACAAACAAGTTGCCTCTTGGGCCTCTTGTTTGACATTTAGTGTTTCTGCTTCAGAAGTTTGCCAAAATAAGAAAAATGTCAAAAAAATCTGCAGTGAGGATTTTAACCTTCTGCTCGAGTGTATGTTTTCCGACTGACAGTTTTACAACCCTTAAACACATGTTGTAAGGTTATATTTGGAGTGATACCTCATTTACATGTATAAGTCATTATGAGAAAGGGTGCAGAGTGAGAAATTGAATACCTGGTATTTCAAAATATGTTCATTATATTATAAGAGTGAAAAGCAATGAATGGATGGGCAGGACCAACTACAGTATATGCTTTTTCTTTGAAAAGTGTGGTTATAAAAATATTTAAAAAAAAAGGTCATATAATTATATAGCACAAGGGACTGGCTTTATATCTCGACTGGACACTGTCTATAAGTAAAGCATATATTGAGCATTTAAATATTTAAATAACTGCCTGATTTTTATTCCGTGAAATGTATACATGGAAACATGATTAGACCCAAATAAGTTCCGTATTTTAATTTATAGTAGTGCCTCCCCAAATAGAAGTGTACCCCGCCCCTTTTTTTTTTTTACCTCTATAGAAAATTCAAAAAATTAAATGGATTTTCGATCATTTGTAAAATTAAGATTTAGATTTAGTGTGAATGACATATGAGTCTCAGTTTGGAGTATAATGCAACTTTAAACATATTTTATTTCAAATAGATATACAACAATATATAATACTTGAGAAGCAGAAACATCAAGATACAAGAATATTTATTTTAAGTTGTATTTTACAAACAAATATAACATTAGCTATAGAGCTATTTTCCGACAGAACATTTGTAAACTTAAAACCATATAATATAGCAGCTAAAACAGAAAGAGCATGGGGTTAAAATTATATATATCACATGTTATTGAACACATACATTATATATATCACATAATATTTATAACATACAATCTGAGCTCATAATATTATTACAATAGCCCAGATAAAATCATAATTAGACAAAGATAAACACATTCAAAAACAGGATTTACATGCACATTTTAAGCACATTTAAGCATACACACATTAAAATAATTATTCTAAGGCCAAACAAATAATATGTGTGGTTCAGGTAACACTGGCAAAAAAATGGGTAGGTAGGTAGGCTTTTTTTTCTTCTCAATAATGAATTCGATTCTGATAATGATTTTTTTTTTTGTTTTTTTTTTTTTTTTTTTTTTTTCGAGTTACCAAATAGGTAACCCATTTATTCTCCCTGTGAATGAGTGTGTTGTGGGTCAGGGAGGGCCATCCCACCGCACACTTTACAAAGAAAATTATAACAATATAAAATAGTTGTCACAACACTCACTCATTCTGATACTCTCTTTCCTCTAGTTTCAGTATATATATGTTTTTCTCTTTGAAAAAATAAACTAAGTAAGATGGGAAAATCTTTTCTATTATTAATTTTCAAAATATATGGGTTACCAATTAACTGTCCAGTAGACACACCCTCTGTAAGATTGTTTATAATGAATCTTTAAGTCCAGTTTAATCTGGATTGATTCAGATAATCAGATGTCAGGATCTTGGTATTAATTTTTGCATACTGTTAATAGTATATTAATCTTCTAGTGCCTCTTTATAGTTTGTCAATTTTTCCGAAAATGATTCCAAGGTATTATTTTTGACGGCTATACATTTAAGGGATTCATATGAATGCTTAAGTCTGTTCTTCATAGCAGTGAGGGATAGTGATTTGTTCAGATGTTTTGATGAAAAAATATAATATTTGATTTCTATAATAATGTAAAGATCAGTTGATGATAGGTTTTTTCCAATATTGAATAAAAATAGTTCTTCTATAAATGTAATATGTATATGCTTAGTTAGTAACCAGGCCTTGATTTCAGTAAGAAATGTTTGTGTTTCTGGACATGACCAAAGCATATGTGGAATGGTCTCGGGTTGGTGGCAAAAATTACAAAGTGGACTGTCAATGGCTTTAATTGTAAATAGGTATTTTTTTGTTGGTAATATTCTATGGTTGATCCTTACTTGAAACCATTGAAGTCTTGTACTAAGTTTATATATAAAAGGGGACATATAAATATCTTTCCATAAGTGATTTTCAATGTTATAAATGTTATCCCACTTCTGTTTAGATGTAGGTTTATCTTCATTTTTGTTTAGTATATCATATATGTTTTTGGTTCCTTTGGTGTTTTTAGTTAGAAGTGCAACATTAGCTAATATTAATTGATTTTGTAGCTTTTTATGGAACTTCTTAATATTTTGTTTAACGGCATACCCTTTAATTGATGCAACTATTCCATTATATTGAATAAAATTTGTTCTAACATTGTACAACTCCTTAAATTCTAGTTCTGAGTAGAAGTCTCCATTGTCTTTAACTAAATCATTTATAAGAAATATGCCTTTGTTATACCATGACTGAATGAATATAGCATTCCCACCAATTTTGAGATTATCGTTATGAAAAATAGGACTTGCTAGAAATTGTTCAGCAGTTTCAGGCTGATTTTTTTCATTAATATATGCATATGATTTTAAAACATCAATCCAAAATGGATTTTTTATCTCTGCAATTAGTATCTCTGTATATGTTTTCCCAAAACTTGTTATATTTTTTAAGTTGAGTGTATGCTCAATAATCTGTATCCATTTACCACCTGTAAGTATCCATCTTCTTAACCATGTTGCTTTAAGACCATAAATAAAAGCCTTTAAGTTAATCATTTTAAGCCCTCCTTCAAAGTATTTTTTTACCAGAACACTGTGTTTTATTTTTGCTGGTCCTTCCCATAAGAAATCATAAAAAATTGTATTTATTTGTTTTATAATATTATCATTAGGGTTTGGAAGTGATATAAATAAATGGTTAAACATAGGCAGAAGAAGGGATTTTATTACTGTTATTTTTCCAAATGGGGTTAAGTATCTACGCTTCCATTGTTTAAGTTTTTTATCTTTGTTATTTTTTCAAAATAATTTATATGAGTGATTTTATTCAAGTCTACATTGAAATTGATTCCTAGCAGTTTAAAATCAGTTTTCCCCCATGACAATTTCCACCTTGTTTTGATTGTATCACTGCTGTACTTTTTAATCCCTATCCATATTACTTGTGTTTTATCAAAATTTACCTTAAGCCCTGAATATTTTGCAAAGTAGGATAGCTCATGTTAAATTACTATACGTTGAGTTCGATTTTTTTGCATTATCAACAAATTTTTTTAACTTTTTTTTTAAATTTTTGCATAAAAGGTTTTAGGGTCGGCCCTAAGCATACATGCATAATACATAGAACATGTCAACACATAGAGCATAAGTACATATATTACACCTCATTTGCATATTCCACTCTTTGTTTAATGTGATGTCATCCGGTCCATAAAGTTGCATATTGACCGGGCGCCCGGTCCGATAGCTATATTAACGGACACGTGAAAAAAACGACGTCAAAATAAATCATAAAACGTATTGATTTAATTTGTTGGTCAGATTCGGTATAATATAATAAATAATGTATGGTGCTTCGGTCCATAAAAAGTTTATGGACTGGGCAGTCAGACCTAGAACGTTATATGGACCTCAGCTTCGCTTCGGTCCATATAACATTCTAGGTCTGACTGCCCAGTCCATAAACTTGCATATGGACCTCAGCACCATACATTATCTGTTAAATACATCATCACTGTCCTCTTATTTAACTTTTAATAGAACATTTACTAAAGCTAAAAAAGCAGTCTCATTTAAAGCACACTGTAAAACAATTTACAACCATAATAAAACTTTAAAACAATTTACAACCATAATTAAAGCACATTTAAAATGCTCATAGTATTTTTATTAAGTATGTTAATAATAATATGTTAGGTATTAAGAACATAAAAAAAAATGAAAGAAAAAAAAGAGTGCACGTTTATAGTACTAACTGGTTTATGTTTTTTGCTTTTAAACATTTTTTTCCGAAATGTATGTGTTTGTTTTTGTAATTTAATTGTAATCGACGAGGATGTATTTGTTTGTAGCAAGTTCGATCATAGTGCGAAATCAGATAAAGTTGGTTGTTAAAGGTGCGAACATTTATGATTAAAAAGCGATAATAGACAGATAACATTTATGTTTAGTGAACTTTGTTTACTGTTAATTACGATAAATTAAACACGGTTGATTTTCTAATTAAATAATGTTTGTTGATTGGTTTTAATAAAAATAAAACAATAATTAAAATAAAGTGTGTTCACTTTTTAATTAGATAAGAGCATTTCCTGAGTATGTTTAGTGAACTTCGTTTGCTGTTAATTACGATAAATTAAACACGGTTGATTTTCTAATTAAATTACGTTTGTTGCTTGGTTTTAATAAAAATAAAACAATAATTAAGATAAAGTGTGTTAATTTTTTAATTAGATAAGAGCATTTCGCGAGTGATTACTGATTACGCTATTGTCTATTCTTTTCAATTTTATGTACCGAAACCAGTCTTACCTTGTTCTCATTATTCAGACTTCCGGAATGTATGTTAAAATCTATTAGTGTGATATTTCTTTAAATAAATGATAAAACAAACATATTATTGCAGTTTTTCTTGTATTTTCAGTGTTATACATGTTATATATCCGTTATGAGGTTTAAACAAACATGCATGAACATAAAAAACATACCGAGAACGATATATCGCGTACACAAGTAGCACTATTTCGGGTGGTACACAGATTCGGATAGATATTTTGGTTTTTACCGTTACCTCGATGCCTCGAAGCCACCGATAGCTCGAACATATCCCTATGGTCCCGCTGACTTCGAGCTATCGAGGTTCGACTGTACCTATCTTCCTGGAATCCTCGCGTTCCAGTGCTCCAGAAAGGTCTTATAAGATGTATACTTTTCTTTACAGTATATGTATATAATATAGACATTGATAAACCTTATGCATGAAGTGACAAAAGGGAAATAAAATATATAGGTATAAAACTATATTATATTTATTATATGAACAATATTAAAAAACAATAAAAAAAATGTTGTCACAATCAGTAAATAAAATCCGGGAAGATTTTCGCTCTCGGCCTATAATAGAACTGTTATAGAATATACATCTGTATTATATTATGAACTTGTTTTAAAAAAAAACTCTGTTAAAACTTTAAAAAATAAAATATAGAGGTCTCATTGGCTTTTGTTTTGGAAATGTTAACATGTCATGCATTGTACAGTTAACATGTCATATCACTCGTGCGTTATACAGGACTGGTGTTGTTTGTTTGTCATTTATTGTTGATAGAGCTGATATCACATGTGATGTTTAGTCACTGATCATGCTATGTAAACTGCGAAAACAATGTTTCGCACCTTTCACCCCCAATTAATTAAAAAATCAAAACATATTACATGTACCTGTAGTACTAAGCACTGTTTACTCTGCAATAATGACTGTGTCGAGTTTTCTCAACTTTAAAACCAAGAATGGCTCATTTCATCTTATAAATACCTGAAATTTATGGTTTATAAATACTTGTTCCGCCAGACACATCAGAGCTTACTGCTATCTGCAGGTAGGAAGATTTAAAGTTCTTGCATTTTTTTCTTGTGGATATTTTTTTTTTAATCAAACATTTTTTAAGAATTACTTTTCAAAACATGTAATTTGTGTTGTACATTTTTATGATCCCCAAAACTTTTGGGGGAGCATATAGTCGCCGCTTTGTCCGTCCGTCCGTCTGTCCCACTTTTGTCCGGAGCATAACTTCAAACTACTGATGGGACTACAATGAAACTTCACACATTGATAGAGGGCAATGAGAGGAAGTGCAGAGCACAAGAACCATAACTCTTCCTCCATTAAAATTAAAGTTACTGCCCTTTGTAATTTTATACTTAAAATTCTTGTCCAGAGCATAACTCAAAAACCACTCCTAGGAATTTAATGAAACTTCACACAATGATAAAGGGCAATGAGAGGAAATGTAGAGCACAAAGCCATAACTCTATTTTAATTCAGAATAGAGCTATTGCCCTTTGGAATTTTATACTTATAATTCATATCCCTAGCATAAGTCAAAAACTACTAATGGAACTGCAGATTGAATACTGCCGGGTGATACAAGGCCATATGATAAGCTGAGGGTACATTTAGGGGAGCATCCAGTCAATAAGTATATTTGTGAATAAAATATCTCTAAATATTAAATGAGTAACAGCTACAGTTAATTAAGAAATGTGCTTCATCTTCAATTTTAGCGTCTGAACACATTTTGCATATGTTCAACAGAGATAAATGGTTTGGAATATCTACCTGTCTCTATATTATAAGATTGTAAGCACTTCCACTACTAAGTCTTTTGTCAGGAATAAGTAAGGCTCCATACATAAACTATTTTTAATTTGTAGGTAATGTCCGCAATTTACCTCCGTTAAGTAAAAGTCTATCTCTTTCCTTAGACCACACACTAGTATATAATTGATTGAAAGAGAGATGTTTTAAGAAACCCTTTTAACCTATTTGGTTTATACTGAATAAGCTGGCACTTTTCCACAAGTAAATTAGACAAATCAAGAATTGATAATAAAGGCAAGTACCAGGTGTAATATCCTTTGTTATGTAGATATTTAGAACACATTTATGCATTAGATAACAATGATGTTAATGAATTTTCAAGGCGATGCCAATATTTAATAGAGGAGGCTACAATATTCATTAATAAGGGGTGTCTGCCTAGATCAGACATTGTTGCAAAGTTTGAGCTGCGTTTACTAATACCTAGTACGTATTTACAAAAATGGATATATGCAGCCTTTCAGAGGGAATTGCAGATAATCGGTATCAAACTTTTTTGGAATAGAACAAGCCCAAATTTCACTACCATTCAAAAAATTAAAGGATTGGTTTTATTATGTGATCAGATAAGTGTAAACTGATTTAATAAGAAATCAAATAATTATTATCACATGGTAAGCAAATTAAAAATTAAATACAATGTAGTAACATTTGTAGCCACTGTTCTTACTGTATCAAATAACGTGATGTGCACAGCTCCAAACATTTGTATGCACTAACATGCACTTGTTTATTCATGCTTTTGTATATAATGTAGTTCTTTTGAAGTAAAGGTTTCTGCATAAACATTAATACATATTGTCAGTTTTTAAATTTCATTTTACATGCAGAAAATCAAACTCTTGATGAATAATTGCTGGTTCCTGAAAATAAATGTATAACGTATTCACCCTATAACCACCACAAGTGTTTACAAAAAGGATATTGAAGTTCAAAAATGATTATGTTACTGTTAAACACCAATGGGAGCAGGTGCAACAAGAAATGCATTAACCAATTTTGTTAAAAATTGGAAATTATAAAATAAGATCTTTTAACAGGATTTGAGCATAAATTTGTGTTTCATTTTGCATTTAATTAAAGATAATAAATTTATTACTGTTATGGTTTAAATGCCAATCATGCTGGCATTTACATACTCGAGAATTAAAAAAAATGCGCCTCACTGGAAATAAACAAAGATTATACCATTAAGTTGTTTTACAATATTACTGTGAGTACAAGTCATTACCACTGCACTTCATCAAATAAGAGTTACTAGATTATTGTGAAAAACAGGTTTTGAATAGGTAATATAACATGGCTATCGCGACATTAAAGTTCAAAAGTTGCATGTAAGAATTATGGAAACTAAATAAATGAGGCATTTTTGAAGTCCTCAAGTATTGAAAATAACATGTTACTTTTATTTAGATAGTTGTGCCACTGAGTTTCGTCGGTGTGTTCTTGGGCAAGACACTTTCCCTTAGCCTTGTCCGTCGGATGGGGACGTAAACCGGGCGGTCCCGTGTATCGGTCTATCCTTCGAGCACGTTAAAGAACCATAGGAATCTATTTGATAATAAGAGCAGGGCACGGTTCCCGGATTCCTATGTATCCTTCCCCTCTCTCTGGTGCGGCTCTAAATAATCTATACTGTGTTGATGAGCCATTAAACAACATTCAGTTATTTAGATAGTTGGAAAAGGGTGATGGAGAGTGGCAAGGCAGTGAGTTACAAGTGCTTGTTTTACTAGTTTGAGAGGTTTAGACTTGTTATGCTTATTAATGCATACTTATTTTTCAGTGACTGTCTGTGTTGCCTTGACATCCAATTCCAAAAACATGAGTGAAATTGCAAATAATGAGGAAGCAGGGATGCGCGAGGCTTGTGGTGTGTTCGGGTGTGTAGCCACTGGTGATTGGCCCTCACAACTTGACGTGCCACACATCATCTGTCTTGGATTGGTTGGACTTCAGCATAGGTATGTGGTATCTGTACTGGTAATTAACATATAACGGTATAAATTTTCTATTTAAAACAGGCTAAAGTAGTGCAAGGTTTTCAAATAAATGGCAATTAAAACAGTCATGTGCTATAAAGGCAATATTAAGGCATACTGCATGATGTTTAATGCTACCTATTAAGGTCACAGCTTGAATTTTATAAGCATGCTACCATGTACAGTTTGTATATATTACTTGATTGCATTTACAGTATGTCCTTTTAGTTTTTGTCTTCCAACTCAGATAAGCTTTTGAACATTCATTGAATTTTATTTTTGAGAAGCAAAACAAACTCACACTAGCTTTTGAACATTAAAGAATCTAACTCGCCAAATAACGGAAAAATTACACACAAAAAAATGTGTATCAAAACTCGTTCCAAGTGTTCAGGTCATATAATAACGTATTTTGGCCGATTAGAAGCAAAGGGTTGTTCAAGGATTCTTACAATTACCTGTGATGGAATATGCCTGGTAACTCTTAATTCGACGCTCCAGTTTCGAAGCCCTCCCAGTGGGGCGGGGTCAATGTTCCCTTGTACCCTGAAAATATGACCCAGTGTTCCCCAAAAATATTTTGCTTTGTTCCCCAAACATATTTTTCCAATGTTCCCTTTTTCCCCAAAAATATTACCAATAACAGGCCATGTTCCCTTGTTCCCCAAAAGCCTTGGGAGACCGTCAGTTGGCAGTTTATATTGTGTCTATAGAGTTTGAAGTCTCAAAATATGTAATTTATATATATACCTCGTCATCACTAGAAATGGTGTACATAAGATTGACAAATTAAACAAAACTTACCTAAAGTTGAAGTTTGGTGTTAATTTTGTTAGTCCTAATCTACCAAGAATCACATGAGTGAGCGAGGGCGATCACGTGATCAATTCTTTAGACTTTAGAGATATTATTCATGAAAAATGGAAACATATTTGATGAGGGTGGGTATCCAGGGTGGGCATGTGATTCTTGGTAGATTAGGACTAACAAAATTAACATCAAACTTCAACTTTAAGTATGTTTTGTTTAATTTGTCAATTTTGTTAGTCCAATCTACCAATAGAATCACCATGAGTATTTAGAGTCCAAGTTTCATGAATAACAAGTCATAAAAGTTGCTACATTGATATATATGAATTAGAAATAATTCTATAAAACTACTTTTTCTTACATTTATATTTCCCAAACAAGGTAACATGCACTTGTAACCATGTTCCTAAATACAGTATACATGTACATGTTCAACAGATGAATAACAACCATTTAAAGTCAGTGTTCCTGTACATCTCTGTCGTCAATACAAACTATTCTCAGTTTTCAAGTATTGTACCCATATTACTGTTTTAGACTTAAAATAGTGTTACTAAAGCCCCTGTCATTGGTAACTGTTTTTTGGTAAAATTTTCTGAACACTGAATCAGTTTTCCAACCTGCTGTTCGCAAAACTGTGCTGATTGGGATTTTACATGCTGCTGCGCTAGTTGATGCCCCCCTTGTACTGTGGGGAGAAAATATACTCATATCTATTCCCGCGAGTCCTAACACGGTTCTAATCCATTTTGAAATAGTTCCTTTGGTCACCGATGCATGCGGTTTTTGATAACTTATAAGTAACTGATTATTTCGTCGCAAAAACTCAGTTCTGTTAACTCAAAAACTAGTCAGCAAATGTTTTGACCACACATAAGCTTTCATCTGCTGTATACGCTTCTATATACAACTCTGATAAATGGTTATTAACTTTCGTTTGTTTTAACACATCACCTATCCTGATTTTTATATAATCACTTATGTCAACATTCCGTAAATCTATCAAATGAAGAGTTTGCACTCTTTGACCTGTCGTTAAAGCAAGCAACACGATCAATTTAAAAGTAACATTTTTCAGCGAAAGATCTTTTAATGGATGTAGCGAGCTTAAAAATCTCAACACCACTTCTACATCCCATGTACAGTTGTATCGTGGCAGAGCAGGCCTTTTATTGAAAACTCCTTTCATAAATTGTTTCACCACAAAAAGGTTACCAATTTTATTGTCACTTAATATATATACAAAACTCGATATAGCCGATTTCGCAGTGTTCAGAGCACTATAACCTAACCCTTCATTGTGTAAATATGTTAAAGGGACACTGTCCGTAACTTTTAGCTTATAAAACACACACTAATTATGTTCGCAAACATTACTGAATATTTACTAATTAAAGCAGGATTATTTGATGGAATTCAGTCGCGGTACAAAAAAAAGAGAATCCATTTCGGGCGTTTGAACTCGCAGCCCAAACTAAAATTACACTCGCGGTAATAATAGTAGTGAACGTTAAGTGGTCGACCTAGCTCCCAACTGAGCTAAGCGGGCTATACATATTACGCAGTAAATACTATGGTGAAAACCTAATGCGCTAATGGAAGTCACGTGATCGCAGAAAAAGGTAAATACAGTGGGTCCCACTTTATTTACAAATAATAATTTAAGCTTTTTTTTTCCAAACTCACGAATGTATTACTACAGACATCTTAGTGTCTATGCTCATGTTTTCATGTATATATTTCATTGAATAAAAGTCAGACAGTTATTTGGTTATGCTCAATATCTGCTTACTTACGGACAGTGTCCCTTTAAGAATGTTAACACATTATTCATAGAAGGTTTAAAGTAATCAATTTGTTTTTCGCTGCAAAATGACATCCATTTTTAGCTCTACTGATCAGAGATCAGCAGAGCTTATGCCGTGGTGCGGCGTCCGTCTGTCCGGCTGTCTGCCCGTAAACTTTTTTTTGTAGCGACTACTCCTCTGAAACTACTGAATGGATTTTCATGAAACTTTACAGAAATGTTGCCCATGAAGTCTAGTTGATCCTAGCAAAAATTCATGTTGATGTGAAATCCAAGATGGCCGCAAAATCTAAAGATAGGTTTTTAAAAAACAAGTTTGTAGCGATTTCTTCTTGAAAACTATAAGTGATATTGATATGGGACTTTTTCTAAAATGATCAGCATGACATGACGTAGGTCCTTGTCGAAAATTGTTTTGATTCGACTTTAAACATGGCTGCCAGCGGCCATCTTTGTTTACATAGAGTTATATAATGAAAACTTGTAGCGACTACTCTTCTGAAACTACTTAAAGGATTTTCATGAAACTTCACAGGAATGTTGCTTTTGATGTCTAATTGATCCTAGCAAAATTTCAGGTCGGCCGGAAATACAAGATGGCCACCACGGCTCAAAATAAATTTTCAAAATACAAGTTTGTAGCGACTTCTTCTTGAAAACTATAAGTGATATTGATATGGGACTTTTTCTAAAATGATCACCATGACATGATGTTGGTCCTTGTCAAAAATTGTTTTGATTCAACGTTAAACATTGCTGCCAGCGGCCATCTTTGTTTACATAGAGTTATATAGTAAAAACTTGTAGCGACTACTCCTTTGAAACTACTTGGCGGATTTTCATGAAACTTTACAGGAATGTTGCTCTTAATGTCTAATTGATCCTAGCAAAATTTCAGATCGGCCAGAAATTCAAGATGGCCGCCACAGCTAAAAATAGATTTTTAAAAAAGAAGTTTGTAGCGACTACGTCTTGAAAACTATAAGTGATATTGATATGGGACTTTTTGTAAAATGATCAGCATGACATGATGGTTATCAGAGTCAAACATTATTTTGATTCGACGTTAAACATGGCTGCCAATGGCCATCTTTGTTTACATAGAGTTATATAATGAAAACTTGTAGCGACTACTCCTCTGAAACTACTTGACGGATTTTCATGAAACTTCACAGGAATGTTGCTCTTGATGTCTAATTGATCCTAGCAAAATTTCAGGTCGGCCGGAAATTCAAGATGGCCGCCACGGCTAAAAATAAGCGACTACTTCCTGAAATCAAAATCAATCAGTAGAGCTTCAAGGTCATTGACCTCTTTGTTATAGCACCCATATTGTTTTTGGGTGCCAGGTCTCCACGCTGCAATGACAATATTGGCAGCTGCCGTTGATAAGCCTCGACGGCACATTTCTTCCCTGAGATCCTGAAAACACCCAGGGACATCTTGTTCAGTGGGTGTCCTACATTGGATTTCGGTTGCTTCAGGATGTTCTTCGGTAGTACGAACGATGGAGCCACAATCATCTGCATCAGTCGAGGAAACCATGGCTGGGTGGAGAACAAGGGCGCCACTAGGACAGCATCGGCTTGCTCGAAGTCCACTTTCTGTAGAACCATTCCCAGTACACTAAAAGGGGGAAACATATATGAGTAAAACTGAGTCCATGTTAATGAGAATGCATTAATTGCAAATGCCTCAGGATCTGGATGATATGAAACATATTTGTTCAGTTTGTAGTTAGTTTTGGAGGCAAACATATCAATATCACATGTTCCATACAATGTCATAATCTTGTTAAATATAGAGTCATCCAGCATCCATTCGATGTCTGCATGTAATGTTTGTCTACTCAAAGCGTCCGCTCGAACATTCAGCTTTCCTGGGATATGAAAAATGCTAATCCATATGTGTCTTGTAGCACACCAAACCCATATGTCTTTTGCTAATTTGTTTAACAAAGGTATTCTGCCTCCCATTTTGGACAAATACTTAATAGCTGTAGTATTATCAAGAAAAAGATGGATATGTTCGTGTGTAACATGAGTACATAGCCCCTTAAGTGCCAAAAATGCTGCCTTTAGTTCTAAGTAATTAATATGCTGCTCTAAGTCTTGTCCATCCCACATTCCAGAAAAATCTACATCATAGGTAACATCATGAGCCCCATATCCAACAAGACTGCTATCCGATTCAATCTTTCTATCAGGTACACTCAACAAAATAGGCCTGAAACTGTTTTTGATATTCATAATCCACCACCGTAAGCAATCTTTGCACTCATCTGATAAGGTCATTTCCGTATCAAAATTCCCTTTGCTAGCCTTAAGCTCTAAGTCCCTTTGAATTTCCAAGTTTTTATAATATAAGGGTGCATACATGACACCTGGTTTGCTAGCGACCATTTCCCCAATTATCTGGGCAAACTGCCTTATTGTTATGGTATCATGTTCTAAGAGTGTTCTACACTGGTTTTCAATATCCTGAGCCTTAGTGGGTGTAAGCCTAACTGTCATGTCTTGTGAATTCAGTATAAAACCTACAAATTCAATAGACTGTGTCGTTGTAAACCCTAAACTATCTACAATCTCAACGGTGTCCTCAATATTTTCTTGACATTCTCTGAAAGTGTCACTTTGCAACAAGGCATCATCAATGTATGCACAGTTAGTATGTCCTTGTTTCCTCAATGATGAAAACATGGGCTTAAGTAACTTGGTGAAGATCCTAGGGGCTGATGTCAACCCGTTTGGTAAGCATGTAAATTGAAAAATGTTTCCGCGCCACATAAACTTTAAGTATTTTTTGAAATTATTTTCAACTGGTATACTATAATACGCATCTTTTAAATCAATTTTTGCAAAATAGCAGTTAGGTTTCACTAAATTGAGTGCAGACTTTAAAGTCTCCATTTTGAAGTGTATTTTGTCTACATGCTCGTTTAATTTTTGCAAATTTAGAATTAAACGGTATGACCCATCTGCCTTCAAACGAATAAATATATTTGAAATAACTTCCTCCAATTCATGGGAAGATTGCTCAGTCACCTTTTTCTTCCATAGTTTACTAAGGAGGTCATCTATTATTAAGCTTTCACTTTCATTGAACGTAATTTCTTTTGATTTTGAAAGATGATCAGGATTGGATAGAAATTCAATTTCATACCCATACTTTACAATTTTCAATAACTGTTTGTCCTTTGTAATTTGAGTTCAATTGTCAAAATAATTACTAACTTTCCCAGCTACAAAATTATCTGGTGTATTTTTTAGTGTAGGAAAATCACTACAAGTACTCACACTTCCTATTTTTGTCGGCCCAGACTTGATTTCTTGTGTTGCTTCTGATACGGCTGGGCCCTCTTGTCTAAAAAAGGCTTCCGTGAGCTTTTGGGGCCAGCAAATTTCGGATTTTGTCGAGGGTAATATGGCGCCGGTTTATATGACGACATCTGTCCAGACGTAACCGTGGAAGTGGGACCCTGGACTGCCGGACCATGAGTTTTTGGTTTTGTGTATTCATACACAAGATTGTTCCCCAATTTCCTACTGTCATCTATTTCCTTCATGCTTTTCTCTAAATCACATTCTTCCCCAAATAAGTGTGTAGCCGATACTGTAGCTGTTTCATTACACAGTTGACGGTACTTCTGTGAGATTGCTGGTGTCAGCAGCCTTCTTCTCTGGCTTGACAAGTCTCTGTGCGAGTATGCCAATAAATTAAAAGAATCTAATGCTAGGTCAAATAATTCTTCTATTTCTGGGGACTGGCTTTGAGTGTTTTGTCCATAATTTGAACAAGCGGAATCATCCCTTTTGTGAGGTAATTGTGAGTCCTTTGAAAAAGGCGTTCAGAGTCTTTAAGGTTCTTGCCTGTCTTTTTGGAGCTCCACAATGCTTTATTCACCATGGGAACCTCTAAATATGAGCAGTTAGAAGGCCTTTCATACTTTTTGGCTCTAACACACCATTAGCCTTATGCTCGATCGGGGCTTGTAGTCCATTGTTGACCGTGTCCGCAATCATTTCATGCACGGCGGGGCCAAATTTAGGGGCCTTAACAAATTTCTCCCCTCTCAATTTTAACCTGTTTAACTTGCTGACGGATGAAGGAGGTTGTTCTTCCACTTTCCTTCTTTTCTCCGAAGAAACACTTGCTATTTCTTCGTCCTCCGACGACTCGCCTACAGATTCTTCGGACGAAACGTCGTCATAATTGTTGGCGGTGGGTGGGGTAACACTTTGTTTACTCGCCGTACCTACAGGTTTCTTCGATGACGGTGCGTTTTTCAACTCGCTGACTGTCTGACACAACACTGTTAGTGTTTTTTGTTGTGCAATACACATAGATTGTGTCTGCTGCCACTGCATTTGCACAAAATCGTCCCGATTATTGTCTAACGCGAAAGTAAAATCCGCAGTTCTCGCACTGGTGTACGGGAAATTACGAGAAGCCGAGTGGGGGGCACCTGCTGCCTCGTTTTGTACAAGACGCGGCAATTGAAACTCCTCCCAATTTTTGTGAGTGACAGGTCCATAATGGGGACAAATGTCTTTGTTCAAACTAGAATTTGAGTTTGAACTGTGGCTTAGTGAAACTCCAGGTGTCAAAGACGGTAATCCCTGAAGAGATTCACTGTTATTGTCAATAATAATATATTGAGCCACATCATCGCTAAATGCATTGTCATTTGCGGTCAAAGTTTGTTCCAGAGGAACACCGCTTCCAGTCGCCATTACGGCTGCTGAAGTTGACTTCCTAAACACTGATTAATGAATCCGAAAATAATACAATATATCCAACACCATCCAAACTGTTTATGTCTGCGATTAAGACGTTCGATTGTTCTTATTCAATGTAGTCTGTTTTATATCCGCAATTTTAGTCTGAAAACAACTTTATTTGTGAATTTTTTAAACTTGAAAAAGTCCGCTACAATTGATTCTAAGCAAAAGCCTCGTTCTGAAGAATTGATCACGTGATCGCCCTTGCTCACTCATGGTGATTCTATTGGTAGATTGGACTAACAAAATGTAAAGTTTGGCTTTTGTTGGCGGGATAGCTACTTTAATTAATGGAAATAATTTTCAACAAAAATAATATCGGGTCAAACCCGGGACGAGTGGACGCTTGATTACACTCACAACGCAAATAATATCGGGTCAAACCCGGGACGATTGGACGCTTGATTACACTCACAACACAAATAATATAGGGTCAAACCCGGGACGATTGGACGCTTGATTACACTCACAACACTGTTTGAAGGTACTTCCCGGTATAATCACGTATGCTGTCATAATCTTATCCATTAAAGAATCGATGTTCTTAGCTTTGAGTTTGTTATTATTATTATGCAAAGTGTTTTTGATTTGTCAAATAATGCATACATCATCAAAATCTGTTTTGGCGCCATTTCTTTGAAATTTGTGTCCATTTGAACAATTAGGTTATGTAGTCGATGATTAAAATATAAAAATGGATATTCGTTTATTGTTGTGTTCATTTATTTGACAAAATGAAAGTGTCCGACTGTACAATACCCCTGGTAAAATAGTTAATGGTACAATCGAACACCTTAATACACTCAATTCAAACTGGTAATTTCAAATGAAACATGCGCGTATCTAGGCATTACGCTAGAGGGATCACTCTTAAGTGCCTCCCAAAACAGTCAACATTAATTTAATTTTATAAATTATAGATCTAATAAATCTGAGTCGATCAATTTGAAACCATCGCCACATTTCCAGCCCCAGTAAAATGGAGGCAAATGATTGGTTGGAGCGTGTTTTTCTATGTTTGTATATATGTACTTAAATAGTAGTTGTGTATCGCTCCATATCGTCTTGTACCTTGTATAGTGATTTATTTTAAAACCCTTTTACGTTTTTCGAACTTTCGCAGATGTCCGAATGTACCATCATGGGTGTCCTAATTTACCGATAAGAGTCCGACTGTACCAGAGATGTGATGACAAAAGCATACAAATGGTTTAATAAGTTTTAAATGGAATGATTAATTCTGTTTTCATTTGAAAACGATCCGCATATGACTCTTCAGTATGCAATTATTTCATAACGCACATATATGTGTCAAAACAAATGCCTGAATACGAAGGTGTCCGAACGTAGCGGGTTTGACTCTAGTGAAATAAAATGTCGAAGCATTGTTCTTCTGAAGAAAGAATATGGTGAAATCTTCAAGGGTAAAGCAGTTTCCACACAATTACTTCACAATTTATCATTTTACAAGTCCTGAGAATAAGGGTTTTGTAAAAGGCTCGGGCACACCTGGTAGTAGGTTCACTTATAATCATTTTACAGGGGTCATGACATTGCTGGTATTGTGTTGGGCTCGGGCACACCTGGTAGTAGGTTCACTTATAATCATTTTACAGGGGTATGATATTGCTTGTATTGTGATAGGCTTGGGCACACCTTGTAGTAGGTTCACTTATAATCATTTTACAGGGGTCATGACATTGCTGGTATTGTGTTGGGCTCGGGCACACCTTGTAGTAGGTTCACTTATAATCATTTTACAGGGGTCATGACATTGCGGGTATTGTGATGGGCTAGGGCACACCTGGTAGTAGGTTCACTTATAATCATTTTACAGGGGTCATGATAATGCTTGTATTGTGATAGGCTCGGGCACACCTTGTAGTAGGTTTACTTATAATCATTTTACAGGGGTCATGACATTGCTGGTATTGTGTTGGGCTCGGGCACACCTGGTAGTAGGTTCACTTATAATCATTTTACAGGGGGTCATGACATTGCGGGTATTGTGATGGGCTAGGGCAAACCTTGTAGTAGGTTCACTTATAATCATTTTACAGGGGTCATGATATTGCTTGTATTGTGATAGGCTTGGGCACACCTTGTAGTAGGTTCACTTATAATCAATTTACAGGGGTCATGATATTGCTTGTATTGTGATAGGCTTGGGCGCACCTGGTAGTAGGTTCACTTATAATCATTTTACAGGGGTATGATATTGCTTGTATTGTGATAGGCTTGGGCACACCTTGTAGTAGGTTTACTTATAATCATTTTACAGGGGTCATGACATTGCTGGTATTGTGTTGGGCTCGGGCACACCTTGTAGTAGGTTCACTTATAATCATTTTACAGGGGTCATGACATTGCGGGTATTGTGATGGGCTAGGGCACACCTGGTAGTAGGTTCACTTATAATCATTTTACAGGGGTCATGATAATGCTTGTATTGTGATGGGCTCGGGCACACCTTGTAGTAGGTTCACTTATAATCATTTTACAGGGGGTCATGACATTGCGGGTATTGTGATGGGCTAGGGAAAACCTTGTAGTAGGTTCACTTATAATCATTTTACAGGGGTCATGATATTGCTTGTATTGTGATAGGCTTGGGCACACCTTGTAGTAGGTTCACTTATAATCAATTTACAGGGGTCATGATATTGCTTGTATTGTGATAGGCTTGGGCACACCTTGTAGTAGGTTCACTTATAATCATTTTACAGGGGTCATGACATTGCTGGTATTGTGTTGGGCTCGGGCACACCTGGTAGTAGGTTCACTTATAATCATTTTACAGGGGGTCAAGACATTGCGGGTATTGTGATGGGCTAGGGCACACCTGGTAGTAGGTTCACTTATAATCATTTTACAGGGGTCATGACAGTATGGATATTGTGATAGGCTTGGGCACACCTGGTAGTAGGTTCACTTATAATCATTTTACAGGGGTATGATATTGCTTGTATTGTGATAGGCTTGGGCACACCTTGTAGTAGGTTCACTTATAATCATTTTACAGGGGTCATGACATTGCTGGTATTGTGTTGGGCTCGGGCACACCTTGTAGTAGGTTCACTTATAATCATTTTACAGGGGTCATGACATTGCGGGTATTGTGATGGGCTAGGGCCCACCTGGTAGTAGGTTCACTTATAATCATTTTACAGGGGTCATGATAATGCTTGTATTGTGATAGGCTCGGGCACACCTTGTAGTAGGTTTACTTATAATCATTTTACAGGGGTCATGACATTGCTGGTATTGTGTTGGGCTCGGGCACACCTTGTAGTAGGTTTACTTATAATCATTTTACAGGGGTCATGACATTGCGGGTATTGTGATGGGCTAGGGCACACCTGGTAGTAGGTTCACTTATAATCATTTTACAGGGGTCATGATAATGCTTGTATTGTGATGGGCTCGGGCACACCTTGTAGTAGGTTCACTTATAATCATTTTACAGGGGGTCATGACATTGCGGGTATTGTGATGGGCTAGGGAAAACCTTGTAGTAGGTTCACTTATAATCATTTTACAGGGGTCATGATATTGCTTGTATTGTGATAGGCTTGGGCACACCTTGTAGTAGGTTCACTTATAATCAATTTACAGGGGTCATGATATTGCTTGTATTGTGATAGGCTTGGGCACACCTTGTAGTAGGTTCACTTATAATCATTTTACAGGGGTCATGACATTGCTGGTATTGTGTTGGGCTCGGGCACACCTGGTAGTAGGTTCACTTATAATCATTTTACAGGGGGGTCAAGACATTGCGGGTATTGTGATGGGCTAGGGCACACCTGGTAGTAGGTTCACTTATAATCATTTTACAGGGGTCATGACAGTATGGATATTGTGATAGGCTTGGGCACACCTGGTAGTAGGTTCACTTATAATCATTTTACAGGGGTATGATATTGCTTGTATTGTGATAGGCTTGGGCACACCTTGTAGTAGGTTCACTTATAATCATTTTACAGGGGTCATGACATTGCTGGTATTGTGTTGGGCTCGGGCACACCTTGTAGTAGGTTCACTTATAATCATTTTACAGGGGTCATGACATTGCGGGTATTGTGATGGGCTAGGGCCCACCTGGTAGTAGGTTCACTTATAATCATTTTACAGGGGTCATGATAATGCTTGTATTGTGATAGGCTCGGGCACACCTTGTAGTAGGTTTACTTATAATCATTTTACAGGGGTCATGACATTGCTGGTATTGTGTTGGGCTCGGGCACACCTGGTAGTAGGTTCACTTATAATCATTTTACAGGGGGTCATGACTTTGCTGGTATTGTGATGGGCTAGGGCAAACCTTGTAGTAGGTTCACTTATAATCATTTTACAGGGGTCATGATATTGCTTGTATTGTGATAGGCTTGGGCACACCTTGTAGTAGGTTCACTTATAATCAATTTACAGGGGTCATGATATTGCTTGTATTGTGATGGGCTTGGGCACACCTTGTAGTAGGTTCACTTATAATCATTTTACAGGGGTCATGACATTGCTGGTATTGTGTTGGGCTCGGGCACACCTTGTAGTAGGTTCACTTATAATCATTTTACAGGGGTCATGACATTGCGGGTATTGTGATGGGCTAGGGCACACCTGGTAGTAGGTTCACTTATAATCATTTTACAGGGGTCATGATAATGCTTGTATTGTGATAGGCTTGGGCACACCTTGTAGCAGGTTTACTTATAATCATTTTACAGGGTCATGACATTGCTGGTATTGTGTTGGGCTCGGGCACACCTGGTAGTAGGTTCACTTATAATCATTTTACAGGGGGTCAAGACATTGCGGGTATTGTGATGGGCTAGGGCACACCTGGTAGTAGGTTCACTTATAATCATTTTACAGGGGTCATGACAGTATGGATATTGTGATGGGGTTGGGCACACCTGGTAGTATGTTCGCATATACTCATATGAAGGGGTCATGACATTGCTGGTATTGTGACGGGCTCGGCACACCTGGTAGTAGGTTTACATACAATCATTTTGTAGGAGTCATGACATTGCTGGTATTGTGATGGGCTCAGACACACCTGGTAGTAGTTTGTACAGGGGTCATGACAGTTTGGGTATTGTGATGGGCTTGGGCACACCTGGTAGTAGGTTCACTTATAATCAGTTTACAGGGGTCATGACAGTGTGAGTATTGTGATGGGTCCGGGCACTTATAATCTTTTTATAGGGGTCATGACATTGCGGGTATTGTGATGGGCTCGGGCACACCTGGTATTAGGTTCACTTATAATAATCATTTTTCAGGGGTCAGGAAAGTGCGGGTATTGTTACGGGCTCGGGAACACCCGGAAGTCGGTTCTCACAGAAAAAGGGAACAGGATATGTGGGATCAGTGTTCCATGAGGAGGACCTGAGCAAACTGAAGGGAAACCTCGGCATTGGTAAATATAACTAAAATATTTATAAATGAAAATGGGGCTTTACACATTTAAAGTCGGACATATGGATGATAAAGACATTTATTGAACATGACAAAAATGACATTCTCAGGTTTTTTTCCGTCTGTCTGGATAAGCAGTGGCCCTATTCTCCCAGGGAACCACACGGTGCCCACTTCCACCTAAGGAAAAAAGCTTCACAAATTCTTTGTGATGGTGATTGTCCAGAATTGTTGTTCAAATTGTACATCTGGCTCAGTTTCTACGACAAAATTAACTGTGCAGTCTTCATACATATATATGAACATACTTACTTCTACTTTTCAAATCCTATCAAAAGTAGGCCAGCATTATTGATACATGCTGCCTGCCGTCATCCTGTTTTATCAAGACACCATAGAGTAGATCTGTTATCACAATATAAGGTGCTGGTCACAATATATTAAACTAAGGGACATAGATCCCTATTCCTTATTTAGTATAGGCCATCCTTAAAAGAAGGATTGCCTTTACCCACCAAAAAGACCCTTAAATAATAAATCAGTTTTGCTTGGCTATGTATAGAAATCCAGCTGTTAATATTTTGGTAATTGGTAAACTTTTTCTGTAATGATGCATTAGGGATTTAGTAGGAACATCTCGTTCACATAGCAACACATTTACACAGTCAGACAGTATAACATTTTCATACAAGATGATTTCTATTTCATATAGGTCACACAAGATACTCGACTGTGGGAGGTTCGGACATTGCAAACATTCAGCCATTTGTTGTGGAAACACTTCATGGGCTGATAGCTGTGGCACATAACGGTGAACTTATCAATGCCGCGGCACTCAAGGAAAAGGTAAGCATCAGTTGTTTGTATAGCCCATCTTATGTGATGGTGTGTTGTCCGTTGTTGGTCATTCTCGTTCATCAGCTTAGTCATGTGCACATGATAACTTTAGTAGACAGTTTCCGATTCTCACCAAATTTGATTTGGACGTGAATGATCTGAATGAGTTTGATAATGAGCAAAACCGTCATGTATATTACACCGTTATTGTCCAGCCTGGCCTAAATTCATCAAATTTTAGAGCACAAGAATCGGACAGACTCAAAACTAATTTATTTGCAAACCCTATCAACACAAAAGTATGGGGTAAGAATTGTGATTTTCAGACATTTTCTGTTAAATTACCTTTAAAATTACCCGTTTCTAGTAAATAGTAAATATAGTAATTTGCTTGTAAAATTCTTGTGCTCAAAAGTTTGATGAATATTAGGCCTGGGTTATTAAAACAGTAAGCAGATTACAGCACGTTTATTGATAATGTTAGTCAACAGCTTCTGATTGAACTACATAATATAATGTAAAGGTTTGTTTCAGTAAGATCTTAGACTAGTTTGACAATGGGCTCTTGTTATTTGTCACAGTTGGTTCCCTTTGATAATTAGCCCTTAACCCGCTAAGCGCGGCTATAATAGCCTTTGCGTCCATTGTAAGCCCAGATCAGCCTGTGAGTAACTCGCGCAGATCAGGGTTTACAATGTCCAACTGCTGATCAGTCATTTCCCCCCAAAACACTCCTTTGTCACATAAATGGAATGGTCTTATTTCAAAGAAAGAACTTCCATTATGTATATGTAGCGGGTTAAGCCAATGACCTGACAAAGCTAGTTACCTTTAATAAGCCAATGGCCTGACACAGTTCCCTTTGATAATTAAGCCAATAGCCTGACACAGTTAGTTCCCTTTGATAATTAAGCCAATGGCCTGAGAGGTATTTATTAAGAGAATGATTTGTCACATTTAGTTCCCTTTGAACATTATGGAAGTGATTAGATATGATTATGATCCCGTTGATAATCTTGTCACCATTACGTGGTCCGAGTATTAACTTTCATACCCCATCCAACCCCTTCTCCAAGAAGCGAAAACGGGGTTGGCTGGGGTATGAAATAAAACCTCATTTCCGGCTTAAAAAGTTTGCATATTGTAAAATTGAAACATTTAATAGGTAATTTTGAGTAGGCTGTCACATTTGTCAGTAAAAAATGTTTTTTTATAACGCTTTTTTATTGTCGAAATATCCGTTACCAAATTCGTCTAATATAAGCTTTCACATCACTTAATGAAATTAAGTTGGGACGACGTAATGACAGTTCCCATTGATGTAATTACAGGAGTGACAGTTCCCATGTAATTACAGGAGTGACAGTTTCCATTGATGTAATTACAGGAGTGACAGTTTCCATTGATGTAATTACAGGAGTGACAGTTCCCATTGATGTAATTACAGGAGTGACAGTTTCCATTGATGTAATTACAGGAGTGACAGTTTCCATTGATGTAATTACATGAGTGACAGTTCCCATTGATGTAATTACAGGAGTGACAGTTTCCATTGATGTAATTACACGAGTGACAGTTCCCATTGATGTAATTACAGGAGTGACAGTTTCCATTGATGTAATTACAGGAGTGACAGTTTCCATTGATGTAATTACAGGAGTGACAGTTTCCATTGATGTAATTACAGGAGTGACAGTTTCCATTGATGTAATTACAGGAGTGACAGTTTCCATTGATGTAATTACAGGAGTGACAGTTTCCATTGATGTAATTACAGGAGTGACAGTTTCCATTGATGTAATTACATGAGTGACAGTTCCCATTGATGTAATTACAGGAGTGACAGTTTCCATTGATGTAATTACACGAGTGACAGTTCCCATTGATGTAATTACAGGAGTGACAGTTTCCATTGATGTAATTACACGAGTGCCAGTTCCCATTGATGTAATTACAGGAGTGACAGTTCCCATTGATGTAATTACAGGAGTGACAGTTCCCATTGATGTAATTACAGGAGTGACAGTTTCCATTGATGTAATTACAGGAGTGACAGTTTCCATTGATATAATTACAGGAGTGACAGTTCCCATTGATGTAATTACACGAGTGACAGTTTGTTCTTTTGATGATTTCAAGAGAGATCTAATTTCATGTATACCTCTTATTTTACACTAGTTACTGCGTCATGGTGTGGGATTGTCAACTGGCAGTGATAGTGAGCTGATAACACAGTTACTGACACACATGCCCGAGTGTGGGGAACCAAACGGTCCTAACTGGGTCGGAAGGTAACTATGTACAAACTGCATTGGTAATTTTTAATCTCTGCTTGAAAACTCTTGGCAAGCCGCTTGGGACTTGTCGGTGAACAATAAACTCCATTCCATTAAACCGTTACTCGGAGAATGGCGTCCTTCTAGTAGACCCGTTCGTCGAGAGGAAGTTGTCCTAGCCAGGGTCAGGATAGGGCATACACACTGTACTCATTCATATTTATTTCAAGGTGAGCAGTCGCCAGAATGTATACCCTGTTTTGCATCGTTAACGGTCAAACATATCTTGTTGGAATGTGTAGACTTTGATCCTATGCGACAAAGATACTACACAGTTAATACTTTGAAAGAGTTATTTGATACTATAGATTTTAGTCTTGGTTTAGATTTCCTTCAAGAAATCAGACTTAATAAATCAATATAATATTTTCCTATACATATTAACTTGTTTAACAAGCCCTTTGGCGGGCATTTGTTGATTTACATATATACATAGTTTATATTGCTACCATATCATCCCTTATTTGTAGATAATTTTATCTTTATACGTTCACATTATTTTTAATTACTACTTCATTCCTTCATGATTCATCGTTTTCTGCGCACAATATGACCTATTTATGTGTCGACGTGCCGTAAAACTCCATTCATTCATTTGAAAATGTATGCCAAATGCTTGCATACCCACTGACATGGGAGGCAATATATTGGCGCCCCCTCCAAATTAGCATAAATCCGCATGGTCTTTACCATGCACATCAGCTGGGAAACCATGAATCATGTAGATTATCCACATTTTCTGTATGAATTACTATTATTACCTATATCTCAGAATGTTACTCGTATCGAGGACACCGCCAAGTTTTGTTTTTTTAAGAGTAGTAAACCAATACTTACTTATTAATTTATATCCGTTTGATTTAATTAGAAATTATGATAATATTTGTAAAATCCTTTTTAGATTTATTAATTTTAATAATCATTTTGAATCGAGGCTATTGAATAAGTTTAATGAATGGCGTCTATAATTTGCATTTATCATTTACGCTATAAATAAGAGAACGTAAGAGGGACATTTGTTTTACATAAATATACAGTGATCTTTAATCTTTTCGATATAGGGCAAAATCACAAACCTACAAATCAAAAATGATAATTTTATTTTCTGTCTTCTTGTCAGTAGAGATTTGCCTTTACATTACACACGATGTCTAATTGGTCCTAGCCATTAAAAAGCAGACTGTGTCTTGTCAGTAGAGATTTGCCTTTACATTACACATGATGTCTAATTGGTCCTAGCCATTAAAAAGCAGACTGTATCTTGTCAGTAGAGATACATTACACATGATGTCTAATTGGTCCTAGCCATTAAAAAGCAGACTGTGTCTTGTTAGTAGAGATTTGCCTTTACATTACACATGATGTCTAATTGGTCCTAGCCATTAAAAAGCAGACTATCTTGTCCGTAGAGATTTGCCTTTACATTACACATGATGTCTTATTGGTCCTAGCCATTAAAAAGCAGACTGTGTCTTGTTAGTAGAGATTTGCCTTTACATTACACATGATGTCTAATTGGTCCTAGCCATTAAAATGCAGACTGTGTCTTGTCAGTAGAGATTTGCATTTACATTACACATGATGTCTAATTGGTCCTAGCCATTAAAAAGCAGACTGTGTCTTGTCAGTAGAGATTTGCCTTTACATTACACATGATGTCTAATTGGTCCTAGCCATTAAAAAGCAGACTGTGTCTTGTCAGTAGAGATTTGCCTTTACATTACACATGATGTCTAATTGGTCCTAGCCATTAAAAAGCAGACTGTATCTTGTCAGTAGAGCACTTCGTGCTAATTGACCTTTTTAATTATTGCTATTAAAACTATACTATCTATAGTGTTGATATATTTCACTAGAATCAAGAAGATGATGATGCAGACACCAACCTCGTATTCCCTAGTGATCATGCATAGCGACCGGATCTTCGCTGTCAGGGACCCCATTGGTAACAGGCCCCTGTGTATCGGCAAACTTCTCACAGCTGCTAGCTTTGCAGGTATTCATAACTCCTTCTTTACACAGTAGATTATACCCATTTGTATACATTTTATAAGAGGCATTTTTGCATAGTGCCCGGGCACTACTATTAGGAACAACTGATTTTCGTAGTCTGGTACTTCAACAGCTACGGAAATTGACGAGGCAATTATAATGTGAAAAATATATCATGAACGGCTTTATTACACTACCACACCGGAAGTTATATGATAAATGCATTTTTCTTCTTGGACTATATATAACAAAGCTTTTTTATTCAATCAGAAATGAAATTTTAAAAATGTCTTAATGACTTATTTCATTGGCAAATAAATGTTGTTATTTTCTTTTATTTATAAATTCATAATAAATAACGGAAAGAGCACATTGCATCCTGTTTTAATATTATCATGTCGTTGTAGGTGTGCAGAACAACAACTATGATAATGAGGAGTGTGGTGGTTGGGTCGTGTCTTCGGAGTCCTGCTCCTTCAGCGGGATAGGGGCCAGATATTACAGGGAGGTGCTACCAGGTAAAAATGCATTTTCTTTAGGGAACTGATGTGTGAGTGTTTTTCCACTGCCATTTGGAGCTCACTAAAAGTGGACAATAACCAACTGGTGTTTCGAGATTCGCTCATAAAAATTATTGTCTGTCCAGTCATCAAGTTCTGCATTCGGGATAATAATTGAACATCTTGTGGTTGCTAAGCCTTCAAAAAAAGGTCAAGGTCACAATTATTGAAGATAGATTCTATTTTTAGCTCGACTATTCGAAGAATAAGAGAGCTTATGTAATCACCCCGGGGTCGGCGTCCCACATCAAGGTTTGCGTGTAAGCTGTGTTTACAAGTCTATATCTCTTACATTTCTTATCCTAGCACAACCAAATTTGTTCATGGGCTTCCTTATAGCATTATCTTAAGGGCTGCATAAGCACTTTTGGTTCCTGTAACCCCTGGGCTCCCATGGAACCCAAATTCTGATAACCCTTAAAATATGTCTGTTTCACATCACATTTTGCGTGTAAGCTGTGTTTACAGGTCTATATCTCTTACATTTCTTACCCTAGCACAACCAAATTTGGCCATTAGCTTCCTTATAGCATTATAGTAAGGGCTGCTTAAGTAATGTTGGTTCCTGTAACCCCTGGGCTCCCATGGAACCCAAATTCTGATAACCCTTAAAATATGTCTGTTTCACATCACATTTTGCGTGTAAGCTGTGTTTACAGGTCTATATCTCTTACATTTCTTGTCCTAGTTGATCTAAATTTTGGAATTGATTTCCTTATAGTATGTTGTAAAGGGTTGGATAAGTAATTTTGTCTTCTGCAAATTCTGGGCTCCCATGGAACCCAAATTGTGATGGCCCATAAAATGTGCAATAAAGGCAGATCTAGGTTTGCATGTAAGCATGTATATATCTATAATTTTGGTTTGGGATTTGTAAAAGCATTATGCATCTTATTACTTCACCCATATTGGGGCATGGGCTCCCTCCTCCGCCCCACCCCCTCCCTACCCCCCGCCCCCACTCCCCTCCACACCTTTTTTTTTTTTTACATATTTCTGTGTTGTTTTAGTCAATTCTTACACATATATGTTGCCCCCTCCCCCCAAACCCACTTCCGCCTCTCACCCCCGCTCCCCCACCCCACCCCCACTTGATTTTTTTTTTTTTACATATTTCTGTGTTGCTTTTGTCAATTATTACACATATATGTTGCTGCCCCCTCCCCCCCCCCCCCCCCCCCCCCCCCCACCCCCCACTTGAAACTTTTTGTTTTTTTTACATATTTCTTTGTTGTTTTAGTCAATTCTTACACATATATGTTGCCCCCTCCCCCCCCCCCCCCCACTCCCGCCTCTCACCCCTGCCCCCCTCCCCCACCCCACCCCCACTTGAAACCATTTTTTTTTATTTTACATATTTCTTACACATATATGTTGCCCCCTCCCCAACTCACTCAGCTTCTTCCCCTGCTCCCCCACCCGCACTTGAAAATCCTTTTTTTTTTTTTTTGCATACTTCTGTGTTGTTTTAGTCAATTCTTACACATATATGTTGCCCCCTCCCCAACTCACTTAGCCTCTTCCCCTCCTCCTCCCCCCCCCCCCCCCACTTAAAACTTTTTTCTTTTTTTTTACATATTTCTTTGTTGTTTTAGTCAATTCTTACACATATATGTTGCCCCCTCCCCCCACACCAACCCACTCCCGCCTCTCCCCCCCCCCCCCCCCCCCGCTCCCCCACACCCACTTGAAACTATTTTTTTTTTACATATTTCTTTGTTGTTTTAGTCAATTCTTACACATATAATTATGTTGCCCCCACCCCAACCCACTCCTGCCTCTCGCCCCCGCTCCACCCACTTGAAACTATTTTTTTTACATAATTCTGTGTTGCTTTTGTCAATTCATACACATATATGTTGCCCCCCCCCCACCCCCCCACCCCCCCCCCCCCACTTGATTTTTTTGGTGAATTATTACATAGCTTCTTACACATATATGTTGCCCTCACCACCCCCACTCACCCCACCATCCACCCCCGCCTCTCTCCCACCCCAACCCCCACCCCGCACCCCACTCAAAACTTGATTTTTAGCTCTACTGATCAGAGATCAGCAGAGCTTATGCCGTGGTGCGGCGTCCGTCGTCCGTCCGTCCGTCTGTCCGTCCGTCCGTCTGTCCGTTAACTTTTATTTGTAGCGACTACTACTCTGAAACTACTGGATGGATATTCATAAAACTTTACAGAAATGTTGCCCATGAAGTCTAATTGATCCTAGCAAAAATTCATGTTGATGTGAAATCCAAGATGGCCGCCAAAGCTAAAAATAGATTTTTTAAATTCAAGTTTGTAGCGACTACTTCTTGGAAACTATAAGTGATATTGATATGGGACTTTTTCTAAAATGATCAGCATGACATGATGTTGATCCTTGTCGAAAATCGTTTTGATTTGACGTTAAACATGGCTGCCAGCGGCCATCTTTGTTTACATAGAGTTATATAATGAAAACTTGTAGCGACTACTCCTCTGAAACTACTTGACGGATTTTCATGAAACTTCACAGGAATGTTGCTCTTGATGTCTAAATGATCCTAGCAAAATTTCAGGTCGGCCGGAAATTCAAGATGGCCGCCACGGCTAAAAATAATTTTTCAAAATACAAGTTTGTAGCGACTACTTCTTGAAAACTAAAAGTGATATTGATATGGGACTTTTTCTAAAATGATCAGCATGACATGATGTTGGTCCTTATCAAAAATCGTTTTGATTCGACGTTAAACGTGGCTGCCAGCGGCCATCTTTGTTTACATAGAGTTATATAGTAAAAACTTGTAGCGACTACTCCTCTGAAACTACTCGACGGATTGTCATGAAACTTTACAGGAATGTTGCTCTTGATGTCTAATTGATCCTAGAAAAATTTCAGGTCGGCCGGAAATTCAAGATGGCCGTCACAGCTAAAAATAGATTTAAAAAAAATAAGTTTGTAGCGACTACTTCTTGAAAACTATAAGTGATATTGATATGGGACTTTTTCTAAAATGATCAGCATGACATGATGTAGATCCTTGTGGAAAATTATTTTGATTCGACGTTAAACATGGCTGCCAGTGGCCATCTTTGTTTACATAGAGTTATATAGTAAAAACTTGTAGCGACTACTCCTCTGAAACTACTTGGCGGATTGTCATGAAACCTCACAGGAATGGTGCTCTTGATGTCTAATTGATTCTAGAAAAATTTCAGGTCGGCCGGAAATTCAAGATGGCCGTCACAGCTAAAAATAGATTTGTAAAAAAATAAGTTTGTAGACTACTTCTTGAAAACTATAAGTGATATTGATATGGGACTTTTTCTAAAATGATCAGCATGACATGATGTAGATCCTTGTGGAAAATTATTTTGATTCGACGTTAAACATGGCTGCCAGTGGCCATCTTTGGTTACATAGAGTTATATAGTAAAAACTTGTAGCGACTTCTTCTCTGAAACTACTTGACGGATGTTCATGAAACTTCACAGGAATGTTGCTCTTGATGTATAGTTGATCCTAGAAAAATTTCAGGTCGGCCGGAAATTCAAGATGGCCGCCACAGCTAAAAATAGATTTAAAATAAATAAGTTTGTAGCGACTACTTCTTCAAAACAATAAGAGATATTGATATGGGACTTTTTCTAAAATGATCAGTATGACATGATGTTGGTCCTTGTCGAAAATCGTTTTGATTTGACGTTAAACATGGCTGCCAGCGGCCATTTTTAGCTCTACTGGCCAAAGGCCAGCAGAGCTTATGGGATGCCGAGTTGTCCGTCGTCCGTCCGTCCGTCGTCCGTCCGTTGTTAACTTTTGTCTCGTTAAGACGATAGGGCCTTCATTTTTCATCCGATCTTTACCAAACTTTAATATCAATGAAAGCTCGGATGAGTTCGAAAACCAGCCAGATCGGACAAGTAACAGCGGAGTGATGGCCCTTGATTTAGTTAAAAATGCTATATTGCTAAATTTTGCCTCGTTAAGACAATAGGGCCTTCATTTTTCATCCTATCTTTACCAAACTTTACCACATTGTTAATATCAATGAAAGCTCGGACAAGTTCGAAAAACAGCCAGATCGGACCAGTAACAGCGGAGTTATGGTCCTTGATTTAGTTAAAAACGCTATATTGCTATATTTTGCCTCGTTAAGACGATAGGGCCTTTGTTTTTCATCCTATCTTTACCAAACTTTACCACATTGTTAATATCAATAAAAGCTCGGACAAGTTCGAAAACCAGCCATATCGGACTAGTATCAGGAGTTGTAGCCCTTGATTTAGTTAAAAATGCTATATTTTGCATCATTAATACATTAGGGGCTTCATTGTTCATCCGTACTTTACCAATCTTTATCAGATTGTTAATGTCATTGATAGCTCGAACAAGTTTGAAAACCAGCCATATCGGACTAGTTACAGCGAAGTTATGGCCCTTGATTTAGTTAAAAATGCTATAGTTTGCCTCGTTAAGACGATAGGGGCTTCATTGTTCATCCGATCTTTACCAAACTTGATCAGATTGTTAATATCAATGAAAGCTTGGACAAGTTCGAAAACCAGCCATATCAGACCAGTAACATCGGAGTTATGGCCCTTGATTTACTTCAAAATGATATACTTTGCCTCGGTAAGACGATAGCGCCTTCATTTTTCATCCGATCTTTACCAAACTTCATGAAATTGTTAATGTCTATGAAAGCTTGGTCAAGTTTGAAAACCAACCAGATCGGACCAGTAACAGCGGAGTTATAGCCCTTGATTTTGTTAAAAATGCTATAATATGCCTCGTCATACGATAGGGCCTTCATTTTGCATCTGATCTTTGCCAAACTTTACAAGATTTTACAACTGTCTTTTTTATATTATTATTAATTTTATTTTAATTATTATTATTATTATTTTTATTTTTATTTTTTTTTATTTATTTTATTTTTTTTTTTTTTAATTATTATTTTTTTTTTTTTTTTTTTTTTTTTTTTTTTTTTTTTTGAAATTATTCCTTTTTTTTTTTTTTTTTAGCTCTATGTTTGTTTGACCAGTCGGACCAGTAACAGGAGTTATGGCTCTTGATTTAGTTAAAAATAAATGCTATATTTTGCCTAGTTAATACGGTATGGCCGTCATTTTTCATCTGATCTTTACCAAACTTTACCAGATTCTTTAGTTATGGCCCTTGATTTAGTCAAAAAGCTGTTTTTAGCCCGAAACTTTCAAAAAAACGTAAATGGCAGTCACTTGCTTCATTGATGTTATAAGAGCCATGTTAGCCAGTAGAGCGTCCACAGGCCCTCTTGGGCCTCTTGTTTTAAAAAAAAATACGGACTTCTGTGTAGTTTCGGTCAGTTCTTACACATAGTTATGTTGTGCTCCCAACCCCACCCCACATTGTTGTAGCCTTGTTTTCCGATGGTATACACTAGCTATAAATGTATGATTCTCTGAAAAATTGAATAGTCGAGCTGCGCTGTTCTCCGACAGCTCTTGTTCTGTATGTTATAGGGTCACCCATCTATATTGAAATATTTAATTTTGCGATATAATATATCGGTTGTTAAATGGTTGCAAATTTTGTTTTAATAGTGACGCGTTGGCGGAATCGTTAACATGTTTTGCGGCCATTATTAAAACCACTGATATACCCAACATTTCAATACTTACTGGTTAAGCTGTTTTAATGCATTTCACTGTTTTTGACAGTTTTACTCCCAAACGCATTGAAATAAAACATAATGACGTCATGTTTTTGATGGTTGAACATCACGTGACTCGATTTACGAAGGGTTACGCACTATTTAATAGTCACAAATGTTTTAAACACCAACCAATCCGATTGCAGGATTTTGGCAAGTGCGTTAGAATATAGCTTACCTTAAGCAGAACTGTTTTATTTCATACAGGTTTGTCAGTTAACAAAAATACTATTTCAACCATAGATGGCTGTCCCCACAGAACTTCAGTGAGATTGTTCATAATATTAAACGCTTTGCTTGATACTGATTTCCAGTGAGCATAGTCCATCAAACCTTAATATGTGAAATAAACAAATATTTCTTTCTTTCTACTGATACTGCACACAATCAGTTTTGATTATCACAGCAGCCTTGTTTCCAAGGAAGGGTTTCTAGACTTTTTGTGTCACTGATTAACACAAGTTCAGTGAGATCTTTAAAGTACTCAGGGTAAAGCTCTCCCTGCACATAGGACCGCCGGCTTCAAATCCCCTCCGAAGGATGGCATACTTTCACAGTACCTTGCCCGAGTAAGATACTGCGGGAGTGCCCACCAGAACCCGTGACTTCTGGGACGAGAAACAAGTATGCTAACCACTCGGCCACCGCAGCTTCCATCAATGCCTTGAGGAAAAAGGACCTACTTTTCAATGTCAAGTTTTTTAGGTTTGTCCTAAAATGTTGTTGGGGGCTGGCGTGGCGCAGTCGGTAGCGCGGCGGATTTGTAACTGGAGGCCCCGGGTTCAATCCTCCGTGGTGCCACTGAATTCCGTCGGTGTGTCCTTGGGCAAGACACTTTACCTTAGCCTCGTCCGTCGGATGGGGACGTAAACCGGGCGGTCCCGTGTATCGGTCTATCCTCCGAGCACGTTAAAGAACCATAGGAATCTATTCGATAATAAGAGTAGGGCAGGTTCCCGGATTCCTATGTATCCTTCCCCTCTCTCTGGGGCGGCTCTAAATAACCTATACTGTGTTGATGAGCCGTTAAACAACATTCAATTCAATTCAATTCAATTCCTAAAATGTTGATTATTTTCACTGTAGTAAACCGAATTTTAATTTTTTAATAACTCATTAATAATCATTTCTAAAATTCCTAAATTAATGTGTAGAACTTCCAGATGTCTCGACATGCCATAAAACATACCACCAATTCATATTTCAGGAGAGATAGTAGAGTTGAGTAAAACTGGAATCAAGTCCCACTGTATTGTGTCCTCCCCAGAAGCCAAGCTGCCAGCTTTTTGTATATTTGAGTATGTCTACTTTGCCCGACCAGACAGTATTTTTGAAGGTATGCACATCATTGATGCTTTATTCAGGAAAACACATAAAATGTATGAGATTGTTCAAATGTATAACTCACTAAAAGTACAAATAAAGGACATGCAGGCATGACATGACACATGAAATATGTGAGATGTTTGGTGGTCATTCACCTAGACTCGCAGGTTTGTAATAAGAAGTAAATGTACATTTTTAAATCTGCGACAATTGCATGGTTTGGAGCAAGTACATTGCATGGGTACATTGTACGTTAGTGGTCGTCGCCCGCTCTGAAGGGTAAGTTTTTCCAGATCTGTGGTATCGTCCCTCACATGCTTACCCCGTCATCTGTACCTTCGCTGGTGATTTTATATAAGAATGTGTCAGCTGTGAAGCTTGTTTCAAAATCAACTGTAAAATAAGTCAATGTTGTGTAATTTGTTTCATAATCAATTATAAAATGTCAAGGTTGTATAGTTTGTTCCATAATCAATTGTAAAATAAATCAAAATGGTGTAGTTTTTATAATAAACTGTAAAATATGTCGAGGTTGTGTAGTTTGTTTGATAATCAATTGTAAAATAAGTCAAGATGGTGTAGTTTGTTTCATAATCAACTGTAAAATAAGTCGAGGTTGTGTAGTTTGTTTCATAATCAATTGTAAAATAAGTCAAGATGGTGTAGTTCATTTTATAATCAGTTGTAAAATAAGTCATGGTTGTGTAGTTTGTTTCATGTCAGTTGTTAAATAAGTCATGGTTTTGTAGCTTGTTTCATAATCAACTGTAAACTACATTACGGTTGTGTAGTTTGTTTCATAATCAATGACAAGGTTGTTTAGTTTGTTTCATAATCATTTGTAAAATAAGTCAGGGCTGTGTAGTTCATTTCATAATCAATTGTAAAATAAATCAAGGTTGTGTAGTTTGTTCAAGATCAATATCAAGGCTATGTGTAATTTGTTTCATAATCAGTGTCCAGGTTGTGTAGTTTGTTTCATAATCAATGGCAAGGTTGTGTAGTTTGTTTCATAATCAATTGTAAAAATAAATCAACATTGTGTAGTTTGTTCATAATCAATGTCAATAATGTGTAGTTTGTTTCATTATCATTGTCAATGTTGTGTAGTTAATTTCATAGTTGTAAAATAAGTCAAGGTTGTTTCGGTTGTTTCATTATCAATGGCAAGGTTGTGGAGCTTGTTTCATTATTAATTAAAATAAGTCAAGGTTGTGTAGTTTGTGACATAACTGTTGGATTAGAGTTCTCGATTTCTATTTGTTCTGCTTTAAAGTTGTCAAACTGCAAAAGACATTAAAACAAATTTAACTTACGTGCTGTGTTTATAATGTAGATTTAACATATTTAGTTAATGCTTTTTAAATATAAAAATTAACCAATACACAATTTAACATACTTGCAGCTGAAAATTCATGAAATTATTCTTAGTTGATATCTATTGCAATTCAAAATTGCCACACATATTGCCATTTATTCTGTTGATAATAGTGTGTATTTCTAACTGTATAGTTATATACCTGATAGTGTGTTGGATTGTAAAATAGGACATTAAGATGTTGTATGTATAGTATATAAATATCACATTCATGAGTGGGTGATAGTAAGAATGTTTACCCTGAGAATATGATTATCGCCCGAGGCGAAGGCGAAGCCGAGGGTGATAATCAATATCCAAAGGGTGAACATTCTTACTACCACCCTCTCATGAATGTGATATTTATTTTATTATACCGAAAACCCCTCTGGCAAAAATAAGATTAATTTTCAGTACACAGATTTCACTTTGCCTTATAGCTGCTCCACTGCTTGTTTGAGTAAAATGGGACATGCGCAGTGAAGCAGTGTATTTGCCGAAACCATTTTTTTTTTCAGAAGGTTGCTATGAAAGTTATATCGTTAGATTGGAAATAACATAACTAGGAAAATGAATGGTAGTTTATTGAAATCGGTCAAGTACTTTTGAAGTTATGATGAGTTAAAAAGAGAAATTTCACCATACTGAGCCGATGACGTCACCGACTTTTTTTACTATCACCCTGTACTATTACCCTCGCATAAGATAAAAAGAAATTACACATTGTTGTCTATGGGGATTTAGCATGGGCATTTTATGTGAGGTATGATAAACAGAGGATCTTACATGAGTGCTCATTCATTGTTGAATTTATTAAACGAGTTGGCAAAATGATATAATGCAAGGCTCTTGCCGAGCATTATATCATTTTTGCTAATGAGTTTTAATAACTTCAATAATGAACGAGAACGAAAGTTAGATTCTATTTATCACATAACTTATAATGTCACATTACGTCAGAAAATGTACATTATTACACTCCCACACCGCATGTTATGTGAAAATACGCATTATATATCAGTTAGTGCTTTATATATACATTGAATGGTGTTATTACACTCCCACACCGCATGTTATGTGATAATACACATTATATATCAGTTAGTGCTTATATACATTGGAGTCATCAAAACAGAATTTTTTGTTTACGGTTATAATTTCTTTAAGCTACCCAAGTCTTGCTATACAAATAAGCATGATTTTCCAATCATGGAGAAGTTTTAAAAGCAAACATGTTAATACTGTGTTAAGTCTTCTGCTTTATTTTGCGCAGGTCAGATGGTATACCAGGTACGGAAACGTTGTGGTCGGCAGTTGGCCCTGGAGGCACCAGCAGATGCAGATCTGGTCAGTACGGTACCAGAGTCTGCCACACCTGCCGCTATAGCTTATGCTGAAACAGTAAGTAACAGTACTTATAAAGGTTATCTGGTCAGTACGGTACCCAGGAATGCTGCCTGGCCAGTACGGTACCCAGGCATCATATCTGGTCAGTACGGTACCCAGGAATGATATCTGGTCAGTGCAGTACCCAGGCATGATATCTGGTCAGTGTGGTACCGAGGAATGATATCTGGTCATTTTGGTACCCAGGAAGGTTATCTGGTCAGTACAGTACCCGAAACTGTGATACTGACTGCTATAGCTTATTCTGAAACAGTAACAATACTTATTGAAACAGTAACAATACTTATAAAGGAATGATACCTGGTCAGTAAGGTACCCAGGAAGGTTATCTGGTCAGTATGCTAGCCAGGAATGATTTCTGGTCAGTACGGTACCCAGGAATGATATCTTGTTCATTACACACCTGCTGCTATGCTGAAACATAGGAATACATTACATACAAAGGAATGATATCTGGCCAGAAAACTAAAGAACTTAATGGCAGCACCAGTTATATTGTTTTTGAAGAATAAATAATTGTGATTACTAAAATATCACCATGGCCGTTCTTGTGTTCAAGGTCTCAACTGATATCCTATAAGTATTGAAACTACAAGACTTTATCACAGCCTCTGGGAGTGTAAATTGCATATGTCGTAATACATTAGTGTATTAACTTTGCAAATGAGGACTGAATAACTAACTGTACACGGTGCATTGTATATCGTACACTACGTTCAGACAGATCTTAATATTTATCATATTTGAACTCTTTATTTTATAAATTTGCATATCAGTTAAGTAAAATTTGGTTTAATGTTTATTAATATAATTGAAACTTTTACGTCGTAACGGTATCGTGACTTGGCAGAGCCTCGTATTATCCAACATGTCCTCGATATAATAAATGTTTGATTTTCACACCAGCTTGGTATTCCATACGGAGAGGTCCTGTGTAAGAACAGATATGTTGGCAGAACGTTTATCCAACCAAGCTCGAGACTCAGGAAACTGGGCGTGGCTAAAAAATTTGGTGTGCTGACAGAGAATTTCCGTGGCAAAAAAATAGTGCTTGTAGACGACTCCATTGTCAGAGGAAACACCATGACCCCCATTATACAGCTGTTAAAATCTGCAGGAGCTAAAGAGGTATAAAGAAGTTTTAATTGTTTATAAAACTTGTTTGGATTAATAGCAGTAAAAGTCGGCGACAGCTTAAAATGTATAAGTTATAAAGGAGTTTAATTCTTTATAAAAACTTGTCTGTAATTACCAAAGGTCATTTATAATTATTTATTCTTCTTCCCTTCGTTGACATGCAAAGCATAACTATTTCCTGTCAGAATTTTGTTACATGTATTTGTATTTAAATTAATGGCATACTTGCAGTGTTTCGAGATATTTCACTTGATTTTGTTATTGATTATATATTTAAATGTTCCAGGTGCACGTGAGAGTTGCGTCCCCTCCCATCAAACACCCGTGCTATATGGGCATCAATATTCCTACAAAGGAAGAACTGGTTGCTAACGCAGTACCATTGGAGAAAATAGCCGCATATTTTGGTACGTTGTCTTTACATTCAAAACTCAATGCACAATTTTTGCACATAATCTGGTTTGCAATCAATATTTATCATGTCGATCTGTATAATTCTGCCGAGAAACAGGGTGCCTGAGATAAAATCTTATCTCGGCATTTACTTTCCTATCCCGTCAGCTGCACCTCTTTTGATGACGTCAGCACCTCTTTTGATGACGTCATGGTATATATGACGACGTCTGGGTATACAAAAAGAAATGGGGAAAATGGTAAATTAAACCCTCGACACAGCCTCGGTCTTCATTTTTTTCTCTGCCTCACCTGATAAACTGGATGAGATCAGGCACTAACATGATATTCTCTGTATAGCCGTATGATGAACATACGCGTGTTCTAGATGTATATGACTCCAGCTAATACTTACTGATCTGTTCACACATTTATTAAGTTTGTGTTTATATTTAATGGGGAGTATTTACTAGATAAAGCCTTAAAAGATGTTAAATACTAAGAAATTAAATGGTGATTGAATTAAGAGTTTAAACTAGGTTATCAACTTTCATTCTTCTGTTCAGGTGCGGACAGTTTGAAGTATCTGACAGTCGAGGGGCTCGTCAAGGCCACACAGGAGGGCATTAAAGATGACGGCAGCAGAGCAATTGGCCATTGTGTGGCCTGCCTCACTGGGGAATATCCCGTGAAACTGGACTGGTAGTGGACTTCTCCAAGGCCACATGGGAAGGTTTAAAGATGCCATCAGCAAACCAATTGGCCATTGTGTGGCCTGCCTCACTGGGGAATATCCAGTGAAACTGGACTGGTAGTGGACTTCTCCAAGGCCACATGGGAGGGGTTTAAAGATGCCATCAGCAAACCAATTGGTCATTGTGTGGCCTGCCTCAAAGGCAAATACCAAGTGATGACTGGTTTCACGTGTTACTTGTGGAAGAAATTTAAACTGATGTACAATATATTGGAAATGTTCTATGAGGTTCTTATATTACATCTTAAAGGCCAGCTTGAGCAATATAAAGTGAAAAGGTCACTATTGCTGAAATAGATATTTTGGGACTTAAAAAGCTGCTCGGATGTTGTCATGGGACTGAAATGGCCGATATGGAAAGTTGACACGTGCATTCTAAACTTGGTGTTCCAAATACAAATTTTATGTGGAAAGTTGACAATTGCATCTAGTGCCTCACCTGGGCATTCCTAATATTTGTGCACATTTCAACCCTGTAGTTTTACTGTTTTCTTGTTAATTAATTCTGAATGGTAGTGAAATGTTATTATAAAGCATGTATTATCTGTATTAATGTAAGACGGTGACCCATTTTATGTATTTTTTTTTTTTTCCAATTTCATTTAAACCCATAATCGTGTCTCAGTTTTCAAGTCTGATATATTTAAAAAAAAAAAGCTCTTGAAATGTGTTTCATAAATCACTCGCATGCTTTTAAGAAAAGGTTGCATTATGTTATGTTATGTGACCATCCTTTATGTCTTTTAAATGTGTCCGACACACAGGACTTTATGAATACTCACGAATACTGATCTCAGATACATGTATATTATTTGCTTTTGATATGACATTTCACCTTAAAACCGGTTTACCATTTATTGTATATAGACATTTGGCATCTTTTGATTTATGTACTTTATTTTTGTTTTGTTTTTTGTATGAAGTTGAACCAATCTTCAACCTGTGTGTATTTACTATCATAAGATAGTTGATTAAGTGGTTCCTGGTTAAGATTAGGACCACTGTTTATGTCACACCAAATGGTTGGCTTTGTGGTTCACGGGCAAGACTGGTACCACTGTTTATATCACACCAGATGGTAGGCTTTGTGGTTCACGGGCAAGACTGAGACCACTGTTTATGTCACACCAGATGATTGGCTTTGTGGTTCACGGGCAAGACTGGGACCATTGTTTATGTCACACCAGATGGTTGGCTTTGTGGTTCATGGGCAAGACTGGGACCACTGTTTGTCACACCAGATGGTTGGCTTTGTGGTTCATGGGCAAGACTGGGACCACTGTTTATTTCACACCAGATGGTTGGCTTTGTGGTTCATGGGCAAGACTGGGACCACTGTTTGTCACACCAGATGGTTGGCTTTGTGGTTCATGGGCAAGACTGGGACCACTGTTTGTCACACCAGATGGTTGGATTTGTGGTTCACGGGCAAGACTGGGACCACTGTTTATGTCACACCAAATGGTTGGCTTTGTGGTTCATGGGCAAGACTGGGACCACTGTTTATGTCACACCAAATGGTTGGCTTTGTGGTTCACGGGCAAGACTGGTACCACTGTTTATATCACACCAGATGGAAGGCTTTGTGGTTCACGGGCAAGACTGAGACCACTGTTTATGTCACACCAGATGATTGGCTTTGTGGTTCACGGGCAAGACTGGGACCATTGTTTATGTCACACCAGATGGTTGGCTTTGTGGTTCATGGGCAAGACTGGGACCACTGTTTGTCACACCAGATGGTTGGCTTTGTGGTTCATGGGCAAGACTGGGACCACTGTTTATTTCACACCAGATGGTTGGCTTTGTGGTTCATGGGCAAGACTGGGACCACTGTTTGTCACACCAGATGGTTGGCTTTGTGGTTCATGGGCAAGACTGGGACCACTGTTTGTCACACCAGATGGTTGGATTTGTGGTTCACGGGCAAGACTGGGACCACTGTTTATGTCACACCAAATGGTTGGCTTTGTGGTTCATGGGCAAGACTGGGACCACTGTTTGTCAACCAGATGGTTGGCTTTGTGGTTCATGGGCAAGGCTGGGACCACTGTTTATGTCACACCAGATGGTTGGCTTTGTGGTTCATGGGCAAGGCTGGGACCACTGTTTATGTCACACCAGATGGTTGGCTTTGTGGTTCACGGGCAAGACTGGGACCATTGTTTATGTCACACCAGATGTTTGGCTTTGTGGTTCATGGGCAAGGCTGGGACCACTGTTTATGTCACACCAGATGGTTGGCTTTGTGGTTCACGGGCAAGACTGGGACCATTGTTTATGTCGCACCAGATGGTTGGCTTTGTGGTTCACGGGCAAGACTGGGACCACTGTTTATGTCACACCAGATGGTTGGCTTTGTGGTTCACGGGCAAGACTAGGACCACTGTTTATGTTGCACCAGATGGTTGGCTTTGTGGTTCACGGGCAAGACTGGGACCATTGTTTAGGTCGCACCAGATGGTTGGCTTTGTGGTTCATGGGCAAGACTGGGACCACTGTTTATGTCACACCAGATGGTTGGCTTTGTGGTTCACGGGCAAGACTCGGACCACTGTTTATGTCGCACCAGATTGTTGGCTTTGTGGTTCACGAGCAAGAATGGGGCCACTGTTTAAAGATGGTTGACTTTGTGGTTCTCAGGCAAGACTGGGACCACTGTTTATGTCACACCAGATGGTTAACTGTGGTTCACGAGCAAGAATGGGGCCACTGTTTAAAGATGGTCGACTTTGTGGTTCACGGGCAAGACTGGGACCATTGTTTATGTCACACCAGATGGTTGGCTTTGTGTTTCACAGGCAAGACTGGGACCACTGTTTATCCCTGCAGACGGGTACACGGTCATCATCATTGTAGTTTTTCTTTTGTCATTATATCTTAATATCGCTGTGCCATGTGATAGGAAAGGACCATCTTTGCTCCTGTTTGTCCCATGATGGGTTAAATGGAGTGTTTGTTTATAACAACATATTGTGCTAATCATCTTGTGAATTATTTTTTTTATTTTACTGAAAACAAAGTTTATTTGTTATTAAATTAAACTAAACCAAAAATACACTTTTATTTTATTATGAATATGTTGCTATTTTTTCCAATTCCTTTAATGCCACTGGCAATCCTTTAATGCCACTGGCAACGAGTTCCTCGACTGGATGAAGGCTAATGGCCAGACAAGCGTATACGCTGGCATGTTGTCTGTTGTCGATTAGCTTGTTGTGAACAGGATAACTATAGTGAATGAAAATTTGACTTGAAGCTTTGATTCAGCAAGATGGGTTTGACAATGAGTTGATGTATGCCTTCAACAGTAACTGCCCTTGGTTTTAAAATAAAAGCAAAGTTTAGCTTGTGAACACAATACTGTATTCGACCTAATTATCGTACAGTGTGGTTATTTTTTCAAAACTACCGGTATGTAAACTAGAATTATCACTGAAAGTGATTAATACCCCCACAATATCGCCTTGTCACATAAACATGGCAACCACAAGAAAACAATGGTCTAAACATATTTATTTCCAATAAATGTACATGGAAATGGGGTCGGGCCAGAAGTTGTTACAACATTAGAAATCCGGCCCTCCCGCTATAAAATATTCATACAATTCAGACAATGGCAAACAAATTATTTAAACTACAAAATATGAAATAAACAGGAAAAAAAAATAATGAGAGAGAGAGAGTTTTCAATATTGTTAGTGATCAGGGAAGAAGACTTAACAAAAGTTTGCTTGTTTCACCGTTCAAGTCAAAGATGTATAAGTGTAATAAAAAAAGACATGGTCATGAAGAGGATGCATTATAAATTGTTTAAATTTAATACAAACCCAAATTAGCAGGTTCCTCAGAGTTGACTGTAGCATTTTTTTGGCAAATTCTAAGTTGAAAAGGGGCCATAACTCCATCATCAAGAGGTCAATGACCTTGAAGCTCTACTGATAGATGATAGATATTTGATAGCTAGGTCAACATTCCTGTGAAGTTTCATGAAAATCCATCAAGTAGTTTCATAGCAGTAGTCGCTACAAGTTTTCATTATATAACTCTATGTAAACAAAGATGGCCGCTGGCGGCCATGTTTAAAGTCAAATAATTTTTGACAAGGATCAACATCATGTCATACTGATCATTTTAGAAAAAGTAGTAGTCGCTACAAATTTATTTATTTTAAATCTATTTTTAGCAGTGGTGGCCATTTTGAATTTGCGGTCAGCCTGAAATTTTTCTAGGATCAACTAGACATCAAGAGCAACATTCCTGTGAAGTTTCATGAACATCCGTCAAGTAGTTTCAGAGGAGTAGTCGCTACAAGTTTTTACTATATAACTCTATGTAAACAAAGATGGCCACTGGCAGCCATGTTTAACGTTGAATCAAAATATTGTTCGACCAGGATCAACATCATGTCATGCTGATCATTTTAGAAAAAGTCCCATATCAATATCACTTACAGTTTTCAAGAAGTAGTCGCTACAAACTTATTTTTTAAAAATCTATTTTTAGCTGTGGCGGCCATCTTAAATTTCTGGCCGACCTGAATTTTTGCTAGGATCAATTAGACATCAAGAGCAACATTCCTGTAAAGTTTCATGAAAATCCGCTAAAGTAGTTTCAGAGGAGTAGTCGCTACAAGTTTTTACTATATAACTCTATGTAAACAAAGATGGCCGCTGGCAGCCATGTTTAACGTTGAATCAAAACGATTTTCAACAAGGATCAACATCATGTCATGCTGATCATTTTATAAAAAGTCCCATATCAATATCACTTATAGTTTTCAAGAAGTAGTCGCTACAAACTTGTATTTTAAAAATCTATTTTTAGCTTTGGTGGCCATCTTGGATTTCACATCAACATGAATTTTTGCTATGATCAACCTTGACTTCATGGGCAACATTTCTGTAAAGTTTCATAAATATCCATCCTGTAGTTTCAGAGGAGTAGTCGCTACAAATACAAGTTTACGGACAGACAGACGGACGGATGCCGCACCATGGCATAAGCTCTGCTGATCTCTGATCAGTCGAGCTAAAAATTGGTGGCTTGTAACCAAAGTCGAACTTGACCTGTATTTTATGGTTTTAAACCCGTGTACCAAAATGATTACTTAAATCCGTCGACCCTTTCATGAGTTATCGTCCGGACACCGTTTTTTGGGCAAATTCTAAGTTGAAAAGGGGCCATAACTCCGTCAAAAATTGGTGGTTTGTAACCAAAGTCGAACTTGACTTGTATTTTATGGTGTTATACCCGTGTACCAAATATTATTTAAATCCATTGACCCTTTCATCAGTTATTGTCCGGAAACCAACAGACCGACCAACCAACCGACTGACCGACAAGCTCACTACTATATACCCCACTAAACTTCGTTTGTGGGGGTATAAAAAATGTGGTAAAATGTCCTAATAAGTGCACACTAAAAAACTGGCCAGGTAGGAAAACGAGCAAAGGCGATTCTGTAAGATATGTCCTCGTTAACAGACGAATTGGCACTAAAATCCCCTGCATTTATCTTTAATATGTGTTAATCAACAAAGCGTGCAGAAAAGTAAGCAATAAACTCGAAAAGACACTACTTACCAATCAAATCAAACAAATGTACAACTGAAAACGATGTATTCTCAGCTGTTTTTCTACCTACATGATGTCGGAAAACTGTTGTTGCCTTTGGCCAATCAGATACCGAAGCTGGTTTTGATATGTGACCTGTACTACAATGATGCAAAGGACCTATAAAACACTGTGCGCTTATAAGGACAATAATGTGATGAATTAGAAATGCCCTTACTATGCGGTCATAGGGGCATGTGTGGTAATTAGGTTGAATATGGTAACCGAAGTATATGGCTTCTGATTTCCACCAAATATTATTTGAAGATTTGTTTTATTAACATCTTAGAGGAGTTACAACGATGATGCATGCAGTACGGAATTACTGTCCTTGAGTTCCACCAAGTTGTATTTGAAGATTGTTTCAATAAAATCTTGGATGAGTTTGACATTGAGCAAAATAGATGTGTGTGTTATGTCCGCTTGTTTACTCATAAATGGCTTCTGATTTGTATTAAATTTTATTTGAAGATTTGTTTCAACGAGATCTCGAAACAGTTTGACAAGGAGCAAAACCAAAAGAGGGGAATTATAGTTTGAGTAACAAGGGACACACAAATTATTCCCCAGTACTGCATTACAAATAATACTTTATTTCCCATCAGATAGACAGAATACAAGTCACATTCTGTGTTGTTAAAAGTCCAGTAGAGCCAGTAGAAACAACATTCTTGCATACCGGATATGGTTATCCACGTTTTACATGGGTGATGGAATATAAGAATCTTTCATGGGTATCCGGTGAAGATAGGGAATTCCAATCCTCGGTATAAGTGATTTTATCGGAACCGAGGTTCCAATTAAAACACTTATACTGAGAGTTGGAATTCCCTATCTGAACCGAATACCCATGATATTCTTTTTCTTGCATATACGAGACATGTTGTGCGTTGACGCGGCCAGCTACTGACGTTGTGCATCTTTTCCTGCATACCGGATGTTGTCGCGCTGTGAATTTTATCTCGACCCTAGGGTGAGATGGAAATATCTAGCCCCGGTAAAATGGCGGATATCCTTGTCCGGTAGCAAGAAAGCTGGATCTTACACATTGGGGAAGATAAAAATTGCGCGCTGATATAAACAATTACATTTGCATGACATAGTGTAAATAAACATGTAAAACATTAATAGTTGGCAATGTCAATGTGCAGAATGAAAATGATATGCAAGAAAAAGAATCATTCATGGGTCTCCAGTTGAGATTGGGAAATTCCAACCCTCGGTATAACTGTTAATCGGAACCTCAACAGAGCTTTGGTTCCGATAAAAACAATTATACCTCGTGTTGGAATTCCAAATCTTCACCGGATATCCATGAAAGATTCTTATAATATGTCATGATTGCTTTTGTAAGATCTCTTACCTCTTGGCAATTCTTGAAGAGAATTACTAACACACGGGTGTGTGTATTTAAGCCTTTATGGCTATCTTGGAATTTGCAGATCTTGCAAAAAGTTGAATTCCATTTCGGTACCAACGAAACACCTGCCATGATGTTCCTATGAAGGTTCACGAAGATACTATAGACAGTTTTGGTTAGCCCGTTGGTGGGCATTTCATGATTTACATATATACATAATTTATATTGCTACCATATCATCCTTTATTTGTAGATAGTTTTATCTTTATACGTTTACATTATTTTTAATTACTACTTCATTGTTTTACGATTCATCGTTTTTTGCGCACAATATGAGCTATTTTTGTGTCGATGTGCCATAAAACACCATTCATTCATTTGGTTACAACTAGGCAAGTTGTAGCTATAAAGCCTTTTTAAGGTCTCTGTAAACGGAGATAAGAGTGATGAAAATGCGTTTAATTTTGGACCCACTGTATATCATGCTTATGCTGTAAAGTTGCAGTTCACAATGAATATTAGCAATACTGGTAATCTTTTATCACATAACTTGCAGTGTGGGAGTGTAATAATGCCATGATATATTTATCATCAGTTTACAATAGTGTAATAAATATACAAATGAAGGCAGAATCATCGTTCGGTCTTTTACGTTCAGTTCGGTGTGATCGAAATTGCCTTGTCGATTTATGTAACCATTAAAAATACTGGATTACGGAAATTGACATACAACAACATTAGCTACAATAATATATGTTCCTTATGAGGCCATTTTGGAATAAAAAAAGAAACTTGCATTCCTGCCTGTTTAATATTGAATTTATTAAACTCACCGGATACAATTGATACTGGATACAATTGATACATTACTCGGCACAGTCTCCCATAATGTAATTTTATCCAACTCATTTAAAGTCCCTATCCCACCATCAACAGGTAAATTTTACAACAGAGTTACATTGTTTCTATACCTACTGATGACGAGGTATATATTCTACCTTAGATATTTTGAGAATCCAATTTCTATAGAGATTATATAAATGGCTTTAACCAGCCAGACCAAATCCCAAAACTGGAGCGTCGAATTAAGAGATACCAACTCATAATTCATTTTACGCATTTACGCATACTCAATCACGGGTATTTTAAGCACAGGTGAATAAACCCTTACTTTTGATCTTCACATATACATTATTATATGACCTGAACACCTGCACAGAGTTTGATAAACGGTTTTGTAGTGTCATTTTGCCATTATTTAGTGGGTAAGTTTCTTTAATAAAACTCCATATTAAACAGGCACTCTTGTAAGACCCTCTATTAGCCTTAATGGCCAGCTTGGATTTGGAAAGAAGTTGCAGTTTATTTTAAGAAATATGACACCACCCGCAAGATCTTATTACAGTAGAAATAAGAAGAATTGGCACTCACAAGTTTTTCCAATATTAGTAGTATGTGTTAATAGAGCTTGTGATCATATTGGCCCAAATAAGGGTCATGTCTATAAATTAAAAACCTTGTTTGATTCTTACGGATGGCGGAACATATACCGTACAGTACTGGTTCTACCCAGGAAGATGTGGGTGGTCTGCCCCCACCACAAAAATATCATCCGTCATATACAGCCTAAAATATGCTGAAAGTGACGTAAAACACAATTCAACCAAACAACCATCGTTTAGTTTTAATGGAATAGCAGTAACAAATGTTTCTCTTTTGCCTTGGATTTTATATTTTTCTGTAGAATGTCTGAAGTTTCATGAAAATCCCCCAAAAGATTTGAACTCCTGGTAGGAATGGTACTGAATGCAAAATGTTTACATGAATGGTTTCTTGCTTGTGAGCCATGTACCTCAGTAGATGTCATGTTGCTCTTAAGACTAATGCTACGTAGACCTGAAACCTTTACCTTATTTGACAGAAATTAATGATTCTACATGTACATGCCTCCACCAGGGAACGAACCCAAGCCGCGGTGAGGTCAGCAGCTCTAAAGTAAAGGCCTTATCCACTGAGCTACCGAGGCCCTTATGTCAAGTAGATGATTAGGTCCAAAATACAAATGCTAGTGGCTAAGCGCATAGTAGGAACATTTTGTAACGATATCCCTACAGATTTGTAGTGATGGGAATGTTGGATTACGGATTTTCAGTTTTTACCGCCAAATTCTTAAGACAAAAAACGTTATATTTTTGGTAAAAAGGCATGACATAGTTATGTTGCTTGTAACTCAGGTGATGAACATGTTATAATAACTATGCCGAGTTAGAATGTTTTCTGACAATAGGTTTTTAGAATATGACGGTACATTCACAATGTTAACCAAAATGTGGAAATGGGGGATAATTCTGGTAAAATGCATGACATAGTTATGGTGCTTGACACATATCACTGTGTAATGATAATGAATATGTATGCCAAGTTTTCAAGCTTTTGGTCAGAATTTATGGTAATGTTATTCGGAATATGACTATACGTTCAACATTTTAACTGAAAAGTCAAAAAGGGTGACAATTCAGGTAAAAGGTTTTTGTCCTATAACATTGTGTAATGATAATGAAATGTGTGCGAAGTTTCAAAGCTTTCGAACAATTTGCTTTTGAGAAATGAGGAAAAACAAAAACTTTAACCAAAATGTCAAAAAGCGTAGATGAAAACACCTACCCATGGAAATCAAACTATGAGCCTGGATTTGACATGCAATCATTCTGTCTAAAAAGGCGTTTATTCTGAATTTTAAAATAATAAACAAGTATGATATATATTATAAAAACATATTTATTTTATCAAAATATAACAATTAAAAATAAATGGCACTTTATCGTTGTGATATTATTTTCTCTATGTCGTCTGGATGTTTTGGACAAGCTTCTGTGAGTACCAGAGGAGTTGAGTCGGTGATCAAAACATCATCCTCGATTCTTATGCCTAAACCACGGAATTCTTCAGGAACATCTTGTCTGTCTTGTTTAATGTAAATACCTGTCGTAAGAAAAATATTGTTCACGTATCTGATGATTAAGTAATATTGAATTTCACAAATGTGTCCCAAACATGTCTTCGCAGTGGGAAAAAAAAAATCTTTGTTGTCGATCGCTATTTTGTTTCTTTTCAATGAAAAAAAGCAAATAATCTCCAATATGTGCATTTCATTTCGTACTAGAGTCAAACTAGAGTCGAGAAAACTGCCTCTCACTGCTACGGGTTCGAATATAATTGAGAGCTCGACTTGTGAGGAAGTGTCGATTCTTACGGATGGTGGGAGGTGTACAGTACTGGTTGTATCCAGGAAAAGTGTGTGGTCACCACAAAACAATCAACCATCATTTATAACATTACATGTGTTGAAAATGACATAAAACACCATACAAATAAACAAACTAGAAAATAGTAACTAGTCAGATATTTTGAACTTTTTATACTATGTTTTTCTAGCATATATCGCTTCAAAATAAGTGCCACTCGAAGCAATATGTAGACAACAGGAGTAAATGACAACACAGTTGTCTAAGTAACATGTTATATGTTATCGTAATTCGCTTGATTTGTATTGTTGATAAGCAGTATAATATTCTTTATAATCAACTGAGCTCATCATGAATCCCCAAAAAAAACTACAGCCATAAAATTTCAACCATTTAAAGAACTTAAATTTACTCATTGGCAGTCTCTTGTTTGTGTTTGTTGCTTCCAAGGGATCACTTTTTCAGTATTTATTGAAGTCCCTATCCTGCCATCAACAGGCAATTTTTACAACAGATGTACACCATTTCTAAACCTACTGTACCGTTTCTTAACCTACAGATGACGAGGTACCTGTACATGGTATATATATATAACTTACATAGTTTGAGAATCCAATTTTCTTATTTGCCGGGTTAGTTTCTTTAAGTGACAATGGTGACACGTGCTTCAGTTCATCAAAAAGGAATTTTATATTGCATGGAGAAAAAATCTCTATTTTTTTTATTTAATATTTATTTTAGGAAAATGTAATGCCTCTCACTGCTGCGGGTAAAATATTTTGTATATTTTTTTTCAGGAAGTCATTGTCATCGTGTAAATAAACATTCAAAACTTCGTAGTTGGCGACGTCAACACATAAAATATGTCCAGGATATGCAAAAAAAATAATCAACTGTGGATATCCGGTTCAGATAGGGAAATTCCAACCCTCGATATAACTGTTTTAATCAGAAGCTCAATAGAGTTCCGATAAAAAAAAAAAGATACATTGTGTTTGAATTCCAATCATCACCGGATACCCATAAAAGATTCTTATAATATCTACTGTAGAATTAGCCAGAATTTACTAGTTAAAACCTGTGTATTATGTTTGTATACCTGGTTCTATGGTTATCACCATCCCTGGCTGAAGTTTCAAGTTCTTACTGATGTGAGATGTATCATGGACATCCATACCCAAATAATGACCAACATCGTGCGGACAAAACTCGGAGGTAAGCTGAAATAAATTTAAAGTCACTTGAATAGTGTGGGGACATTGGTAGGCTGAAGTAAATGAGATAAAATGGAACATTGTGAGGACAAAACTCCGGTGATCTGAAATAATAGAGTGTCTGGAATATTAGAGAAAACTGTATGGTAAGCTGAAGAAAATTAGAGATACTGGAACAATGTAGGACACATTCTGAGGGTAGCAGAAGTAAAATTGGAGAAACTGGAACATTGTGGGGACAAAACTCTGAGGGTAGCAGAAGTAAAATTAGAGAAACTGAAACATTGTAGGACACATTCTGAGGGTAGCAGAAGTAAAATTAGAGAAACTGGAACATTGTGGGCACAAAACTCTGAGAGTAGCAGAAGTAAAATTAGAGAAACTGGAACATTGTGGGGACAAAACTGAGGGTAGCAGAAGTAAAATTAGAATACTGGAACAATGTAGGACACATTCTGAGGGTAGCAGAAGTAAAATTAGAGAAACTGGAACATTGTGGGGACAAAACTCTGAGGGTAGCATAAGTAAAATTAGAGGTACTGGAACAATGTGGGACACAACTCTGAGGGTAGCAGAAGTAAAATTAGAGAAAATGGAACATTGTGGGGACAAAACTCTGAGGGTAGCAGAAGTAAAATTAGAGAAACTGGAACATTGTGGGGACACAACTCTGAGGGTAGCAGAAGTAAAATTAGAGGTACTGGAACAATGGGACACATTCTGAGGGTAGCAGAAGTAAAATTAGAGAAACTGGAACATTGTGGGGACAAAACTCTGAGGGTAGCAGAAGTAAAATTAGAGAAACTGGAACAATGGGACACATTCTGAGGGTAGCAGAAGTAAAATTAGAGAAACTGGAACATTGTGGGGACAAAACTCTGAGGGTAGCATAAGTAAAATTAGAGGTACTGGAACAATGTGGGACACAACTCTGAGGGTAGCAGAAGTAAAATTAGAGAAACTGGAACATTGTGGGGACACAACTCTGAGGGTAGCAGAAGTAAAATTAGAGGTACTGGAACATTGTGGGGACACAACTCTGAGGGTAGCAGAAGTAAAATTAGAGGTACTGGAACAATGGGACACATTCTGAGGGTAGCAGAAGTAAAATAAGAGAAACTGGAACATTGTGGGGACAAAACTGAGGGTAGCAGAAGTAAAATTAGAGAAACTGGAACAATGTAGGACACATTCTGAGGGTAGCAGAAGTAAAATTAGAGAAACTGGAACATTGTGGGGACAAAACTCTGAGGGTAGCAGAAGTAAAATTAGAGAAACTGGAACAATGTAGGACACATTCTGAGGGTAGCAGAAGTAAAATTAGAGAAACTGGAACAATGTAGGACACATTCTGAGGATAGCAGAAGTAAAATTAGAGAAACTGGAACATTGTGGGGACAAAACTCTGAGGGAAGCAGAAGTAAAATTAGTGAAACTGGAACATTGTGGGGACAAAACTCTGAGGGTAACAGAAGTAAAATTAGAGAAACTGGAACATTGTAGGACACATTCTGAGGGTAGCAGAAGTAAAATTAGAGAAACTGGAACATTGTGGGGACACAACTCTGAGGGTAGCAGAAGTAAAATTAGAGAAACTGGAACATTGTAGGACACATTCTGAGGGTAGCAGAAGTAAAATTAGAGAAACTGGAACATTGTGGGGACACAACTCCGAGGGTAGCAGAAGTAAAATTAGAGAAACTGGAACATTGTGGGGACAAAACTGAGGGTAGCAGAAGTAAAATTAGAGAAACTGGAACATTGTGGGGACAAAACTGAGGGTAGCAGAAGTAAAATTAGAGAAACTGGAAAACAATGTAGGACACATTCTGAGGGTAGCAGAAGTAAAATTAGAGAAACTGGAACATTGTGGGGACAAAACTCTGAGGGTAGCAGAAGTAAAATTAGAGAAACTGGAACATTGTGAGGACAATATTCCGGTGATCTGAAATAATAGAGTGTCTGGAATACTGGAGAAAACTGTATGGTAAGCTGAAGAAAATTAGAGATACTGGAACAATGTAGGACACATTCTGAGGGTAGCAGAAGTAAAATTGGAGAAACTGGAACATTGTGGGGACACAACTCTGAGGGTAGCAGAAGTAAAATTAGAGAAACTGGAACATTGTGGGCACAAAACTCTGAGGGTAGCAGAAGTAAAATTAGAGAAACTGGAACAATGTAAGACACATTCTGAGGGTAGCAGAAGTAAAATTAGAGAAACTGGAACATTGTGGGCACAAAACTCTGAGGGTAGCAGAAGTAAAATTAGAGAAACTGGAACAATGTAGGACACATTCTGAGGGTAGCAAAAGTAAAATTAGAGAAACTGGAACATTGTGGGGACAAAACTGAGGGTAGCAGAAATAAATTTAGAGAAACTGGAACAATGTAGGACACAGTCTGAGGGTAGCAGAAGTAAAATTAGAGAAACTGGAACATTGTGGGGACACAACTCTGAGGGTAGCAGAAGTAAAATTAGAGAAACTGGAACAATGTAGGACACATTCTGAGGGTAGCAGAAGTAAAATTAGAGAAACTGGAACATTGTGGGGACAAAACTCTGAGGGTAGCAGAAGTAAAATTAGAGAAACTGGAACATTGTGAGGACAAAACTCCGGTGATCTGAAATAATAGAGTGTCTGGAATATTGGAGAAAACTGTATGGTAAGCTGAAGAAAATTAGAGATACTGGAACAATGTAGGACACATTCTGAGGGTAGCAGAAATAAAATTGGAGAAACTGGAACATTGTGGGGACACAACTCTGAGGGTAGCAGAAGTAAAATTGGAGAAACTGGAACATTGTGGGGACAAAACTCTGAGGGTAGCAGAAGTAAAATTAGAGAAACTGGAACATTGTAGGACACATTCTGAGGGTAGCAGAAGTAAAATTAGAGAAACTGGAACATTGTGGGCACAAAACTGAGGGTAGCAGAAGTAAAATTAGAGAAACTGGAACAATGTAGGACACATTCTGAGGGTAGCAGAAGTAAAATTAGAGAAACTGGAACATTGTGGGGACAAAACTCTGAGGGTAGCAGAAGTAAAATTAGAGAAACTGGAACATTGTGAGGACAAAATTCCGGTGATCTGAAATAATAGAGTGTCTGGAATACTGGAGAAAACTGTATGGTAAGCTGAAGAAAATTAGAGATACTGGAACAATGTAGGACACATTCTGAGGGTAGCAGAAGTAAAATTGGAGAAACTGGAACATTGTGGGGACACAACTCTGAGGGTAGCAGAAGTAAAATTAGAGAAACTGGAACATTGTGGGCACAAAACTCTGAGGGTAGCAGAAGTAAAATTAGAGAAACTGGAACAATGTAAGACACATTCTGAGGGTAGCAGAAGTAAAATTAGAGAAACTGGAACATTGTGGGCACAAAACTCTGAGGGTAGCAGAAGTAAAATTAGAGAAACTGGAACAATGTAGGACACATTCTGAGGGTAGCAAAAGTAAAATTAGAGAAACTGGAACATTGTGGGGACAAAACTGAGGGTAGCAGAAGTAAATTTAGAGAAACTGGAACAATGTAGGACACATTCTGAGGGTAGCAGAAGTAAAATTAGAGAAACTGGAACATTGTGGGGACACAACTCTGAGGGTAGCAGAAGTAAAATTAGAGAAACTGGAACAATGTAGGACACATTCTGAGGGTAGCAGAAGTAAAATTAGAGAAACTGGAACATTGTGGGGACAAAACTCTGAGGGTAGCAGAAGTAAAATTAGAGAAACTGGAACATTGTGAGGACAAAACTCCGGTGATCTGAAATAATAGAGTGTCTGGAATATTGGAGAAAACTGTATGGTAAGCTGAAGAAAATTAGAGATACTGGAACAATGTAGGACACATTCTGAGGGTAGCAGAAATAAAATTGGAGAAACTGGAACATTGTGGGGACACAACTCTGAGGGTAGCAGAAGTAAAATTGGAGAAACGGGAACATTGTGGGGACAAAACTCTGAGGGTAGCAGAAGTAAAATTAGAGAAACTGGAACATTGTAGGACACATTCTGAGGGTAGCAGAAGTAAAATTAGAGAAACTGGAACATTGTGGGCACAAAACTCTGAGGGTAGCAGAAGTAAAATTAGAGAAACTGGAACCTTGTGGGCACAAAACTCTGAGGGTAGCAGAAGTAAAATTAGAGGTACTGGAACAATGTGGGACACAACTCTGAGGGTCGCAGAAGTAAAATTAGAGAAACTGGAACATTGTGGGGAAAAAACTCTGAGGGTAGCTGAAGTAAAATTAGAGAAACTGGAACAATGTAAGACACATTCTGAGGGTAGCAGAAGTAAAATTAGAGAAACTGGAACATTGTGGGCACAAAACTCTGAGGGTAGCAGAAGTAAAATTAGAGAAACTGTAACAATGTAGGACACATTCTGAGGGTAGCAAAAGTAAAATTAGAGAAACTGGAACATTGTGGGGACAAAACTGAGGGTAGCAGAAGTAAATTTAGAGAAACTGGAACAAGGTAGGACACATTCTGAGGGTAGCAGAAGTAAAATTAGAGAAACTGGAACATTGTGGGGACACAACTCTGAGGGTAGCAGAAGTAAAATTAGAGAAACTGGAACAATGTAGGACACATTCTGAGGGTAGCAGAAGTAAAATTAGAGAAACTGGAACATTGTGGGGACAAAACTCTGAGGGTAGCAGAAGTAAAATTAGAGAAACTAGAACATTGTGAGGACAAAACTCCGGTGATCTGAAATAATATAGTGTCTGGAATATTGGAGAAAACTGTATGGTAAGCTGAAGAAAATTAGAGATACTGGAACAATGTAGGACACATTCTGAGGGTAGCAGAAATAAAATTGGAGAAACTGGAACATTGTGGGGACACAACTCTGAGGGTAGCAGAAGTAAAATTGGAGAAACTGGAACATTGTGAGGACAAAACTCTGAGGGTAGCAGAAGTAAAATTAGAGAAACTGGAACATTGTAGGACACATTCTGAGGGTAGCAGAAGTAAAATTAGAGAAACTGGAACATTGTGGGCACAAAACTCTGAGGGTAGCAGAAGTAAAATTAGAGAAACTGGAACATTGTGGGCACAAAACTCTGAGGGTAGCAGAAGTAAAATTAGAGAAACTGGAACAATGTAAGATACATTCTGAGGGTAGCAGAAGTAAAATTAGAGAAACTGGAACATTGTGGGGACAAAACTCTGAGGGTAGCAGAAGTAAATTTAGAGAAACTGGAACATTGTGGGGAAAAAACTCTGAGGGTAGCTGAAGTAAAATTAGAGGTACTGGAACATTGTGGGGACACAACTCTGAGGGTAGCAGAAGTAAAATTAGAGGTACTGGAACAATGTGGGACACATTCTGAGGGTAGCAGAAGTAAAATTAGAGAAACTTGAACATTGTGGGGACAAAACTCTGAGGGTAGCAGAAGTAAAATTAGAGAAACTGGAACATTGTAGGACACATTCTGAGGGTAGCAGAAGTAAAATTAGAGAAACTGGAACATTGTGGGCACAAAACTCTCAGGGTAGCAGAAGTAAAATTAGAGAAACTGGAACATTGTGGGCACAAAACTCTCAGGGTAGCAGAAGTAAAATTAGAGAAACTGGAACAATGTAAGACACATTCTGAGGGTAGCAGAAGTAAAATTAGAGAAACTGGAACATTGTGGGCACAAAACTCTGAGGGTAGCAGAAGTAAAATTAGAGAAACTAGAACAATGTAGGACACATTCTGAGGGTAGCAAAAGTAAAATTAGAGAAACTGGAACATTGTGGGGACAAAACTGAGGGTAGCAGAAGTAAATTTAGAGAAACTGGAACAATGTAGGACACATTCTGAGGGTAGCAGAAGTAAAATTAGAGAAACTGGAACATTGTGGGGACACAACTCTGAGGGTAGCAGAAGTAAAATTAGAGAAACTGGAACAATGTAGGACACATTCTGAGGGTAGCAGAAGTAAAATTAGAGAAACTGGAACATTGTGGGGACAAAATTCTGAGGGTAGCAGAAGTAAAATTAGAGAAACTGGAACATTGTGAGGACAAAACTCCGGTGATCTGAAATAATAGAGTGTCTGGAATATTGGAGAAAACTGTATGGTAAGCTGAAGAAATTAGAGATACTGGAACAATGTAGGACACATTCTGAGGGTAGCAGAAAAAAATTGGAGAAACTGGAACATTGTGGGGACACAACTCTGAGGGTAGCAGAAGTAAAATTGGAGAAACTGGAACATTGTGGGGACAAAACTCTGAGGGTAGCAGAAGTAAAATTAGAGAAACTGGAACATTGTAGGACACATTCTGAGGGTAGCAGAAGTAAAATTAGAGAAACTGGAACATTGTGGGCACAAAACTCTCAGGGTAGCAGAAGTAAAATTAGAGAAACTGGAACATTGTGGGCACAAAACTCTCAGGGTAGCAGAAGTAAAATTAGAGAAACTGGAACAATGTAAGACACATTCTGAGGGTAGCAGAAGTAAAATTAGAGAAACTGGAACATTGTGGGCACAAAACTCTGAGGGTAGCAGAAGTAAAATTAGAGAAACTAGAACAATGTAGGACACATTCTGAGGGTAGCAAAAGTAAAATTAGAGAAACTGGAACATTGTGGGGACAAAACTGAGGGTAGCAGAAGTAAATTTAGAGAAACTGGAACAATGTAGGACACATTCTGAGGGTAGCAGAAGTAAAATTAGAGAAACTGGAACATTGTGGGGACACAACTCTGAGGGTAGCAGAAGTAAAATTAGAGAAACTGGAACAATGTAGGACACATTCTGAGGGTAGCAGAAGTAAAATTAGAGAAACTGGAACATTGTGGGGACAAAATTCTGAGGGTAGCAGAAGTAAAATTAGAGAAACTGGAACATTGTGAGGACAAAACTCCGGTGATCTGAAATAATAGAGTGTCTGGAATATTGGAGAAAACTGTATGGTAAGCTGAAGAAATTAGAGATACTGGAACAATGTAGGACACATTCTGAGGGTAGCAGAAAAAAATTGGAGAAACTGGAACATTGTGGGGACACAACTCTGAGGGTAGCAGAAGTAAAATTGGAGAAACTGGAACATTGTGGGGACAAAACTCTGAGGGTAGCAGAAGTAAAATTAGAGAAACTGGAACATTGTAGGACACATTCTGAGGGTAGCAGAAGTAAAATTAGAGAAACTGGAACATTGTGGGCACAAAACTCTGAGGGTAGCAGAAGTAAAATTAGAGAAACTGGAACATTGTGGGCACAAAACTCTGAGGGTAGCAGAAGTAAAATTAGAGAAACTGGAACAATGTAAGATACATTCTGAGGGTAGCAGAAGTAAAATTAGAGAAACTGGAACATTGTGGGGACAAAACTCTGAGGGTAGCAGAAGTAAATTTAGAGAAACTGGAACATTGTGGGGAAAAAACTCTGAGGGTAGCTGAAGTAAAATTAGAGGTACTGGAACAATGTGGGACATATTCTGAGGGTAGCAGAAGTAAAATTAGAGAAACTGGAACATTGTGGGGACACAACTCTGAGGGTAGCAGAAGTAAAATTAGAGAAACTGGAACATTGTGGAGACAAAACTCTGAGGGTAGCAGAAGTAAAATTAGAGGTACTGGAACAATGTGGGACACAACTCTGAGGGTAGCAGAAGTAAAATTAGAGAAACTGGAACATTGTGGGGACACAACTCTGAGGGTAGCAGAAGTAAAATTAGAGGTACTGGAACATTGTGGGGACAAAACTCTGAGGGTAGCAGAAGTAAAATTAGAGAAACTGGAACATTGTGGGGACACCACTCTGAGGGTAGCAGAAGTAAAATATTAGAGGTACTGGAACAATGTGGGACACATTCTGAGGGTAGCAGAAGTAAAATTAGAGAAACTGGAACATTGTGGGGACACAACTCTGAGGGTAGCAGAAGTAAAATAGACATACTGGAACAATTTATGACACATTCTAAGGGTAGCAAAAGTCAAATTAGAGACTGGAACAATGCGGAGACAAAACTCCGAGGGTAGCTGAAGTAAAAGAGAAACTGGAACAATGTGGGACACATTCTGAGGGTAGCAGAAGTAAAATTAGAGAAACTGGAACATTGTAGGGACAAAACTCTGAGGGTAGCAGAAGTAAAAGAGAAACTGGAACATTGTGGGGACAAAACTCTGAGGGCAGCAGAAGTAAAATTAGAGAAACTGGAACATTGTAGGGACAAAACTCTGAGGGTAGCAGAAGTAAAAGAGAAACTGGAACATTGTGGGGACAAAACTCTGAGGGTAGCAGAAGTAAAAGAGAAACTGGAACAATGTGAAGACAAAACTCTGAGGGTAGCAGAAGTAAAATTAGAGAAACTGGAACAATGTGGAGACAAAACTCTGAGGGTAGCAGAAGTAAAATTAGAGAAACTGGAACATTGTAGGGACAAAACTATGAGGGTAGCAGAAGTAAAAGAGAAACTGGAACAATGTGGAGACAAAACTCTGAGGGTAGCAGAAGTAAAATTGAGAAACTGGAACACTGTAGGGACAAAACTCTGAGGGTAGCGGAAGTAAAATTAGAGAAACTGGAACAATGTGGAGACAAAACTCTGAGGGTAGCAGAAGTAAAATTAGAGAAACTGGAACAATGTGGAGACAAAACACTGAGGGTAGCAGAAGTAAAATTAGAGAAACTGGAACATTGTAGGGACAAAACTCTGAGGGTAGCAGAAGTAAAAGAGAAACTGGAACAATGTGGAGACAAAACTCTGAGGGTAGCAGAAGTAAAATTGAGAAACTGGAACATTGTAGGGACAAAACTCTGAGGGTAGCTGAAGAAAAAGAGAAACTGAAACAATGTGGAGACCAGACTCTGAGGGTAGCAGAAGTAAAATAGAGATACTGGAACAATTTATGACACATTCTAAGGGTAGCAAAAGTCAAATTAGAGACTGGAACAATGTGGAGACAAAACTCTGAGGGTAGCAGAAGTAAATTTAGAAAAACTGGAACAATGTGTAGACAAAACTCTGTTGTTTGCTGTATAAAGTTAAAAATATTTGAATATCATGGGGATAAACTCTGAGGAAAATTGTGTAAAATTAAAGATACTGGAACATCATGGGGACAAAACTATAAGGAAAGCTTGAGTAAAATTGTGGATGCAATTAGAAAAATGTTGTATGAATGGTATCCAAAAGGGTTCCCACAGAAAAGTTGAAAAACTTTTTTTTATCCCGTCGGACCAAGTAACGTTTTTCCGACCAAATTTATGCCACTCTCAATGGTAAATATAACAAAATAATAGGTACACTGGCATCAAATTTTGAGGAAAAAACATAAACTGATTTCAAACAATATCGGGATAGATTAAACAAGGCCACCATCACAGGCTATCGCACAGACCGGCTGCCCATCATTCACAAGGGCAAGTTCAAATGAAACTTTTTCCTGGAAAACTGACATGTTGCCAGTACTTAGATATCTCCGCCCTATTGTTGATGTCGGAGAATTTTTTGACAATAGTTTATATAACAAAGTTGCACATGCTTTATACACGTGCTGTTGTTTGTCAGAGGTATCGTTCTGGTTTGATTGGTTGAAATGGATAAATGATTGACAACTGGCAACATGTTAATTGTTAATCTGTACTTACCTTTATAAGTTCATGTGTATCATGTACCAGACTACTGGGTATGATGTTGAGTCGCACCATCTGTATCGCCAGTAAGTTCATCATTTGCCTGTATATAACTGTCAGACTGTTCTCTGGTGTGCACATACTAATACACGCCTCCTGAACCTGCAGCAATGCCAGATACAGACGTCTTTGGGCTTCACTGAATTTGCCTGTTTATGTATATTGGAAATTGGAATACTTGATGGTCATGAAAGCAAGCACAATAAATTTAATAAATTTGAAACTTAAATAACAGAGTAATTGGCTGGGAATAGTAGAATGAATATACAATAATTAGCCAAGCTGTTTAATACATGTACTTGGTAATCTACTTAGTAATATACAATATACAATTTTTTCCGAGTATATGAATAGGTGGTAATAAAACATTAACCAAGAATCTGAATATTTGGTATCAACCCCTTTAAGCAGGTCATTTTCAATGTTCATAAACCAGCTTCAAGTTTTATGCCATGGTGGTGTACAGTAAAGAAGTACAACTAGAAGAGATATAGAAGTTTTGACCTACATGTAGATCATATGTTCATGGGACATGGAAGCGACTTTGTTGGTCGGACTGGACAAATAGTTGGACTGAAGGAGGGACGGACATCCCCACGGATGGTACCTTAAAGGGTCACACGGCAATCTTGTTTTTTTTTTTATAAACTCACCGCGTCCCGTTAGTTCTTCTACATAAATTGCATTTGTTCAATCATTAATATTAATTTTAACAATTGTATAAAGCAAAGTATTTTTTCATATTATTAAATGTTGACTACATTTCACCATTATTAAATGTTGACTACATTTCACCATTATTAAATGTTGACTAGTACATTTCACCATTATTAAATGTTGACTACACTTCACCATTATTAAATGTTGACTACATTTCACCATTATTAAATGTTGACTACACTTCACCATTATTAAATGTTGACTACATTTCACCATTCTTAAATGTTGACTACATTTCACCATTATTAAATGTTGACTAGTACATTTCACCATTATTAAATGTTGACTACACTTCACCATTCTTAAATGTTGACTACATTTCACCATTATTAAATGTTGACTAGTACATTTCACCATTATTAAATGTTGACTACACTTCACCATTATTAAATGTTGACTACATTTCACCATTATTAAATGTTGACTACACTTCACCATTATTAAATGTTGACTACATTTCACCATTCTTAAATGTTGACTACATTTCACCATTATTAAATGTTGACTACATTTCACCATTATTAAATGTTGACTAGTACATTTCACCATTATTAAATGTTGACTACACTTCACCATTATTAAATGTTGACTACATTTCACCATTATTAAATGTTGACTACATTTCACCATTATTAAATGTTGACTAGTACATTTCACCATTATTAAATGTTGACTACACTTCACCATTATTAAATGTTGACTACATTTCACCATTATTAAATGTTGACTACATTTCACCATTATTAAATGTTGACTACATTTCACCATTATTAAATGTTGACTACATTTCACCATTATTAAATGTTGACTACATTTCACCATTATTAAATGTTGACTACATTTCACCATTATTAAATGTTGACTACACTTCACCATTATTAAATGTTGACTACATTTCACCATTATTAAATGTTGACTACATTTCACCATTATTAAATGTTGACTAGTACATTTCACCATTATTAAATGTTGACTACACTTCACCATTATTAAATGTTGACTACATTTCACCATTATTAAATGTTGACTACATTTCACCATTATTAAATGTTGACTACATTTCACCATTATTAAATGTTGACTACATTTCACCATTATTAAATGTTGACTACACTTCACCATTATTAAATGTTGACTACATTTCACCATTATTAAATGTTGACTACATTTCACCATTATTAAATGTTGACTACATTTCACCATTATTAAATGTTGACTACATTTCACCATTATTAAATGTTGACTACACTTCACCATTATTAAATGTTGACTACATTTCACCATTATTAAATGTTGATTACACTTCACCATTATTAAATGTTGACTACATTTCACCATTATTAAATGTTGACTACATTTCACCATTATTAAATGTTGACTACATTTCACCATTATTAAATGTTGACTACATTTCACCATTATTAAATGTTGACTACATTTCACCATTATTAAATGTTGACTACACTTCACCATTATTAAATGTTGACTACATTTCACCATTATTAAATGTTGACTACATTTCACCATTATTAAATGTTGACTACATTTCACCATTATTAAATGTTGACTACATTTCACCATTATTAAATGTTGACTACACTTCACCATTATTAAATGTTGACTACATTTCACCATTATTAAATGTTGACTACACTTCACCATTATTAAATGTTGACTACATTTCACCATTATTAAATGTTGATTACATTTCACCATTATTAAATGTTGATTACATTTCACCATTATTAAATGTTGACTACATTTCACCATTATTAAATGTTGACTACATTTCACCATTATTAAATGTTGACTACATTTCACCATTATTAAATGTTGACTACATTTCACCATTATTAAATGTTGACTACATTTCACCAATAATATAGTCAAACCTACGGTAGAATAACAAAGAAAAGCAGAAAACTCAAAAAGTGTATTTAAATATATATATACAAGCAGATTTAATGTCAAAAGGACTCTGGGTTAATAAATAGAGAGGCTAATTTTAATGCTTGATAAAGACTTCAAGATTGCCATGTGTCCCTTTAAGTGCTTTTTCCTTTGTTTAAGATCAACTCCTACCACCTAAGGTAGTGAACGTTTGCTCGGATGGACAAGGGTAATACTATATTCCCGCTCCACTTTCATGGCAGGCTTAAAAACAAATATATCTGAAAATAATACATAAGAAAAATACAGTCTGCCTAAGTAATGTACAGAGTTGCGTTTGGTTTAATGGAGTTAATCGACAGCTAACAAGTGACCAGATTTTAAAGACTGGTTCCGACTGCAGGTATACTTATAACCATCAACTGATCTCACCAGAGACTGGCCATGTGCGTGTGATGTCACTAGTGTAACCATGGAACTCGCACCCAGCATCCATCAGTACAAGTTCACCGTCCTGGACCAGCTGGTTGTTGTTGATATAGTGGATTGTGTTGGCTCTGTTGCCGCCTACAGTGGAAAAGGCAATCATCGACATACACAGAATGTTAGTTTTACAATTTATGTCATTTTTATGCATGAAATGCGTGAAAGTATGGAGTGTGGTGTGTGCCAATCTCATTAAAATCAAATCCTAATTATGCTTTGATACTCTCCGCTTCTAGGATCTGACAACACTGCCTTGGAGGGCACGTCAGATCGACCTTTCCTCTAATCAATATTCATGAGAAGATTTAACTAAATTCAACCAATGCAATCGCGCATTTCATAGTAATGGTGGCCTTGACCTACTGACCTCAAAACCAATAGAGGCCATCTTTTCATCACAGGCAGTTCACATATGAAGTTTCGTGAGCTTTGCTTCCAGGGATGAGGATTTATGGAGCGGACAAGGTTTTTCATTATCGGATGCCGGTGATCTTGATCTTTGACCTACTGACCTCAAAATCATAAGTGGTCGCCCTCTCACCACAGGCAGTTCACCAGTGACCTATGAAGTTTCATGAGATTTGCCTCAGGGGGAGAGGAGTTATGGTGCGAACATGTTTTTTTATCTGGTCCTGGAGACCTTGACCTTTGACCTACTGACCTCAAAATAAATAGTGGTCATCCTCTCATCACAGGCAGTCCACCCATGAAGTTTTATGAGATTTGTTTCAGGGGGAGGAGTTATGGAGCAGACAAGGTTGCGTCTACAGACAGATTGACAGACGGACAGAACAGACAGGGTGAAACCAGTATATTAACAACACACCCTGAAAAAACATAAATACGCCCAATATTTTTGAGGTAATAACAAATATGTAGATAACAAATACAGAGAACAGATATGTAGATAACAAATACAGATAACAGATATGTCTTAAACAAACATGTAGATAACATACATGTAGACGGCATATGCAGATAACATATTCAGATAACAAATGTGTAGACAACAAACTATAGATAACACACATATATTTATAACAAACACATGTAGATAACAAACATGAAGATGGCAAAACATGGAGATAACAGACATGTAGACAACACACATTTTTTCACAATCAAATTTTTGTTTTAAATTTAAATTTATATATTTTATTTTTTGGTAAACAACATTTCTCCCTCTTTAATACTTTCTCTTACATTCTCATATAATATTGTCTTGTTTTTGGATAAATTTATGGATGAAAGTTTATCTTATATGTACTATATAATGCATAATAATTGTACTTTTGTTCTATTGTGTCCATCTCCCACAAAAACAATGTACATGTGTATGTATAGAAATATCGCTTATAATAATTAATCTTTCAAAGTTTTTTTCACAAATCAGACAGTTATCATGCTTTTTCCACAAAATGAACAGGCTAGGGAGTCTTCACAGTTTTTAGAGAAAAAAGCCCTGTAATTATTATATAAAGCCAATGGCCTACCAAGATGCCATATCATATTGAAAAGATTTGTCTATTTAAATGTCTAAAAGCAATTTCTCATAAAAGAAATATAAAAGGCAACCAATGATGAGCAAAAATTATATCCTGAACAACATGGCACCCAAGGCAAGAATTACATCCTGAACAACATGGCACACAAGGCAAGAATTACATCCTGAACAACATGGCACACAAGGCAAGAATTACATCCTGAACAACATGGCACACAAGGCACGAATTACATCCTGAACAACATGGCACCCAAGGCAAGAATTACATCCTGAACAACATGGCACACAAGGCAAGAATTACATCCTGAACAACATATGGCACCCAAGGCAAGAATTACATCCTCAACAACATGGCACCCAAGGCAAGAATTACATCCTGAACAACATGGCACACAAGCACCCTAGCCATTTCAAAAATATGATGGTATAAAACAGGTTACATGATTTTAAGTCCTGAACAGGTACAAACCTGCAACAACTGGAGGGTAGGCCAACATTTCTGCATCTCTGATTCGACATTCAAAGTCCATTTTGGCATACAGATATGATTCATTTACCTGAAATCGAAATATATAAATACAGGATTTTACATAAATGCCTGTTTAATACTGAATTTATTAACTTGTCGGATGAATTATATCATGCAAGACTGTGCCGAGCATCAATCATGCAAGACTGTGCCGAGTATCATGCAAGACTGTGCCGAGTATCATGCAAGACTGTGCCGAGTATCATGCAAGACTGTGCCGAGTATCATGCAAGACTGTGCCGAGTATCATGCAAGACTGTGCCGAGTATCATGCAAGACTGTGCCGAGTATCATGCAAGACTGTGCCGAGTATCATGCAAGACTGTGCCGAGTATCATGCAAGACTGTGCCGAGTATCATGCAAGACTGTGCCCAGCATCATATCAATGTTATCCAACGAGTTTAATAAATTCAGATGAGAGTAACAAGGTTAAGTTAACATGGTTTTACTTTATTTCTTAAGCATGCTGAGGTGAAAGATTAGAATTTTGTATAGAACATTATTCATGTTATTAAGCCTATATAGTTTCATTTTTTAGACAAGAGGTCAATGACCTTGAAGCTCTACTGATAAGTTTTGATAGCTAATTCAGCATTACTGTGAAGTCTCATGAAAATCTGTCAAATAGTTTCAGAGGAGTAGTCGCTACAAGTTTTTACTATATAACTCTATGTAAACAAAGATTGCCACTGGCAGCCATGTTTAATGTTGAATCAAAAATAATTTTCAACAAGGATCAACATCATGTCATGCTGATCATTTTAGAAAAAGTCTCATATCAATATCACTTATAGTTTTCAAGAAGTTGTCACTACAAACTTGTTTTCCTAAAAATCTATTTTTAGCTTTGGCGGCCATCGTGGATTTCACATCAACGTGAACGTTTGCTAGGTTCAACTAGACTTCATGTGCAACATTCCTGTAAAGTGTCATGAAAATCCATCCAGTAGTTTCAGAGGAGTAGTCGCTACAAAAAAAATTATGGACGGACGATGGACATCGCACGTGACGGCATAAGCTCTGCTGATCTTTGAAAAAAACTGACTTATTGGTGTTGGTAAATCATCGTTCAATTCAAAATGGAGACAGTAACATAATCAGACATTTTGCTAGGCTAATTTAAACAATGTTAATAAACTCAACTGAGTATCATCAAGACATATAATTAATATGTATGTACCTGATCTTATAAGTTAGTCTACAAACTGAGTAAACGGATGTAAAAGATGGACAATTTAGGATCTTTAAAGGGGTTGATGCACTATTTTTAAACAAATTTGATTTTAAAGGGCTCTGAAAAACTTGAAAAAAGTTGAAAGAATTATCAAAATGCCATGAAAAAATTAAATAAAGGAGATATGACCTATTGAAAATTTGCAAATAAAATAAATGGAGGAGGCCATCTTGGAACAATCGTGCCTTTTTACCATAGATGTCATATTGACAAAATGTCTTTTAAAGCAAAGAAAGTCACTGCAAATGAAAAATAAACATACAATTTATAAATTTTACATCTGTATGTTTATTTTTACTCAATTTGCAGTGATTTTCTTTGCTTTAAAATGTATTTTGTCAATATGACATATATTGTAAAAAGGCGCGATGACGTCATCGTTCCAAGATGGCCGCCTCCATTTATGTTCTTTGTCAATGATCAATAGGTCATATCTCCTTTATTTTTCATGGCATTTTGAAGAAAAAAATCAGCTTTCTTCAAGTTCTGCAGAGCACTTTTAAATAAATCGCGTTTGATATAATAGTGCATCAACCCCTTTTATAGAAATTTTGTATATATATATATAAATACAGAAGTTGTTGTTGTGTGGGGTTGCAAGGGTCTGCACATAGTAGACGGCCCAGTTGACCTCAGACGGTTCACTTTCCCAGTTAGTGAACTCTTCCCTGGAGAGTCTTACCCCAAGTGTCTTTCTATTGATATTCATGTTACAGTCAAATGTATCAGGATGAGTGCTGTAACTATACATCCAATATTCGCCCTACTGTAGCGTGGGAGTTTTTAACAGCATAGCATTCACCCGAAGTGAATGTTGTCAGTGTAATGCGAGTCTGTTTCCCGCATACTATACTTTAAGAAGTCAAAAACAAGTTTCTGACATATTATAAGCAAATGCGTGTTTGGTTATCGCTTTAATTTTGCTTTAAATATATTGCGTGTTTGGTTACCGCTTTAATATACTTTTTATTCGCAAGCAATTATGAGTTTGGTTACCGTTTAAATTGCTTGTATAACTGATTTCAATTTCACCAAGGGTTTAATTGATTTGCAGTGTGTAGTCGAGTGAACTCAACTGACTTGGAAATATTTACTTGTCCATCTTATATAGTGTAAACATTATTAGTCAACATTTTGCCGCGCGGTAATACCGACCTCTGATTAATTACCACATGTAGGTGTAAATAGGTTCCACTCATGGTAATGATTTTTTGATAACCGTAGAGACATAGTTGTTATGGGTCCATATGTTATCTGATCTACCTTAAAAGCATAAGGCGTATCTATTAATTAGGGCTATTACATTAAAACCTACCTATGAGGACCCCATGAAGGCAATTTAATAAACATCTATGGGTCAACTCAATTTTCTGAAATTTTATTCTTTAAACTTAATTTTGCATCTATGGGTGGGTGTTCAAAGTGCCTTCCTAGGGTCCCATGTATGTTTTAATGAAATAGCTCCAGGGCAGGAAAATTTGTTTCCGAGTTACTCATCCTTCATAGTATCTGAATGGTCAAATTGATACATTTTTTAAGAATTTATCTGAATTACTACTCGACCTGCGTCAACGAGCACTCATCGTGGCAAGCAGACGAGTGGAATTTTCATGCCATGAGATCTTATCACATAAAAAATATGTGTCAACGAGCACTCATCGTGGCGAGCAGACGAGTGGAATTTTCATGCCATGAGATCTTATCACATAATAAATATAGATAACAGGAATATCTAAGATTCTAAAACTAAAATATTTTTGAATATTACCGTGTATAGATACTTACACCGGGATAAGAGAACTTCATGACTTGCATGAAAGCATGTGACGCGATCTCCGTCGTCTTTTTCATGAGCTCTATCTCCGCATGTGTTTTGACGACCCTCTGCTGGTGAACCATCTGTGTAGGGTTCTCAATTCCTTTCCTACCGTCTTGTTTTAGAAAGTCGTCTATGACACTTTGGTGAAATTTTGTGTGAACAGGTTTTCCGAAATTATACCAGACCATATAGTCAGAATGTGATTTGCAAAAATCAAACAGATACTTCTCAAGTTCTTCCGTGTTGAAGGCATTTGAAACACCAGTGAGCTGAACAGCACCTTCATCTCCTGATCTCGGTCCGTCCCACAATTCCTTAGCTGGGTCTCTTTTTGGCACAAACAAAACAGTCTTGTAGCCACTTTTTGTTGTGTGTAATACTAAAACACTGTCAGGCTCTTGGAAGCCACATAAATACAAAAAGTCTGTGTTTTGACGAAAGGGGTAAGGTATATCATGTGTCATGTATGTGGTAGCGGCCGAGGGAAATATGAATATGTGGTCCTTAACGGACGATTTTGATTTAAACATGTGAGTTGCATGGCTTATAAGGCTCGTTCTCCTGAGTTTGTACTCGGCTTTGGTTATGCCAGGAGTGACCTCCCCTTCCTTTACAAGATGTGGGTGTGTCTGGGCAGCCGGCTGTCCGAAGAAACGCTGTATGGTGACACGTCCCAGATATAGGTATGTCTTCAATACTCCTGTAATTATAGACAACATGACAGTACAAAATATATATTCTTATATACATGTATACTAGGCCAAAAATAAAATTATGTTTGTTTCCCCTTCCCGACCGACCCACCGAAATTGCCGCGACCCGAATTATTTTTTCGACACTGGCGAATTTTTTATTTTTTTTTTATTTTTTTTGTATAGGGTGGGTACGAGTGTCTGACCAAAGAATGTATTCCAGTTTTGTACGAGTGTCTGACCAAAGAATGTATTCCAGTTTTGATCTCAAATAAAAGAAATGAAATAAAAAAAATATTTTACCTACCTACCTACCTAACCCTTTTTTGCATGGGTCGGGAAGGGGAAACAAACATAATTTTATTTTTGGCCCTATATCCCAACTCTTAGTAAGGGCATTAATAGAATTTGCATTTTGTTAATTCCAGGAGCTCTTTTTTTGATAACACAGGTCCCTAGGGGCCAACATAGGTTCTGTGTTAGTTTCATGGGCTTCAAATTTCTAAATATTGCAAGATGTTCTGAGAAAAAGAGAGATTATTATTCAATAGATTGCTCTAGATCTTGACATTCCAGGAGATTAGACACCAATACATGACTGCATGGTTAAAATTCTCTTCAGGCAGATTAAGCAGTGGGAGTAACTGCCTTAGTGGCATTACCTGAACTACTCAATGTTCCACAGTGGCATTACAAATGAACTAACTTTGGGGTATGAGGCAAGCATGCTACCATTAGAACACTTAAAGAGGCACTACCTATATCTACGCGATTTTTAATGTAAAATATTAAATACTCAATATTACTGCATTTATATGTATACAAAGCTATTTTATGAGTATTCTAAGAAGAAACATGGTTCGTATTCCAGTTCTGTAAATTATTAATTATGATCAAAACAATATCTTGAATAAAATGCTGCCCAGCCTTTTATTCCTGCCGGAGAACTACGAGTTTTTACGATTTTCTCGGACATGCGCAGTGCGATTTAGTTGAACGAAAACAAACTATTCGGGGCAGTTCCGATAATAAACGAATCGATCAAAACTCTTCACCAATCCGACGAGGCAGTTCCGATTGTAAACGAATAAGATCGGAAATCTCCGCAATCGGCTTGTCTAAAACAATTACGAATACAATTTCAAAAATCCGATCTTTTCAATCCTGTTTTTCCCCGGCAAAACGAATATTACATGGGGTGAAATTATTGCCATTTTCCTTTTTCATAGTCCTCTTTATAAATAAGTAAAGTTTATATCAATTGGTGGACAAAAAGATATAGGTAGAGCCTCTTTAACGTCAACCAGTAGTGTCTACTGCTAAGGTAACTTAGCTCTGCACAACTCATGAATATACCTGGTATTTCCTTTTATCACGTATGACATTTTTTTAGATTCATTATTCATGATTTGAGCGGAGCTAAGTTTCCAAATATGGAGTCTCGCGGGAGGAAGAAAACATTGCTTCAAAAGAAAAAACTGAAAATAAAGTCATTTAAAAAAAACTAGTTTTGCATGAAATCCTTCTCTTTGGTGTTTTTATGCATGGACATGTGGTGGAGGCATGTCTGGTGGGAAACTTCATCCTTCACCTCATCTCGTTCTAAGGTTACTATCCCAATATAAACGATTATCATATGATGTATTAATGAGACATAAAATCACCATTTTATTTCTTTCATATATATCAGGGTTGGACTTGAAACACTAGTGTAAATATGCTAAGCTGTATTGCCAAATATGGTTGCCATCTTTACCTACATCTATCAGTTTTTGCCTATTGAGGGTAATTAAGAATATAATGCGTATCCCACAAAACCAGCCGTGGTGTTACATTTAAATTAATATTTTGAATTCTATTTTACCGATTTTTAAAAGGCATATATATACCGATAGAAAGTGTAAACAATTTCCGTTCTAGGCAATTAATTTTCTTTACTGTTATTCGATTTTTGTAGAGCTGATACGCATAACACACTCGATAAGCCGTAAATCGATAGATACGCGTAGAGACGACAACCATATTTTGTAATACAGCGTTGTTTCAAGACCATATTATATATAACGACTCTGCATATATAGACGAATACACATTGGAGTGAACTATTACAAATATTTCATTATTGCTTAGTCCATAGTATTATTCCTTAGGGCCAAAAATAAAATTATGTTTGTTTCCCCTTCCCGACCCATGCAAAAAAGGGTTGGGTAGGTAGGTAGGTAAAATATTTTTTTTATTTGAGATCAAAACTGGAATACATGCTACCTATAAGACACATTTAAGACAAAAAAAAAAAAAAAAAAAAAAATATATATATTATTTTTTTTCGTCAGTGTCGAAAAAATAATTCGGGTCGCGGCAATTTCGGTGGGTCGGTCGGGAAGGGGAAACAAACATAATTTTATTTTTGGCCTAGTACAATGGAATTCTCTACTAGAAGATGTTGTGCTGATACAATGATCTATACATTTAAACATGCTGTCAGCCATATCAATATTTTAGTTTATTTGGTTTTAGACATATTTTATAACACATCATGCAAAAATATTTTGCGAGTGTTGTTTCTAGAACTTGTGTTAGTAATATAAGCTGTCAGACTATTGACCTTTTCTGAGTTAAATGGCTTTTTTATTGCCATTATAATGATACCTTGAAACTGAAAGTATACTCCTCGTGTTTCATAAATTATTTAAAGTAATTAACTTTACTTATTACACTTAGATAACTCCCTGCATTTTAATCATATTTAACCAGACTTATATATATAACTTTCTTGTAAACAGGAATGGTTCATATTAATCTTTTCTACCAGTTATACAATTAAAATAAAAGACTAATTAAGCATCAGTAGTTTGAGTCCAAAAATGTACATGCTGAGTTTTAAATTCACCTCTAAAACATGATAAGTATATAAATTCTCCTTTAAATAATGTTCATAAAACTATATTCCACAAACGAATATGTATTGCAAAACGCCATTTACTGTTGATAATTGTTATGGCATATGTAAAATAATTAACAGAACTCTGCAATATATTGTTATTCCTACTGTAAAATTTCATAAATCATAGGACCAACACAGATATATAGCCATGCCAAAAACAATTAATTTGTTGGGTTAACCGTTTTATGGCAGGTTGTTTATTGCAATCACAAGAAATAAAGGTTTTTTTCCAATCATAATCATGCAGTTACCCTGTGGCTAACTGGCTATCCTAAGCAGGTTGTTTGTTTAGAGGCCATAAATCACAAACACCAGCTACCCCTGGTGTGTTGACATCAGATATATATACAATAATTGTGTAATATTTTAATTTTCAATTTTATTTATACATTTGTGATCCAGTTAGAAATAGAATACCTTGAGACGCATTTGTCAAAATAGAAAAAAAAGAAGAAAAATGCGCGCAAGTCTGTTAAATGTTTCATTTTTATTTAAAATATATTAAAGTAACACGTTGATTTGTTATTCCTTTTTTAAAATTTATTTTATATTCTTTTTACAAAATGCGTCTTCATGGAACTTGGAGTGAAAATGAACCACTATTAGATAAGTAGGTCATGTATGACAGGGTTAAATGTTTGTTTGTTTTTTAAATTTAATTCGAAATGATGGATTTGATGTCACATTATACACACTGTCCTGCAGATAACAAAACTTTACAACAATTTATGAAACACAAGAATTATGATCTTTGAGTAACGCCAGGAACATCGACACTATCTTAGGTAACGTACAGGCTACCTACTTTCGGTTCTAATATATCATCATAATTACAAATAAACACCTGATTTAACACCAAGAAATCAATAGTAACTCATTCATAACTTTCACATCCTGTCATTAGTTACAAATTTCCGAGATGTTGATATATTCAGTAGATGAAAATAAAGGGGTTTACTCAGACTTTATCTTCAATCTCTATATGAACAAGAGTTGCGCGCAACATGGTGTCTCACCTAAAGTGACATGTCCACCAAACATGTTTATAATGACCTTCATCTTGATAAAATCGAGGGTTTATGCAACAACAAATATCTTTGTCTGCATTCAAAAGGGTAGCATTCATAGTTTCCCATAAAAGGAGCTAAATGCGAATATTGATGAATGGACAGACATTACCATTCCATAGACCAGATTCAGTCAAAAAAATAGACTTGTGTCCATATCAGTTTGTTACTTCATTATGCTAAATATAGGCTTTATTTATAGACAGTGTCCCTTTAAAAAGTTAATTTCATATTGAACATGTTCAGCCTGCAAAAACATGTACTATTAAAAATTTATAATTGGGAAGTAGCTGTTGTTTTTTGCTGTCACAAATTGACATTTTAATCTAAGTATATGTCCTATTTTATCATGAACATGTCATCACAAATGAATGCTTGTGGTATCTGCTTGTGATGCAATAAAAGGCCAGGTTTCAGTATAAAAACTCCAACATGGCCTTTTTTCATATCATTATTCTATCAAAGAGGTTTAATCAAAAATTTAGCATTTTTAAAGCATTTGTAAACTCAACATTTGGCATGTCAATACATTAAACATTACAATTGTATCATGTATTTATTTTCTATGTAAAACATTTTTGAACTGAATCAAATTAGATGTTCTTTAACGGCTCATCAACACATTACAGGTTGTTTACAGCCACCCCAGAGCGAGGGGAAGGATACATAGGAATCCAGGAACCTGCCCTACTCTTACTATCAAATAGATTCCTAAGGTTCTTAAATGTTCTTGGAGGATAGACTCCAATACATGGGACCGCATGTATAAAAACATAATTATTTTGTGTTTGTTTAATAACCTCAAAGTACCAGTGTCCCTTTAAATAGAAGAATTATTTTAGCAAACTTAGTTGTTTTGTAAACATTAAACATTTTAAGTGCTTAACCTTTAAATATAAAATTGTCTTTATTGTCATTGTCACTGAATCATTATTGTCATTAAAAAAACAATTAAAAAATTATTATTTAATTTGTGTGCAATTAAGTCAGGAAGTGTTGATTCTTACAGATGGCGGGAGGTGTACAGTACTTGTTCTACCCAGGAAAAATGGGTGGTCTCCACAAAAAATCAAACAGTCATATATACAACATGTGTTGAAAATGATGTATGGTAAAACACCATACAAACAAATTTTATTCATTTCCAGAATCTTTACCCGTTTTGAATATCGGGGGGTCAGTGCAAAACTGTTGTAACTACATATGAATAAAGAAGGAGATACAATAGTTCTGCACTGAACCCTCGAGATACAGCAATGAAAAATGCCAGGTGTTGACATTACAATCTTCACAACTTATCAGTGGCTGTCAAGTGAAGTGTATATGGTTCTGTATAATTGCTTCAATTACCAGCTTGTCAGCTTTCATTGTTTTTAGCTCTACTGATCAGTGGTGCGGCGTCCGTCGTCCGTCCGTCTGTCCGTCCGTCCGTTAACTTTTATTTGTAGCGACTACTTCTCTGAAACTACTGGATGGATATTCATGAAACTTTACAGAAATGTTGCCCATAAAGTCTAGTTGATCCTAGCAAAAATTCATGTTGATGTGAAATCCAAGATGGCCGCCAAAGCTAAAAATAGATTTTCAAAATACAAGTTTGTAGCGACTACTTCTTGAAAACTATAAGTGATATTGATATGGGACTTTTTCTAAAATGATCAGCATGACATGATGTTAGTCCTTGTCAAAAATCGTTTTGATTCAACGTTAAACATGGCTGCCAGTGGCCATCTTTGTTTACATAGAGTTATATAGTAAAAACTTGTAGCGACTACTCCTCTGAAACTACTTGGCGAATTTTCATGAAACTTTACAGGAATGTTGCTCTTAATGTCTCATTGATCCTAGCAAAATTTCAGATCGACCAGAAATTCAAGATGGCCGCCACAGCTAAAAATAGATTTTTAAAAAATAAATTTGTAGCGACTACTTCTTGAAAACTATAAGTGATATTGATATGGGACTTTTTCTCAAATGATCAGCATGACATGATGGTTATCCGAGTCGAACATTATTTTGATTCGATGTTAAACGTGGCTGCCAGTGGCCATCTTTGTTTACATAGAGTTATATAATGAAAACTTGTAGCGACTACTCCTCTGAAACTACTTGACGGATTTTCATGAAACTTCACAGGAATGTTGCTCTTGATGTCTAATTGATCCTAGCAAAATTTCAGGTCGGCCCGGAAATTCAAGATGGCCGCCACGGCTAAAAATAAATTTCAAAAAACAAGTTTGTAGCGACTACTTCCTGAAATCAAAATCAATCAGTAGAGCTTCAAGGTCATTGACCTCTTGTTTAATCTAAGCATATCAGAAAATGTCTACATATTATAATTAATGTACTGTTCACTGCTACTATGGGTGTTTCAGTGGCTGGAAGTTATTAAGATTAAAAAAACAAGAATTCTGTCCAGTGAGTTTAGATATGAATTGAATTGAATGTTCTTTAACGGCTCATCAACACAGCACAGGGGGTCAGCACGGTGTTGGGATGGTGTTTAAATGGTTTGGTATAGAGTCCTAAAACCCCAAATATCGAAAACCCATATTACTAAGTATACATATTAATATGTATACTTAGTAATATGGGTTTTCGATATTTAATATGTATACTTAGTAATATGGGTTTTCGAATGGTTTGGTATAGAGTCCTAAAACCCCAAATATCGAAAACCCATATTACTAAGTATACATATTAATATGTATACTTAGTAATATGGGTTTTCGATATTTAATATGTATACTTAGTAATATGGGTTTTCGATATTTGGGGTTTTAGGACTCTATACCAAACCATTTAAACACCATCCCAACACAGTGCCGACCCCCTGTGCAACACTTTAGGTTAATTAGAACCGCCCCAGAGAGAGGGGAATGATACATAGGAATCCGGGAACAGTGCTCTACTCTTATTATCGAATAGATTCCTATGGTTCTTTAACGTGCTCGTAGGATAGACCGATACACGGGGGGCCTGCCGGTTTACTAATTTGGAGATCATGTATACGTATTGTGAAATTTGGAGATAGTACATGTATTTAAGAGACCACTAACCTTGACACTGGGTCAGTTTGAGGCTGAACCCATGGACTCCAATCCATGGTCAGTTGGAGAGCTGGAAGTTATTGGCATTAAGAAGGACAATGACAAGGTGGTTATATATGAAATTTGAACACACTGCTCCAAAGAACAAAGAAGTTATAATAATTTAACGCACTTTAACACATTTTTTTGGTGACGGTACTTGTATTTAATTGACCTTGACTCCGACCCATGGTCAGTTGGAGAGCTGGAAGTTATTGGTATGAAGTAAGACAATGACAAGCAGATTAAATATGCAATTTAAACACTCTGGCAGTCTGCTCCAAAGAACAAAAAAGTTTTAAGAATTGAACGCACTTTAACGCATTTTTTCGGGAGATGATACATGTATTTAAGAGACAATTGACCTTGACACAGGGTCAGTTGGAGGGTGATACATACTGTAATAAGAAGGTCAATAACCTGTGATGTTATATATGAAATTTGAACACACTACTCCAAAGGACTACAAAGTTATAAGAACTTTAACGCAAAATTTAACCAAAACCCTAACAAAAATCTTAACCAAAACCCTAACAAAAATCTTAACCAAAATCCTAACAAAAATCTTAACGCTAACATATTGCATTGTAACTTTTTTGTCCTTGGTAGCAGAATGTTCAAATTTTATATATAACCTCCTGGTCATTGTCTTTCCTAATGCCAATAACTTTCAGCCCTCTAACCGACCCTGGGTCGGAGTAAAGGTCACTTAAATACATGTACCATCATTTTTTGCATTAAAATTTGGTGACGGTACATGTATTTAAGTGACCTTGACTCAGACCCAGGGTCAGTTGCAGGGCTGGAAGTTATTGGCATTAAGACGGACAAGCGGCGCCTATGTCTCGCATTTTTCAAAAAGCTGGGACAAAAATGAAAATATAAGACCATACTTTAAATTATATGTATCAATATTGGTGTTTTAAAATCAGACAGCACCAAAAGAAGATACATAGATGTACACAAAACAGTAAAGCTTTTAATATAATTATCACTACAAACTAGTTGTATAAAGGGCTAAAGTCAGTTGAGCACCAACGATAAACACTGAGTTTACCCCCTACCAGAATGTGGAGGTCTTTTATTTTATTGATCACTTATTGGTCAAATTAATTTCATGATGTCATGTGAAAGTTATGAATATTAATAACACAACTACAAACAGCTTTCCCACATTATACATGCACAATGTGTCTGTAAGCAAATTAACACTGTGCACTCCCAAAACTGTATCAGTTTCGAGACCCACCCCAAGAACTCGAAATCCCGTAAAAAAACGAGAGCAATTTAAGATCTGATAATGGCAAAAGGGTGAATAAGTGCTGTTGTTTTGTTTAATATTCCCTATTTTATCTTTTTCACATTGTGATTTTTAACAAACCTTTCGAACGATTTTCTCACCTTTTCTTACTTTTAAACATTTGTTCTTGTCTACCAAAAGACACATGTGTGCAACCAGCTTGAACTATTCCATGAGGGTGTGAAATCCCTATAGTATAGATAGATAGATCGATAGATATATTTCGTTATGCTAATCAATAAGCGTCTTATGACTCCGATTTTTGTAATAACTTAATTTTTTTATTTTCTACGAAACCAAATATACTTTGAGTACCTTCCACCGGTGGGTACTGATCGCCGGTGTAATCCGAAATATCCCAATTCACGCTGTTACTTCCGCTGTTCTTTGTTTACAAATAGTGAGTGTCTACTGTCAACTTACCAAAGTGTAGTGAAATGCCCTTTTTATGGGTAAGTTTATTTTCATTTCAATTCATAAAATTTTTAAAGAATTTTAATCATCACATTTAACGCTTCCATTTAAAAACATCGTAAAACCCTGCAAATAATAGTGTCTGCTACATGGAAAGCGAAAATAAAATAAAATGATATGACGTCATAGACCTATGCGCTTTTTCTCAAAATATCTGTTCACGTTATATGGTGAACTGAATGTACATGGTAAAACTTCTTGCTATATTAAAAAAAAAAAATCATATAAATAAAAATCTTCTGTATTTCAGTTTCCCACCATTGGGAAGACCTTAACCCAGAACAAAAGGAAAAGAGATAGTGTACTCCTGTGCCCTCACTATGGCATTTAAATCAGACAGAAACAACTTGTGGACATATTTTATGGCTGTTTTTTCTAAATCTAAAAAAAAATAAAAAACATTGATTTATTAAAGTGTTGTTGCTCTTTTGTTTTTACCAATATTGGCGAGGGTTTTGTCTAGTATCCTCGGGGTACCGATCGCCGTGGTAGTTAATAGCAAACTAATTAAAATTTATAAGTCTGTGATTATGTATCTTATTATTTGCAGGGAGTACGTTATAGGGAGGAGAAACGGGCTCGTTTTGCCGATTTATGTTGTCGCGCATGTGTTTCACTACTCAGTGAAAATGACTACTTCCTGTTGTTTCGCGAGTGTGTGAAAAACAGCAAATTCTTATAAATTATTACACTTACAAACTCAATAAAGGTGCTAAATGTAAACATAAGTATTATTTATTCACATTGTGTCCTCTGATACAGAGCGTGTATTTGTTTGCATGTTTAAAAGCACATTTTACCAGATGGTTCCGTGTTACAAAGATGGCGCCACTCTGCGCCAAATAAAAAATGGTGACAGTGTATAGCTATTGCAAACGAGATACGAGACTACGGGTTATTTAGGCATTAATAATAACAAAAAGTGAATAGTAAACATATTTATCTTTGTAAAGAAGGTAATTTCATGGTGGTGATTATAAGACAAAGCCTAAAAAGAGGTGATGAAAATGTGCCTTTTGAGATATCAGCTAAATTTTTAATTTTATAGAATTAAAAATTGTGTGGAGCTATTGCAAACGAGATACGAAGTATGGGTTATATTAGGCATTAATAATAACAAAAAGTGAATAGTAGACATATTTATCTTTGTCAAGAATGTAATTTCGTGATGTTGATTAAAACAGAAAGCCGTAAAAAGGGGCTGTAAAAACTGCCTAATTTGAGATGTTGGCTGAAATTTTAACTTTTCAAATGTAATGCGCTTACGATCGATTTACCTGTATCGATAAAATAGTAAATGGCGGCGTTCTAGCGCGACAACATAAATCGATAAAGTAGAGCGTTTATGAACCCGTTTCTCCTCCCTATAACGTACTCCCTGTTATTTGTTATCTGACTAAAAAAACATTTTCACTTAATTATACCGGCGATCGGTACCCAAGAGAAACAAATATGCCGGCTGTACTTCCTTAACTAACAACACTTTTACGAGTGGTAAACTGATATCTGTTGACAGAAAATGTGTTTATAAATAAGTGAAAATGTTTTTTTATTCAGATAATGAATAACAAGATATATATTTTTTTAATTAGTTTGCTATTAACTATCGATCGGTACCTCCAGGATACGAGTTAATGAGGAACTAAGGAGCAAAATCAGCAATTGGTTATACATTCACTTACCATATCTTGGCGTATTTGCGTTAATGCTCCACGCCGATGAATATTTTTTAAATAATGTCATTGAATATTTGTTTATTATGGGCGCAGACATATTTGGCCGCGTAAGATATATAAAAAAACATATTATTTATTAAAGCGCACAGAATGAACAATTATACATATTAAGCGTTTATTAATGTATTGCTATTATTTTTAGCAAACAATACTTATAAATAAATACTATTATTGGTATAGCATATTTTTAATATATATATATTTGTCAATGCTATAAATGATTTTACGGTCAAGGCCATCGAAGTTTCTACGCTGAGATTTTGGACAAAAGCGTGCGCTGAAACATTGTAAGTACAATCTGAATTTCAGGTGTTTTTTCATTATGTCAGCCTATTTGACACTGTTCAGTAAGAAGTTAAAGAACTACAACTGACCCCAATAATCGCATTTTTTTAGTTTGAAGAGTGTACACTTTCACTTTTCAAGCAATTTGCAAAGGGAATCCAGAACGTTTGTTGAAATATTTTTTATAGAGGAATTTTCTATGGGACAATTTGAGATCATTTGCCTACTGCTTAAACGATCACCAATTTGCCCATTGTTCACTCCGTGTGGATAGTCAGGGTTCTCTACAGTTTTTTTTTTCAAGCTTAGTGGCATTTCAAGCATAGAAACCCCATGAGGGTACATGTTTATCATTTAATACCTGCCTGTACCATTGAATATCTGGAGTTTGTGGACATCACCCACAACACAAGTTTGTGGGTGACATTGAAGTATCGACTTCTCTAACGACAGTGGCCTTGCGCGAAATTTGCAGCCGTCAAAACAAAGTCGAAGGTTGTGCCATCATTTGTGTACAATCTAAAAAAACAATCATTTCAAACAGGTAAACAACTGTCAAGGTCAAATGAATATTTTTAAATGCGTTCACAATCAGCTCAAGAAAATCCCTTTTGCATCAGCTCAAGAAAATCCCTTTTGCATCAGCACACACATTTTTAGCTCTACTGATCAGAGATCAGCAGAGCTTATGCCGTGGTGCGGAGTCCGTCGTCCGTCTGTCTGTCCGTCTGTCTGTCCGTCTGTCCGTCTGTCCGTAAACTTTTATTTGTAGCGACTTCACAGCTGAAACTACTGGATGGATATTCATGAAACTTTACAGAAATGTTGCCCATAAAATCTAGTTGATCCTAGCAAAAATTCATGTTGATGTGAAATCCAAGATGGCCACCAAAGCTAAAAATAGAGTTTTAAAATACAAGTTTGTAGCGACTTCTTCTTGAAAACTATAAGTGATATTGATATGGGACTTTTTCTAAAATGATCAGCATGACATGATGTTGATCCTAGTCAAAAATCGTTTTGATTTAACGTTAAACATGGCTGCCAGCGGCCATCTTTGTTTACATAGAGTTATATAGTAAAAACTTGTAGCGACTTCACAGCTGAAACTACTGGATGGATATTCATGAAACTTTACATAAATGTTGCCCATAAAGTCTAGTTGATCCTAGCAAAAATTCATGTTGATGTGAAATCCAAGATGGCCGCCAAAGCTAAAAATAGAGTTTTAAAATACAAGTTTGTAGCGACTTCTTCTTGAAAACTATAAGTGATATTGATATGGGACTTTTTCTAAAATGATCAGCATGACATGATGTTGATCCTAGTCAAAAATCGTTTTGATTCAACGTTAAACATGGCTGCCAGCGGCCATCTTTGTTTAAATAGAGTTATATAGTAAAAACTTGTAGCGACTTCACAGCTGAAACTACTGGATGGATATTCATGAAACTTTACAGAAATGTTGCCCATAAAGTCTAGTTGATCCTAGCAAAAATTCATGTTGATGTGAAATCCAAGATGGCCGCCAAAGCTAAAAATAGAGTTTTAAAATACAAGTTTGTAGCAACTTCTTCTTGAAAACTATAAGTGATATTAATATGGGACTTTTTCTAAAGTGATCAGCATGACATGATGTTGATCCTAGTCAAAAATCGTTTTGATTCAACGTTAAACATGGCTGCCAGCGGCCATCTTTGTTTACATAGAGTTATATAGTAAAAACTTGTAGCGACTCCTTCTCTGAAACTACTTGGCGGATATTCATGAAACTTTACAGGAATGTTGCTCTTGATGTCTGATTGATCCTAGAAAAATTTCAGGTCGGCCGGAAATTCAAGATGGCCGTCACAGCTAAAAATAGATTTTTAAAAAATAAGTTTGTAGCGACTACTTCTTGAAAACTATAAGTGATATTGATATGGGACTTTTTCTAAAATGATCAGCATTACATGATGTTGATCCTAGTCAAAAATCGTTTTGATTCAACGTTAAACATGGCTGCCAGCGGCCATCTTTGTTTACATAGAGTTATATAGTAAAAACTTGTAGCGACTACTCCTCTGAAACTACTTGGCGGATTGTCATGAAACTTTACAGGAATGTTGCTCTTGATGTCTAATTGATCCTATCAAAATTTCAGGTCGGCCGGAAATTCAAGATGGCCGTCACAGCTAAAAATAGATTTTTAAAAAATAAGTTTGTAGCGACTACTTCTTGAAAACTATAAGTGATATTGATATGGGACTTTTTCTAAAATGATCAGCATGACATGATGTAGATCCTTGTGGAAAATTATTTTGATTCGACGTTAAACATGGCTGCCAGTGGCCATCTTTGGTTACATAGAGTTATATATAGTAAAAACTTGTAGCGACTACTCCTCTGAAACTACTTGACGGATGTTCATGAAACTTCACAGGAATGTTGCTCTTGATGTCTAGTTGATCCTAGAAAAATTTCAGGTCGGCCGGAAATTCAAGATGGCCGCCACAGCTAAAAATAGATTTAAAATAAATAAGTTTGTAGCGACTACTTTTTTAAAACAATAAGAGATATTGATATGGGACTTTTTCTAAAATGATCAGTATGACATGATGTTGGTCCTTGTCGAAAATCGTTTTGATTTGACCTTAAACATGGCTGCTTTGTTTACATAGAGTTATATAATGAAAACTTGTAGCGACTACTTCTTTGAAACTACCTGACGGATTTTCATGAAACTTCACAGGAATGTTGCTCTTAATGTCTTATTGATCTTAGCAAAATTTCAGGTCGGCCGGAAATTCAAGATGGCCGCAACGGTTAAAAATAGATTTTCAAAAAACAAGTCTGTAGCGACTACTTCCTGAAATCAAAATCAATCAGTAGAGCTTCAAGGTCATTGACCTCTTGTTTTTGTATGTTTGCTTTGCTGACATTCCCTGTACACGAGTGACATCAAGTTAAAATATTAAGGCCAATGCCTTTGGTTTAAACATATTTTATTTCAAAGATAATGCATTACTGGTATGCAAGTAGAGTAATACTGGGTTATATCAGACACCTTTGGGAATTTTCTTATATACGCACCGTTAGAAAAACAATACAAGGATAAACTCGGTTGATACTAGTGTTACGATTCCAGTCCAATGAGCTATAATACGAATACGTTCCGCAAATGTATTTTAATCGAGTAAACACGTGTTTGAAGTAATAAACCATGGGCTGGGGAGTAAAATAGGTTTTTAAAAAACAAGTTTGTAGCGACTACTTCTTGAAAACTATAAGTGATATTGATATGGGATTTTTTCTAAAATGATCAGCATGACATGATGTTGATCCTTGTAGAAAATCGTTATGCCGTGGTGCGGCGTCCGTCGTCCATCTGTCCGTCCGTCTGTCTGTCCGTAAACGTTTTTCTTGTAGCGACAAGTCCTCTGAAACTACTGAATGGATTTTCATGAAACTTTACAGAAATGTTTCCAATGAAGTCTAGTTGATCCTAGCAAAAATTCATGTTGATGTGAAATCCAAGATGGCCACCAAATCTAAAAATAGGTTTTTAAAAAACAATTCTTGAAAACTATAAGTGATATTGATATGGGACTTTTTCTTAAATGATCAGCATGACATGATGTTGATCCTTGTAGAAAATACTGGACGGATTTTCATGAAACTTCACAGGAATGTTGCTGTTGATGTCTAATTGATCCTAGCAAAATTTCAGGTCGGCCGGATATTCAAAATGGCCGCCACGACTAAAAATAAATTTTCAAAATACAAGCTGTAGCGACTACTTCTTGAAAACTATAAGCGATATTGATATGGGACTTTTTCTAAAATGGTCAGCATGACATGATGTTGGTCCTTGTCAAAAATTGTTTTGATTCGACGTTAAACATGGCTGCCAGCGGCCATCTTTGTTTACATACAGTTATACCGGAACTGGTGCATCGTGTTGACGCGTTGTTTACATTGTGACAAAAAATGTGAAAATTATAATATCAAATGACAATTGTTCTTAAAAAGTTTTATATCGGCAGATTTGTGAATGGATATTCTATAACGCTGGACTAGTAACATTTGGAATAAATAACAGGTATTGACATAATTTATCAATAATTTATCAATACTTTATCAACACAAGCCTTGCTGAGTTATATAAATCGTGCTTGAACTTATCGCATATAACCTTTCCCATTGTTCCCTCCGATACAAGTGTGAGGATATTATATAATGAGAGCAGCGGAGCGCGTATAAAATCTACGGAAAACTGTAAGTGCGATAACCACGATAACCACGATTTGTTGAAATAGGAATATTTCCACTACATTGAACATTCAGTATAACAATATAACATATACAATGGGTGTGGATATAGCATTATATAGATCACGTATCGGTCTACACAGGGACAGAGGTATGAGAACACATACATTGAATAGGAGCTCTGTTTATACTCCAGATACGCCACAGACAGACATTCACTTTCGTCTGTTTCTTACGTGTATTGTAATAGGATCGATCTTGTTAATCACACGCACGCTTCTGGAAGTAAATAAGAATCTCTTGGATGTTAATCTTTTCTATATACACGACACATATTATGTATGTATGGTGGGCAGTGAGTGCCAACACAGCTCACGATTTGGTACCTCAACCGGAACGAGCATTGCAACAGAGAACGAATACTCTGGCTTTTCGGAACGAATCCTAGTGCTATCCTCGGACATTGAACTTAATCCTGGGCCTACCACGTCTAGTAAAAAGAGCACAGAAGACCAAGATATGCTGAAAAGTATTTATAACAACACTACATCGATGAAAAAGGATATGGATGTTGTTAAAAATAACCTAGATACGGTCATTAATGAAGTAACGTCAATTAGACTCGATATGAACATGATCAAGAAAAATGTAAAAAGTATCGAAACTAAACAATCAGATTTCAATTGCAGGTTAAGTGAATTAGAAACTAAATTTAAAATTCTAGATGAAGATAAAAATGTTCTGCAAATGGATATTAATGAGCTAGATAGGTTGCATGAAAATAAATGCGATCATGTAAAACATCTCGAAGACGATCTTGACAGACTTGAAGTCGAAAGTAAAAAAAACACCGTACGGATTTTTGGACTGGAAGAAAAGCCGTTTGAAGATGAATCCCGAGCGAAACAGACTGTGATCGATAACGTGCTATGTATTAGTTGTCCGGACGAAACATGGGAAACACGCGACATCGACAGTGCCTTCCGTGTGGGCTATGCCAAAACCAACCAACCAAGAGCTATGTTAGTCAAACTAACTCACACGAATCACTGTCGCAAGCTATTTAATGGCAGAGATAAACTTCGCGAACACGGCATAAGAATAGCACATGACTTAACACAACGACAATATGGAAAGCTAAAAGACTTGAACGCCCGTGGGAGAAAAGGTTACTTTTATAAGGGTAAGTTGATAACCTTAGAAACATCAACTCAGAACACAACACAACACGAGCGTACCTTTAAACAGGCAAAACGACGAACACAGCCACACCTCACAGAAAATGAACAATATGCAAACACTGGTGAACAACACATGGACGATACAGTGCACGGGATCGATGAATATGTAGACAATACTGACGTGAATACCGAGACAAATGCAAGTGGAGGCAGATAGGGGCACGGTCAAGGCCATAACATCCTTAATGGATCATTAAAATGTGTAGTGTGGAACATTGAAGGGCTTCGCTCAAAATTAGAATTTTGTGATTTTAAAGAACATATCAGTCAATTTGATGTTATAGGTTTTGTCGAAACATGGGTTACCAATATAGAAACTGTTAACCATATATTGGATAATTTCACGTGTTTTTTTTGCTCAGCTAAAGCTTCAGATAGAGGTGGGCGATCTATGGCAGGTATAATTGTATATATACGAAACGAATTAGTACCGTTTGTAAGAAGAATATCTCATGAATGTGAGTTCAGTATTTTTCTGCTTTTTGACAGAGCAGTGCTTGATTTGGCAAAGGATGTGTTATTTGTTTGTACTTATCTACCTCCAAGTTGCTCACCATTTTATAAAGATAAACCATTCAAGGGTGTAGAACTTTTAGAAAATAGTATTATAAATGCTGAATGTGATCTTAATGATGTTCATATTTTAATTGCGGGAGACCTGAATGCCCGAACAGCTAATGAACTAGATTATATACCGTATGAATTTGATATTCCAGAATTGGAAGAATTCAACGATATGATAAATAACCATATAAATATGCCAAGATATTCTTGCGATAGTACCATTAATAGTTGTGGCAGGGAACTTATTAATTTTTGTAAAGCATACGCCTTATATATTCTAAATGGGAGGTGTGGAAAAGATAAAGAAATAGGTAACTTTACATATGTCTCTTCCATAGGTTGTAGTGTCATCGATTATTTTATAACTGATAAAACAGTGTTTGACATTATACAATCATTTGAAGTAGACAAAAGAACAGAATCTAAGCATTTCCCCATAAGCATTGAAATAAAAAGTAATTTAAATATCAGAAGTGACAATGAGAAAAGCGAAGACGAATCTGAAGAAACATATAGATATATATTTAAGAACGACAACAATGACGAGATAAGAGATAATATGGATATATATATGAAATGTGACGACTATCTAGATTTAGAAAACGATATTAGTAACCATAACATATCCATAAACAATATTTTAACCAGGTTCACAGACATGATATATATGTCGATTGATACATGCAAAGTAGTCAATAAAGTTAATAAACATAAACATAGCCAACCGGATTGGTTTGATAATGACTGCAAAATCCTGAAAAAGGAAAAGTATAAACTGTTGCATAAATATCGACACAATAGGACAAAACAAAACCTCGACAATTATATTACGACAAGGACAACATTTAAAATTACATGCAAAAAAAAGCAAGAAGATAAAAATACACGAAATCTAGATTCACTAGTGGATAGTGCAAACGATTCGAAAACATTTTGGAAGCTCTTTAAAAGGATAACTGGTCAAAGCAATAAACCACGTGAAAGTAATATTAACACTAAGCGATGGTACGAATACTTCAAAACCTTATTCGACAGTAATGATAATTCAAACTCTACATTTCATGACAATGAATTAAGCGAAGAAGACTTAGCAGAGCTTTTTCAAGAGATCCCCGAAAATGAGATAGAATATATCATTATGAACTCACCTATAACAAATGAAGAAATAATTGAATCAGCTAGGGCTTTAAAAAATGATAAAGCACCTGGACCTGACAAAATATTTACTGTTTTCTACAAGAATTGTCTAGATATAATTTTACCTGCTTTGAACAAAATGTTCAATAGAATGTTTGATCTTGGAGAATTCCCTGAAAATTGGTCCCATTCTATATTAGTACCCCTACACAAAAACGGTAGGATGGATGACCCCAGTAATTATAGAGGAATCATGTTACTTGATGCTATAAGCAAAATATTTACACGAATTTTAAATAGACGTTTGACTTTTTACACAACTATCTTTGACAAGATATCAGAAGCACAGTCAGGTTTTAGAGAAGGATATTGTACGGTAGATAATGCATTTGTCTTAAGGGCAGTTATTGATAGATACTTGTCCAAAAAAGGTATGAAATTATTTGTAGCATTTGTAGATTTAAAAAAAGCGTTCGATACTGTGAATAGAGCAAAGTTATGGTTTATTTTAAAAAAAGCCGGTGTTAAAGGTAAACTGTTTAAAATGTTATATAGTATATATAAAAGTGTTAAAGCATGTGTAAGAAACAAAACCAGTTTAAGTGATTATTTTCATTGTACTCAGGGTGTTAGACAAGGTTGTATTTTAAGTCCAATTCTATTTTCCATATTTATTGATGAACTTCAATATGAAATTGCAAACAGTGGTCTGACCGGAATCCAGTTATCACCGGATATTGTTGAATTATTTATGTTAATGTTTGCAGATGACATTGGTCTTATTTCAGACACAGTGATAGGTTTGCAGAGACAACTAAACATTCTTCATCAATATTGTACACATTGGGAGGTAACAGTTAATCTTGATAAAACAAAGGTTGTTGTTTTTCGAAATGGGGGCCCATTAAGCAAACACGAGAAATGGACACTTGGTGGTGAAAAGGTTAATGTTGCAAAAGAATATACATATGTAGGTCTATTATTTTCAAGTCAAATGTCTCTAAATCGAATGGTAGAGGAAATTGCTATTAAAAGCAAACGTGTTCTTATTGCTCTTTTAAATGGCTTATATAAATTTGGTCCTTTACAATCAGATATGTTTTTTAAATTGTTTGACACAAAAATTAAACAAATAGTTTTATATGGCTCTGAGATATGGGGTCTGGAACAATATAACAGTATTGAACGTGTACAATATTATGCGTGCAAAAGATTTATGTACGTCCACAACAAGGCAAGTAATAGTGCCGTTCTTGGTGACTGCGGCAGATATCCACTATGGATAGAAAGTTATAAAAAATGTATAAAATACTGGTTACGACTTCTAAAAATGCCAAGTCATAGATATGTGAAGAAAGCTTATAACATGTTAGTTTATTTTGATACGTATGGTCATAGCAACTGGGTAACACAGTTAAGAATGAATCTTTACATGAACGGTTTTGGATACGTATGGGTAAACCAAACTGTCGAAAATGAATCTCTTTTCCTTAAAGTGTATGTAAGAAGACTAGAAGACCAGTTTCATCAAACATGGTCCGAAAACATTCACACTAACCAAAAATTAGAATTATACCGAGATTTTAAAACAGATTTCAAGTTTGAACAATATTTAAATTGCCTTACAATACAAAAATTCAGGCATGCACTATCATCTTTTCGAACCTCTTCGCATGACCTCGAAATAGAAAAAGGGAGATACAGAGGTATTCCTAGGAATGAAAGGGTATGCAAACATTGCCAAAACACCGTAGAAAATGAATATCACTTTATATTTGAATGCAAACTGTATGATGATTTAAGACTGAAATATTTACCAATACAATTTACACATAATTATTCTCTGTACACATTCAAATCATTGTTTTCAAATGAAAATCCATTAATTATAAAACATTTAGCCATGTTTATATTTCATGCTTTTCACAAAAGAACATGTTTTTTAGATACTTTGTGAATATGTAGTTTTTTCGCGTTGATTGCCTAAAATATTGGTGGTTTTGTATATTAAATCTATGTATATATGTTGGGTGCACCAGTTGCATATTTGTTTGTTTGTATATAAATGCATTGTGTTATGGGCCGGAGGCCAAAATCGTAATAAAGAAATTGAAATTGAAATTATATAGTAAAAACTTGTAGCGACTACTCCTCTGAAACTACTTGGCGGATTTTCATGAAACTTTGCAGGAATTATGCTCTTAATGTCTAATTGATCCTAGCAATATTTCAGATCGGCCAGAAATTCAAGATGGCCGCCACAGCTAAAAATAGATTTTTAAAAAATAAGTTTGTAGTGACTACTTCTTGAAAACTATAAGTGATATTGATATGGGACTTTTTCTAAAATGATCAGCATGACATGATGGTTATCCGAGTCGAACATTATTTTGATTCGACTTTAAACATGGCTGCCAGTGACCATCTTTGTTTACATAGAGTTATATAATGAAAACTTGTAGCGACTACTCCTCTGAAACTACTTGACGGATTTTCATGAGAAACTTCACAGGAATGTTGCTCTTGATGTCTAATTGATCCTAGCAAAATTTCAGGTCGACCGGAAATTCAAGATGGCCGCCATGGCTAAAAATAGATTTTTGAAATACAAGTTTGTAGCGCTACTTCTTGAAAACTATAAGTGATATTGATATGGGACTTTTTCTAAAATGATCAACATGACATGATGTTGATCCTTGTCAAAAACCGTTTTGATTCGATGTTCAACATGGCTGTCAGCGGCCATCTTTGTTTACATAGAGTTATATAATGAAAACTTGTAGCGACTACTCCTCTGAAACTACTTGACAGATTTTCATGAAACTTCACAGGAATGTTGCTCTTGATGTCTAATTGATCCTAGCAAAATTTCAGGTCGGCCGGAGATTGAAGATGGCCGCCTTGGCTAAAAATAAATTTTCAAAAAACAAGTTTGTAGTCACTACTTCCTGAAATCAAAATCAATCAGTAGAGCTTCAGGGTCATTGACAACTATGTTATTCAAAACAAGTAAAACCGAGAGGAAGATATTCCAAAAAAAGAAAATATTTTGTAAAATTGAGGTGACCGATTAGGAATTTTGTTGAGTGTATATATAAATTAGAGTTTTAATATATTATCGTCTGCTGGTGTTGTCATGGGGAAGCATTGTTTAAATATTGGAGAGCAATTAAAAACACATAACTGCGTATGCGTGGTTAGTGTGCGACTTCCCCACGCGCAAATTTGCGCGGAAATAAGTGCTGAGAAGAAAATCATTTATATTTCGGTACATATTTACTTTTTCATACACGACGATTCTTAAGATGATGAAAAATGTATCTTTTTATTAAATTAAATTGATATTTTCTATTGTAGAGCTGTGAACGTCGTTTGTTTAAGGAAATACCAGTATACAATTGTTACATACAATAGGTAAATGGATTGGAACGAAAGCAAAATGCTTATAGAGATCCTCTCCATAATATCTTTGAAATGTCTTTTTGCACTATTAGTTTTAGTTTACCAGTTTATTAAAGGGGTTGATGCACTATTTTCAAACAATGTTTATTTCAAAGGGCTCTGAAAAACTTGAAAAAAGCTGAAAGAATTATCAGAATGCCATGAGAAAATTTGCAAAAAAACAAATGGAGGACATCTTTGAATGATGACGTCATCGCGCCTTTTTACAATATATGGCATACAGATTAAATGTCTTTTAAAGCAAAGACAATCACTGGAAATGAAAAATAAGCATACAATTTATACATGCCATCTGTATATATATTCATTTTTTATCAATTTGCAGTGATTTTCTTTGCTTTATAATATATTTCGTCAATGTGCCATATATATTAACAATGCGCGATAATAACAAGGTGCGATGATGTCATCGTTCCAAGGTGGCCACCTCCATTTATGTTCTTTGCAAATGTTCAATAGGTCAAAATGATATCATTTATTTTTCATGGCATTTTGATAATTCTTTCAGCTACTTTAAGGTTGTCAGAGCCCTTTTAAATAAATATTGTTTGAAAATAGTGCATCAACCCCTTTAAGCTTAAAACAATGAAAAAATAAGGTTTTGGTTCATGTTTTTATCAATATTTTTCATTCTCTGTGACACATTCAACTTAAAACTAACCACTTTATTGCAATTCTTGGAAGTTAGAATAGCACAGAACAAATATTTAGGTAGATAATATTTGTCCATAAAGTTAGGTAATCAAAAAAAAAAATGAATATATAATAAGTCTGATATGATCTGAGTCTTTCTGTTACATTTACTCCCAATTTCAAAGATCTATCTACCCATATCCTGAATACATGCAAAACAGTGGTCATTAGGTAAACAGAGACAATATGTGATACTTTTAATAATTAGTAGCCCTTGAACTCCATTCCCAAGTACGAAACTCGTCATATAGGAAACATTTTATAAGCATTATATATAAGAATCATCATGAAAATACATACACACATATTAACAATTTTTTAACTGCATATAGTGTTCAATATCAATGATTTCTAAATATGAGAAAAATAAATACACATACACAGGGTTCGACACTAACGCTAGCCCGCTAGCCCGAGGCTAGTCACTTTCGAGAAGGGCTAGTAAAAACTCACAGTTGACAAGCCCGACGGGCTAGTTGTTTTTATTATTTAAATGTCGGTTTTAAATGATCTTATATGATCCTGATGTCGAAAATTGCCAAATCATTTCAGTTTTTCGCTATTCAAACTCTTCAATATCACAATGTAAAGTAGGGTATGATATAGACCAAGACAAGCACCTGCGAATGTGTAGTTGTGTCAAATTACTCAACACTGATTGGCCATTTTTTCATTGATGGCGCAAAATGCTGAAAAATAACCCGCATTTTATACATATCCCCACATCTTTTTCATAGAGAGGCTAGCATTTCTATCACTATATTAATTTCTAAGCATTTTATTGACATGATGAATGTGACCTTCACATTGTAAACAAACGTGGCGATATTTAAATACGGAACTGTCTCCATCGAAACAAACGAAAAACAGAATAGGAAAAGCGTCATCAGCGAAAAACAATATGATTCAAATAAACAAGGGAAAGGGCCTTTTGCCTTTAATTGGGGAAAAAACTAAAATAAACGGCGAATGAAATTTCCAAGGTAAGTCTGTATGACTTTAAAAAAAATTTGATTGTAGAAAATGCATTATACAGGCTGTTGCAAAGAAGGGTTAAATGGCCGTGGCCTATAAATGGATGGACTTTGACCTAGTCATAAAGCTGTTGTCTTGCAATTTTTACAAGCAGTACAGTCATATAGGAAATGCAACCTCAGCTATAGATAGAGACGGATTATGAAGTTTCCCCTCAGACATGCCTTCGCCAGGAAGCGAACCCACACTGGTCAGATGTCTGTCTATAGCTCCAAAGCCAAGGCCTTATCCATGGAGCTATCCACCCATGATATTTTGGTATCTTTTTATTTTGCCGCAAAAGAGTAAAAGGAGGACAAGTTGGTTTTAAGAAGGGCTAGTAAAAATAAGAATGCACTAGCCCTGTAGGCTAGTAGTCATAAAAAGTTAGTGTCTAACCCTGCATACAGCTTGATAGATTTATAATTATTGTTTGTGAGCTTGTTTGGTCCGAAGTTATTTTTGACTTTTCAGAAAAATAATATTATCTAGTATCTAAATAAGTTGTATATCATTTAAACAGGCCTTTTTAGTGGTAAATAAAAATACCGTACTTTTCAAAATCGGTAGAGAAATACAAATTTCATGCACGAAAGCTGTTTTTGATAGGACATTTTCAATGCAAAATTCCGCTGCATGAAAAATTAAAAAAAAATTAAAAAAATATACAAAAATGTTCTTAAATTGTTTGAAATTCACAAAACCCTGGAAGTTGTATAGCAACATATGAGATGAAGTTATTTCTTAATTTTCTGCAAGGAATTTGCATGGGGAAAAAGCCCTACCAAAAAATCATTTGGGCTGTAAAATACATATTTCGCAACCAATTTTCAAAACTAAGGTATATTTATTTACCACTAAAAGTACAAGTTCTAATGATATATATAATTGATGTGCTGATTATTTTAATTGTTGAAGCTACTGCAGAAAACCTTTGGCTGAAACAAGTGCTGCCCAACAATAGTATAATGTAAATACATAACATTGAATCATTGAAAGGTGTGCAGTTGGATGGTCTTACACGTTCCTCAGTGCGCCTCAAGGCACAAAGAATAAATAGGCCTGAGAATCCAAATAAAATTTAATAATGTATGTACCTGTATTCTTTCCTTTTTGTCAGATTTGTTTACTAGCATTGAGAGGTGACCACAATTACTGGTCAAGATGAGTGGGTTAACGAAACAAGTAGAGGATTTGAAGACGTTTGTCCAAGTGTGTAAAGGTGATCCAAATTTTCTACACATACCTGAGCTGGACTTCTTCAGGAACTGGCTGCAGAGGTATGTATGTCACTCACACAGTGATCTTCATTTTTAGCTCGACTATTCGAAGAATAAGAGAGCTTATGTAATCACCCCGGGGTCGGCGTCCCACATCAAGGTTTGCGTGTAAGCTGTGTTTACAAGTCTATATCTCTTACATTTCTTATCCTACCACAACCAAATTTGTTCAAGGGGTTCCTTGTAGCATTATCTTAAGGGCTGCATAAGCAATTGTGGTTCCTGTATCCCATGGGCTCCCATGGAACCCAAATTATGATAGCCCATAAAATGTGCCCCATTTCACATCAAATTTTGCGTGTAAGCTGTGTTTACAAGTCTATATCTCTTACAATTCTTACCCTAGCACAACCAAATTTGGCCATTAGCTTCCTTATAGCATTATCATAAGGGCTGCTTAAGTAATTTTGGTTCCTGTAACCCCTGGGCTCCCATGGAACCCAAATTCTGATAGCCCTTAAAATATGTCTGTTTCACATCAAATTTTGCGTGAAAGCTGTGTTTACAGGTCTATATCTCTTACATTTTTTGTCCTAGCTGAACTAAATTTTGGAATTGGTTTCCTTATAGTATGTTGTAAAGGGTTGGATAAGTAATTTTTACTTCTACAAATTCTGGGCTCCCATGGACCCCAAATTGTGATGGCCCATAAAATGTGCAATAAAGGCAGATCTAGGTTTGCATGTAAGCATGTATATATGTATAATTTTGGTTTGGGATTTGTTATAGCATTATGCATCTTATTACTTCACCCATATTGGGGCATAGGTTCCCTCCTTTTTTGCATATTTCTGTGTTGCTTTTGTCAATTCTTACACATATATGTTGCAACCCTCCCTGCCCCCACCACCCCACACCCCCGCCTCTCACCCCATCACCCCTGCCCGCCCCAGACTTGAAACTTTTTTTTTAAACATATTTCTGTGTTGCTTTTGTCAGTTCTTACACATATATGTTGCAACACTCTCTCTCCCACCCCCACCCCATACCCCACTCAAAACTCGAATGGTTTATTTTTTTTTATTATTTTTTTTGGTGTAGTTTTGGTCAATTTTTACACATAGTTAAGTTGTGCTCCCAGCCCCACCCCACATTGTTGTAGCCTTGTTTTCTGATGGTATATAATAGCTATAAATTTATTATTCTCCGAAAAATCGAATAGTCAAGCTGTGCTGTTCTCCGACAGCTCTTGTGTCTTACCTTGTCAGGGTTTCCATTATGTTTTTCAGTATGAGGGTCCAGGAGCCTCATATACAATTTTTGGTGTCCTGCTTCAGATTTTAGGGGTCTTTTTTTAAATATTGCATAAATGATCAATTTTGCTTTCATTTAGTAGCGGAATATCATTATAGGTATTTAAATATAATTGCTATAGGGTCCAATGGCTTGTGACACTTGTTTGCAAAGATGATAAATTATTAATCGGCAAATCCAAGGGGTGGATATAGAACATAAAGATAGGTTTAATATACTGATTTTAAGTTAACCCTAGCAGTATGACTATGTTGTAAGTGTATATATCCATCCCTAGGATACATGACAAGGGTAGAAATCAACTATTTTAGGCACTTGCAAACTTTGGCCAGTGTATAATATTTCAACTCGCCAAATTGGAAATCTACTAACTGACCATTACTATGACATTATTACATTATTTTACAAAATCATTTTGCAAAATTCAAACTTTTTTTTTCGACCATATTAGCATCGGACAAAAATTTGCAAGATGACATCACCGATAACCTAAAAAAAACGACCGACCGTGATTTTGACACCCAACTCCCGACCGTAAAAAATAGCGACGATGACGAAGCAAATGAATTATTATTCCAGTCCCTGTCGCTTGGCAATGATCGTTTCCGTTTTCAATTTTCAACGCATACGTCTTTTTGGCATTGAAAGTTGTCGATTTGAAGTACCATTTTCTCATCAGAATCAAGCCTACGATGTGAAAAACGTACACAAATCTGAAAATAAATGCTTTAATTGACTTGCTGCGAAGAAATAAATTCAAATTCGATTGAATATTATGTTATACACGCGTTTTACCCGTGACCCACATTCGCAGATTATACACAAAATGTCCACCATTTGCATTCAGAATTATCATGTTTTTTTCACAGCATATTTCCACTAGCCATAAGCTTAATTCTTATAAATGTTATGTTTGTTTGATATTTTAAGACTAAATATTATTTTATAACTAATATAGACGATGGATGTTCTTCAGAAGAATACAATGGATGAAAATATACTAATTTTGGGCCTCTTGTTCTTTATTATTATTAATGATTGCTAAAGTTTGCTCATTTGAAGTTCCTGAGGTCAAAGATGGCTGCCCCACCCCGGGGTCCAAAAAAAAAAAGTTTTTGTGCAGAGATTTTGCATGTTTTACATAGACTTACACAGGAAAAAACTTGAAACATCTTCAGTTAGCATTTGCGAGGGGACACTTTTTTCATCATTGCCAAGATCCTCAGGTGATTGTTAATAAACTTAAATTAAACATCAAAGTCGTTACCAGGGATGAAAACTAACGGTTGCCCGTTCGCCCGGGACGACTAAATTTCAAGCTGGGCGAGTAGATTTCATAATCGGTAGTCCGCCCGGGCGACTAGCTTTTTCGACAAGCTAAAGTCGATTTCCTAGGCATTATTTGTCAATGCGGGACGAATAGTAGAAAACAACAACAAAGAAAATATTTCGTACATAGTTTATTAAGCGATTAAATGCAGTAAATGCAACTCTGTTTATTCAACGATAAAATGCAATTTAAGTCAACCGGATATTGGGAAATTGACGCATTTCCGTTTTGGGACATTCTAAAATGCGGCTCCCGTTCTAATTTCACGGAGCGCGAACGTTACGGTATTTGATGTTATACAAATAACACTTTCACAGGGGAATCTTTAAGGGCACTAGTCAGCTTTTAGGTGACTGGGGCCTGGACCTTCAGGAAGGGGAACTGCAAAAAGTATGCTGATTTCCTGTATTGTAGTTTAACATTTTCTAATATATATATATATAAAAAAACAAATTTAAGAGGGGAATTTCACAGGAAAAGGGTGAAATATATACCATGCCAGAGTAACTATAATGGCCATGATCAGACTGTAGTGAACTATAGAATATAAATATGCCTACCTACCGACCCTAGAGCATGCAATAGGAAACACACCTAGTTTTTTGTTTGGCCTAAATAAAGTAAATTTGTTAAAATCATGTTTGTTAATGTGTTTGTTAGTGTGTCGAAAAGAAAAATACAGAAAATCTGGGCTCATACATTTTCAGCAGGGCAACCAAAATCAAAAGATGGTTGCCCGTTTGGGCAACCAAGCTTTAAAAGTTAGTTTCCATCCCTGCGTTACAATGGCTTTGAACATGCTTGGTTTAAAAATGTACAATAAGTGAACAAATCGATGTGCTAGATGATATTATCTAAAATGATAATAAACAACATGGTCTTATTTTCAGTATGGGGGCCACAATTCCACCTCCAAAAGAAGAGCAGGTAGGACGACCACAGCTAATGATTCGTTTAGATTAATGGAGTAAAATGTCTAAAATTGCACGAAGACAAGCACTTTCTACACATCTTTATATGAACCCATTATGGCAGTGTTTGTTTTTGTTAATAAAGGTGTTTTAAGCTAATAAACACAAATCATTGTGAATTCCCAAGGAAGGCCTGTCTGTTAAACAAAAGAGTGCAGATCATGACTTTTAAGCTTGATCAAATTTGCATGTTTTACAAATTGCTGAACAAATAATTGAGACCTCTGTAATGTTGTGATATCAAGTTTTTTTGAGGATTTATGATCACTCCGAGTTCATATTAAAGCTATGTAATGAAAATTTAAAATGTGAACTGGTTCCAGAATATATACTGAACCAAACAGCTAATGCACCAGTAGACAATACGTTTAAAATCTCAATAATAACATTCAATAAATCAAAACAAATTCCATTCTGAACGAGACAAATATCTTGTCATTAACACCTGTAAATTTTAAAAAATCATTCAAATCGCCTGTCTCCAACGGTACCAGTCGGCATATATTAAGTTCATACATAAAGGTATTGTCTACTGGTGCATTAGCTGTTTGGTTCAGTATAGATGGAATATTGACTGTTTCCTGTAATACAAGGCAGTAATTAATAATTATTAATTAAAAGTCTGACCAGCCCTTAAGGAAATCCCCAAGTTATAAATAACTCACACGGAGTAAATCAGCGATAATCTACACGTGAGACTCGCTATGCAATATCCTTGGCACGTAACTACCTTATTCGGGTCGTTTATTTTATATGTTCAGTGTAATTTCTTTAGTAGTTTATGGCTCATTTATTTTATTTTTATCTGTTTAATACAAACAAAATTAACAATTTAATCATAAGGAAATACAGAATACAAAATGTATACTGGCATTGTTCCACATTGCTCATACACAGATTGTATGCTCTATATATTTAGTCTGTCCGTAAACAATTTGTGTACCATTCCATAACTTTGGAACCATTTATTTTAACATATTTTCTTGAGTAGACTGTTTACGGTGAGATGATAAAAGGGAATTTAAAATATTTGATGTAAAGATCCTTTGGTCATATTGTCAAGGAATGTTAAGGTATTTGTCAGAATAAGCACCATGATTTCCTTTTCTTTTTTAATTGAATCAGTGGAAAATTTGTATTTTTGTGTTTCGTAGCCTAAACCAAAACCAGCAAGGGTACCGACGCCAGAGCCTGAACCGGAACCAGAGAGTGAGGAAAGCGATGTGGGTAAGTACCATATACGAGGGGCATTCATTATATAGCTGTCAATTGAAAATAACTCGATATCCTTGTGGTTTTTGCTTTATATTACACAATGCTTTACCTTTTAAATAATATCAAACTTGTTATAATCGGTGCAATAGTTTTGATTTGATCGTCATTTTGAGTAGACATATTCATATACACTGTGTATAATTATGGTTAGTGATTTCAGCTCCCAAATACGGGGTTATATAAAAACACGTTTTAGACTTGGATTAAGTGCCTGGAACATATTCAATGAACTTGGTGATGCTTATGGAACTAATAAAGTGTTGTATGCCACAGTTACACGTTGGATTAAACAATTTAAAAGTGGAATTAATTCAATTGAAGATAAGCCCCGTCCTGGAAGACCATTTAGTGTGGTGACGCCCAAAAATAGCCAAAAAATGGAGTTATTAGCAAAAGATGCTAGATTAACTACTGGTCAGTTAGCTATGTGCCTAGGCATATCGACCGGATCCGTCTTTAAATATTGAAGAAAAATTTGAAGGTTAGAAGAATTTTTGCTAGATGGATCGCCCACCTCTTAACGGAAGTCCAGAAGAAGCAGCGTGTTTTGCTAGTCCATTAATTGTTGAAACAATACCCTAAATTTGACCAACGAGTGTTTTCAAACGAAGTGACATGCGACGAAACTTGGGTACATTATTATGAACCTACCAGGAAAACAAGTGATAAAATATGGGCAACGAAAAATACCAGAAGACCATCTGTAGCAAAACGGACCATTAGTGTGAAGAAATGATGTATGTTATTTTGTTCAATTATTATAGTCGCGGGAAAATGGCGATTCCCCGAGGTAGAACAGTAACGGGAACTATATATAGGGACCTTGTATTGAAAAAAACTGAAACAAAGGTTAAGAAAACATCGCCCAGCCTTTGGCTTATCACGCATCTCACTGTTACACGATAATGCTCCTGCTCATAAGTTTGCGACGGTTAACAAGTTTTTGAAAGAAAAGGGCGTGACTGTACTTTGTCACCCTCCGTATTCTCCAGACCTGGCCCCTTGTGACTTTTTTTTATTTCCCCGCATGAAGAAATACTTAGAGGGCAGCAGATTTCGCTCCGGGAATGCGATTGGTTCTGCAATATTCCAGTATCTGGAACGTGTCCCTAAAAAGGACTATGTCAGCGCTTTCCAAAATTGGATTAAAAGGTTGAAATTGTGCAAACGTGTAAAGGGAGAGTATTTTGAAGGGATGTAATACAAATTGTGTGCATTTGATTGTTATTTTGTGTTTTGTAGTGATAGTTGCATTATATAATGAACGCCTCTCGTATATCTGAATATAACACACACCTTATGTCTGCCCCAGAGACAAATGTCTCTCCCCGCCCCTCCCCACTCCCCCCACTCCAATACTGGGGAGACATATTGTGTATTTAGCTTGGGTGTCTTCCCTCTGTCTGTCACAAGTCATGTCCTCTCCATTTCTCTTGAACCGCTCGAGGGATTTTGAAATAACTTTGCATAAATGTTCCCCCATATCGAGACAACGTGCAGCGTGAAACTTCCAGCCACATTCGTTCATGGTCAAGGTCACACAGAGGTCGAATATCATATGCACTATATTTCGTGTCCTCTTCATATCTCTTGAACTACTGGAGGGATTTTGAAATAACTTGGCACAAATGTTCACCATATCGAGACCCATGTGCAGAGCACATCTTTCAGCCATGTTGGTTCATATGCATTACACTGAGAGTGTGGGGGGGAGACAGTTTTTTGTTACAAAAACAACCCTGTCTAGTTTCCCCGCATTTCATCCCCACCCTCCACCCCCTCCAGTCAGCTGTTAACAAGCGTTTATATATACATGTATTTTGAACAATAGCCTAGCAGGGCACGAAAATTCCACTCGTCCGCTCGTATTGACGAGTGAAATTCGAATCCGGACTAGTGAAACCCATGAATCGGTCGTCCGAGAGGACGAGTAACATTTCAGTAGAAAACAACAACAAAGAAAATAGTTCTTAAATAGTTTATTCAGCGATTAAATGCAGTAAATAGTTGCAACTCTGTTTATTCACCGATATATTGCAATTTAAGTCAACCGGATATTGGGAAATGACGCATTTCCGTTTTGGGACATACTAAAATGCGGCTCCCATTCTAATTTCACGGAGCGCGCACGTTACGGTATTTGATGTTATACAAATAACACTTTCACCCGGAAAATCTTTAAGGGAATTTGTCAGCTTTTAGGTGACTGGGACCAGAGCCTTTAGGAAGGGGAATTGCAAGAGTATGCTGTTTTCCTGTATTGGAGTTTAACATTTTCTAATAAAAAAAGTGTTTGTTTTTTTAAAAAAAATTACAGGAAAAGGGGGAAATATATACCATGTATACCATGCCAGAGTAACTGTAATGGCCATGATCAGGCTGTAGTGAACTATAGAATATGAATATAGTCATCTATAATACTGGTGAAAGTTTCATAATTTTCATTGATTTATATAAAGAAAAAAACAACACATTATGATGTTTCCCTTTGTTTTATTTGTATATAATAGTGTTAAATGATGGTATCTGACTGCTTTGACTTATGAACTTTTACAATCAGAGCAGGACGAGTAAACATCCTATAAGGACGAGTAACATGTCAATGCCACTTGTCCTACAGGACGAGTATAAAGTAAAATATATTTCTTCCCCTGGCCTAGGCCTAGTTAACCTGTTAGTGTTTGTACAACATTTGGGGGTTTTCTTAAAAAAATAAATATATATATATATAGTATATACCAGGGAGTACGTTATAGGGAGGAGAAACGGGTTCATAAACGCTCTAGTTTATCGATTTATGTTGTCGCGCTAGAACGCCGCCATTTACTATTTTATCGATACAGGTAAATCAATCGTAAGCGCGTTACATTTGAAAAGTTAAAATTTCAGCCAACATCTCAAATAAGGCAGTTTTTACAGCCCCTTTTTACGGCTTTCTGTCATAATCAACATCACGAAATTACATTCTTGACAAAGATAAATATGTCTACTATTCAATTTTTGTTATTATTAATGCCTAATATAACCCATACTTCGTATCTCGTTTGCAATAGCTCCACACCAAAATTTAGCTGATATCTCAAAAGGCACATTTTCATCACCTCTTTTTAGGCTTTGTCTTATAATCACCACCATGCAATTACCTTCTTGACAAAGATAAATATGTTTACTATTCACTTTTTGTTATTATTAATGCCTAAATAACCCGTAGTCTCGTATCTCGTTTACAATAGCTATACACTGTCACCATCGTTTATTTGGCGCAGAGTGGCGCCATCTTTGTTACACGGAACCGTCTGGTAAAATGTGCTTTTAAACATGCAAACAAATACACACTCTGTAGCAGAGGACACAATGTGAATAAATAATACTTATGTTTACATTTAGCACCTTTATTGAGTTTGTAAGTGTAATAATTTATAAGAATTTGCTGTTTTTCACACACTCGCGAAACAACCGGAAAATAGTCATTTTCACGGAGTAGTGAAACACATGCGCGACAACATAAATCGGCAAAACGAGCCCGTTTCTCCTCCCTATAACGTACTCCCTGTATATACATATAATTCACCTTGCGCTCCATTGTTTATTTAAATGTACAAAAACGTTGATTGATATGGTGACATCAATGTGCAAACTGGTATGCAAGAAAAATAATCAAATGTAATAGAAATTCCAAAATGGTGGTATGATATTACTGTTTAAACTGTATCTTGACAGAGCCTTGGTTTCAGTCTGAATAGTTCTACCTTGGTATATCAATGAAAGATTCTTATAATCTTCTCCATGGAAATTCCTGTACAGTAAATGAAATATTCTTGGCATTCTATGACTTAAAAGTCTGTTCATGTTCACTCTATCCGTAAAGTTTTATTGAACAGGTAAGGCAGGAAAATTGTTTTCAGTTATTTATCTATTATCTTTAGTACCAGATGCTATAATGCTATTACAGAACTTGACACTGAGGGTGTGATTGAGGACCCGGATGATTTCATGCCAGAGTACCCGAACATGGAAGTTGATGTCACCGAGGAAATGGAGGATCTAAGGGACGAGAAGAGGGGTGAGGCGATGGCCGCCTTGAGTGACGGTAAGACGTTTGTTTGTTAATAAGTTTGTTTGTTAATAAGGTGTGTAGTACCCAACCTTAAAAGTGGATGTTACTGAGAATAAAGGAAGAAGAGCGATGAAGTAATGGATGCCTAAAGCAACAGATAGGTAGTTTATTTACAGCACTTGTGTAGAATTCCGTCTTGTGGATGGTACCCGACCATGGGGATGATACCCGACCCTGGGTGTGTTACCCGACCCTGGGGTGGATGTTATCGAGATTATGGCTTAGAAAGCTAAGGAGAAGAATGAAGCAATGGCTGCCTTGAGTGACGATAAAGATGTTTATTTGTAACACGTGTGTAGTATCCATCCCTGAAAGATGGATATTATCCTTCGATGTTATGGAAAATATGGAGAAAGAATCACGGGAGGAGGGAGACAATGGCTGCCTTGAGTGATGGTATGAACCTTTGTTTACCAACACCCATGTATTACCTGACCTTAAAAGTGAATGTTACGGAGAACATGTAGAAGGAAGCAAGGGAGAAAAGGACTGAAGCAATTGGCTGCCATGAGTGACAGACAGTTTGTTTGTTCATTTATAGCTCCTGCGTAGTACCCGACTCCTGGGTTTAAAAAAAACAAAGAAATATTCAGTTTCTATCTTATATGAATAGTTTAAACCGGTTATATATATCAAAAGAGGAATTAAAAACAAAAGTAGTTTCATTTTAGATAAACATATTCTATATTATCTTTTCAAAAAGGAGTTTTGCGAAATAAAGCAAATTCTTGTTTGTTTACAATTCTTACATTTTTAGCCAGATTGCTTAGCAAATCCAGGCTTAGATTGCGTAGCAAATCCAGGCTTATAGTTGGCAGTTTCCGTATGTCCTTCCGTCAGTCTACGCATTTTGATGTTTTAGTTAAAGGTGTTTTTTTTCTTTAATAGGGCTTTTCCATTACAACATATATTGGACCCCAGGAAGGTACTTTTGAACTCCCACCCATAGATGTAAAATAAAGTTAAAAGAACCACATTTTGGAAAATACGGTTCACCCTTAGATGTTTATTAAATTGCCTTCTTGGGGTCCTGGGTATGTTTTAATGGAATAGCCCTTATTTCTCAAAAACAAATTGTCGGAAAACTTTGAAACTTGGCACACATGTTCATTATCATCCAACAGTGTTATGTCACAAGAACCATAACTCATGTATTTTACCTGAATTATTCCCCTTTTTTACTTAGATTTTTCAGTAAAAATGTTGAATTCACAATCCGGCGTTACATCACTGTTGGTGCTTCACTTCTAATATCTTTCTGTGATGTCTTCAGGTTTTGTTGAGGTAGATCTACAAGATTCGGGGTCTCGGATCAGTTGACATTTTGAGTTTTTCGTAGCGCTGCTCGGGATGGTATGTCCATATTGCTGTGTAGTCTCGGGATGGTATGTCCATATTGCTGTGTAGCCTCTGGATGGTATGTCCATATTGCTGTGTAGCCTCGGGATGGTATGTCCAAATTGCTGTGTAGCCTCGGGATGGTATGTCCATATTGCTGTGTGGCCTCGGGATGGTATGTCCAAATTGCTATATAGCCTCGGGATGGTATATCCATATTATCGTATAGCCTTCGAATGGTATATCAGTATTGCTGTTTAACCTCGGGATGGTATGTTCATATTGATATATAGCCTCGAGATGGTATGTCCATATTGCTGTATGGCCTCGAGATGGTATGTTCATATTGCTTTATAGCCTCAGGATAGTATGTCAGTATTGCTGTATAGCCTTGGGATGGTATGTCCATATTGCCGTAAAGCCTTGGAATGGTATGTCAGTATTATTGTATAGCCTTGAGATGGTATGTCCTTATTGCTGTATGGCCTCGGGATAGTATGTCCATATTGCTGTGTAGCCTCTGGATGGTATGTCCATATTGCCGTATAGCCTTGGAATGGTATGCCAGTATTGCTGTATAGCCTTGAGATGGTATGTCCATATTGCTGTATGGCCTCGGGATAGTATGTCTATATTGCTGTATGGCCTCGGGATGGTATGTCCATATTGCTGTGTAGCCTCTGGATGGTATGTCCATATTGCCGTTTAGCCTTGGAATGGTATGTCAGTATTATTGTATAGCCTTGAGATGGTATGTCCTTATTGCTGTATGGCCTCGGGATAGTATGTCCATATTGCTGTGTAGCCTCTGGATGGTATGTCCATATTGCCGTAAAGCCTTGGAATGGTATGTCAGTATTATTGTATAGCCTTGAGATGGTATGTCCTTATTGCTGTATGGCCTCGGGATAGTATGTCCATATTGCTGTGTAGCCTCTGGATGGTATGTCCATATTGCCGTATAGCCTTGGAATGGTATGTCAGTATTGCTGTATAGCCTTGAGATGGTATGTCCATATTGCTGTATGGCCTCGGGATAGTATGTCTATATTGCTGTGTAGCCTCTGGATGGTATGTCCATATTGCCGTAAAGCCTTGGAATGGTATGTCAGTATTATTGTATAGCCTTGAGATGGTATGTCCTTATTGCTGTATGGCCTCGGGATAGTATGTCCATATTGCTGTATGGCCTCTGGATGGTATGTCCATATTGCTGTATGGCCTCGGGATGGTATGTCCATATTGCTGTATGGCCTCGGGATAGTATGTCTATATTGCTGTATGGCCTCGGGATGGTATGTCCATATTGCTGTATGGCCTCGGGATAGTATGTCCATATTGCTGTGTAGCCTCTGGATGGTATGTCCATATTGCCATATAGCCTTGGAATGGTATGTCAGTATTGCTGTATAGCCTTGAGATGGTATGTCCATATTGCTGTGTAGCCTCGGGATGGTATGTCCATATTGCCGTATAGCCTTGGAATGGTATGTCAGTATTGCTGTATAGCCTTGGGATGGTATGTCCATATTGCTGTATGGCCTCGGGATGGTATGTCAATATTGCTGTATGGCCTCGGGATGGTATGTCCATATTGTTGTATGGCCTCGGGATGGTATGTCCATATTGCTGTATAGCCTCGGGATGGTATGTCCATATTGCTGTGTAGCCTCGGGATTGTGTGTCCATATCGCTGTGTAGCCTTGGGATGGTATGTCCATATTGCTGTGTAGCCTCGGGATGGTATGTCCATATTGCTTTATGGCCTCGGGATAGTATGTCCATATTGCTTTATGGCCTCGGGATGGTATGTCCATATTGCTGTGTAGCCACAGGATGGTATGTCCATATTGCTGTGTAGCCTCGGGATGGTATGTCCATATTGCTTTATGGCCTCGGGATGGTATGTCCATATTGCTTTATGGCCTCGGGATGGTATGTCCATATTGCTGTGTAGCCACAGGATGGTATGTCCATATTGCTGTATAGCCTCGGGGTGGTCCATATTGCTGTATAGCCTCGGGATGGTATATCCATATTGCTGTGTAGCCACAGGATGGTATGTCCATATTGCTGTATAGCCTCAGGGTGGTATGTCCATATTGCTGTATAGCCTCGGGGTGGTATGTCCATATTGCTGTATAGCCTCGGGGTGGTATGTCCATATTGCTGTATAGCCTCAGGATGGTGTGTAGCCACAGGATGATATGTCCTTATTGCCATTTGGATGTATAGCCTCAGGATGGTATTTTCTGTTTCAGGGAACCTTGAAGAGGCCGTCAGATTATTTACAGAAGGCATTAAAGTCGACCCAACACATTCCCTGTTGTACGCAAAAAGAGCAAGGTAACATTTGCAGTTAATTTCAATACCTCCACTCTTTCATGTTATGGCCCATTCTCATTATTCAGTCCATCTGCTCCGACTGTTTGTAGTGGGTAGCGAGACATAGCAGTCACTTTTCCGGGGGCAGCAGGCACATTTTAAATCGTCTATATCTCAACAACCACTGCTCGAATTTTTTTGAAACTTCGTCAGATGCTTTATTGGATCAAGGGACATCACATAATGCCAAAATTACCAAGGTCAAGGTCATATTTTGCGTTATTTTCCCAAAACTTAACCTTGGTTAGGTAACAACCTCATTTAACTGTATGTGATTGCCTCATTTTTGTCTCGCCCACGATAGTGGGTAGCGAGACATAGCAGTCACTTTTCTTTGTTTGATACTTGGTCATATGTATTGTTGGCATTGGTGGACATCACTGAAAGACAAAAATTACCTAAGGTAATAAACATTCGTTTTGTTAGGTAAGTTAACCCCAGTTAACTTCTTCTGATAACTTTAATTTCTTGTTTGATACTTGGTCATATGTATAGTTGGCATTGGTGGACATCACTGAACGACAAAAATTACCAAGATCAAGGTCATATTTTGCGTTATTTTCTCCAAACTTAACCTTAGGTAACTTAACCTTGGTTAACTTTGTCATTGCCTCACTTTATATTTTTGATACTTGGTCATATGTATTGACGGCATTGGTGTACATCGCTGAACGTATTGAAAATAGCAAGGTCAAGGACATATTTTGCATTATTTTCCCAAAACTACACCCTGGTTAAACCTAGAGGTGTAACAATACATCCAACTATCGATATATTGCGATTGTGATCGTCCCGATAGCGATGCAAACTTAATAATTAATTACTATTGCCGATAGTACTATAGATAGTTTCAATAGTCAGTTAATATTTATAATTCAACAAATAATCTGATCAAATAATTCATTTCAGAGTTTTACGTTTGCTAAGTTGTGTTCTCCTCTCCCAAAATAGCACACTCGGAAATCTAAGCAGGTGCACGTATGAATTCATTGATGGCCTAGAGGGTATCTGCAATATTGATAATTTAATCTGGGGATTCCCAAACACGAGGTTACTACTAAAAGTCAGGACGATGGATATGCGCTTTTTGAACGTGCACAAAGCAAAAGTCTAAAAACTTGTTCTTTCAAATGGTTTATTGCACTGCAGAAATATTGAGTTAACATAAAGTATTGATAATTTAATCTGGGGATTCCCGAACACGAGGTTACTACTAAAAGATGGGATGATGGATACGCGATTGATGAACGCGCACAAAGTAAAAATCTAAAACTTGTACTTTCAAATGGTTTATTGCAACGCAGAAATATTGAGTTAACATAAATATTAAAGCAACTTAGGTGAGTATATTTGTTTTATTTGGACATTATCAACTATTTACTGGACGGCTTTCGATCTGTCCCGTGTATATTTGAAACCTGTATTAGTAGTTACAGATACGTCACATAGCAACAAGAAATATGGCCGCTACCGATTTCGAAATTGTAAAAAATAAGAATGCATGGGCCCTGTTTGGGCAAATTTCGGGTATATCAAAGAACTATAATAACACGGCTACATGTAACGATGTTATAAAACATTGTAAGTTGTGTTATTATACTTCATATTATTCAAATAATTAATCAAATGGGTTTCTCCCGTGTAAGCTTTAATAATTTCATACACATTTCATTTTCATCAATACTATTGCAATAGTATTGCAATAGTATATCACAGTAGTAATAGTATTGCAACTGTACTTTCAGCAATAACAATACTATTGCAATAGTCAATTGTCCTTTCAAAAGTCAGCCCTTGTTAAACCACTTAACTTCAGCAACTTATCTTCTTATGATTACCTCACATTTATTTGTTTGATACTTGGTCATATGAAGTGTTGTCTTTGGTGGACGTCATTTAAGCACAAATTTAATAAAATATTTCATATGTAGTTTGCCGCGGTGGGCGAGACACCCTCAGACCGAGGTCTTGTATGTTATTGCTTCTACTCCTGAAGTAAACGTAAATATAGTCTAAATACGCCAGATGGAAGAGATTCATTGCAATAAGAACACTTTAAGTAGACACACAGTTATCTGGATTTATTTGTAAGAAAACTTAGTTCAAAACATTGGTATAATGTCTAATATCTCATGTTATCCATGAAATATAAATACTTAGCAGAAAAATATAAATTGTATACAAATGTTTATTTACCTGATACTGAAATATGTTCATGCAGCTTTAAAGCAAAATTGACATTGAAGAAATAAATCCAGGTATCTATTTCATTGCTCGAGGAGGAATTGAATTGAATGTTGTTTAGCGGCTCATCAACACAGTATAGGTTATTTAGAGCCGCCCCAGAGAGAGGGGAAGGCTCATAGAAGAACTAAGAGTGTCATCTTTAAAGACCTTTCTTGAGAAGCAGTAATATGTTTACAGTTTATTTTAAAGGTTGGGTAATAATACCACCTTACTATTTTTTTTAGTGCCTACATTCGTTTAAAGAAGCTGAAGGCAGCCATCCATGATTGTGACAAAGCCATTGAACTAAATCCTGACTCGGCTGCACCCTACAAGTACAGAGGCAAGGCCAGAAAGTGAGTAAATATCACAGTAGAAATGTGTGTAATGTCACCGTGAGTAAACATCGCAGTAGAACTGTTTGTAATGTCAGTGAGTAAACGTTGCAGTAGAACTGTTTGTAATGTCACAGTGAGTAAACATCACAGTATAACTGTTTGTAACGTCACAGTGAGTAAACATTGCAGTAGAACTGTTTGTAATGTCACAGTGAGTAAACGTCACAGTATAACTGTTTGTAATGTCACAGTGAGTAAACCACAGTAGAACTGTTTGTAATGTCAAAGTGAGTAAACATCGCAGTAGAATGTTTGTAATGTCACAGTGAGTAAACATCGCAGTAGAATGTTTGTAATGTCACAGTGAGTAAACATTGCAGTAGAACTGTTTGTAATGTCACAGTGAGTAAACGTCACAGTATAACTGTTTGTAATGTCACAGTGAGTAAACCACAGTAGAACTGTTTGTAATGTCAAAGTGAGTAAACATCGCAGTAGAACTGTTTGTAATGTCAAAGTGAGTAAACATCGCAGTAGAATGTTTGTAATGTCACAGTGAGTAAACATTGCAGTAGAATGTTTGTAATGTCACAGTGAGTAAACGTCACAGTAGAACTGTTTGTAATGTCACAGTGAGTAAACATCACAGTAGAACTGTTTGTAATGTCACAGTGAGTAAACGTCACAGTATAACTGTTTGTAATGTCACAGTGAGTAAACCACAGTAGAACTGTTTGTAATGTCAAAGTGAGTAAACATCGCAGTAGAACTGTTTGTAATGTCAAAGTGAGTAAACATCGCAGTAGAATGTTTGTAATGTCACAGTGAGTAAACATTGCAGTAGAATGTTTGTAATGTCACAGTGAGTAAACGTCACAGTAGAACTGTTTGTAATGTCACAGTGAGTAAACATCACAGTAGAAATGTTTGTAATGTCACAGTGAGTAAATGTCGCAGTAAAATTGTTTGTAATGTTACAGGGAGTAAACATCGCATTACAGCTGTTTGTAAAGTCACAGTGAGTAAACATCGCATTACAGCTGTTTGTAAAGTCACAGTGAGTAAACATCGCAGTAGAACTGTTTGTAATGTCACAATGAGTGAACTTCGCAGTACAACTGTTTGTAAAGTCACAGTGAGTAAACATTACAGTAGAACTTTGTAATGTCACAGTGAGTAAACGTCACAGTAGAACTGTTTGTAATGTCACAGTGAGTAAACATCACAGTAGAACTGTTTGTAATGTCACAGTGAGTAAACATCGCAGTAGAAATGTTTGTAATGTCACAATGAGTGAACTTCGCAGTACAACTGTTTGTAAAGTCACAGTGAGTAAACATTGCAGTAGAACTTTGTAATGTCACAGTGAGTAAACGTCACAGTAGAACTGTTTGTAATGTCAAAGTGAGTAAACATCGCAGTACAACTGTTTGTAAAGTCACAGTGAGTAAACATCGCAGTAGAACTGTTTGTAATGTCACAATGAGTGAACTTCGCAGTACAACTGTTTGTAAAGTCACAGTGAGTAAACATTGCAGTAGAACTTTGTAATGTCACAGTGAGTAAACGTCACAGTAGAACTGTTTGTAATGTCAAAGTGAGTAAACATCGCAGTACAACTGTTTGTAAAGTCACAGTGAGTAAACATCGCAGTAGAACTGTTTGTAATGTCACAATGAGTGAACTTCGCAGTACAACTGTTTGTAAAGTCACAGTGAGTAAACATTGCAGTAGAACTTTGTAATGTCACAGTGAGTAAACGTCACAGTAGAACTGTTTGTAATGTCAAAGTGAGTAAACATCGCAGTACAACTGTTTGTAAAGTCACAGTGAGTAAACATCGCAGTAGAACTGTTTGTAATGTCACAATGAGTGAACTTCGCAGTACAACTGTTTGTAAAGTCACAGTGAGTAAACATTACAGTAGAACTTTGTAATGTCACAGTGAGTAAACGTCACAGTAGAACTGTTCGTAATGTCACAGTGAGTAAACATCACAGTAGAACTGTTTGTAATGTCACAGTGAGTAAACATCGCAGTAGAAATGTTTGTAATGTCACAGTGAGTAAATGTTGCAGTAAAATTGTTTGTAATGTTACAGGAAGTAAACATCGCATTACAGCTGTTTGTAAAGTCACAGTGAGTAAACATCGCAGTAGAACTGTTTGTAATGTCACAATGAGTGAACTTCGCAGTACAACTGTTTGTAAAGTCACAGTGAGTAAACATTGCAGTAGAACTTTGTAATGTCACAGTGAGTAAACGTCACAGTAGAACTGTTTGTAATGTCATAGTGAGTAAACATCACAGTAGAACTGTTTGTAATGTCACAGTGAGTAAACATCACAGTAGAACTGTGTGTAATGTCAAAGAGAGTAAACATCGCAATAGAACTGTTTGTAACGTCACAGTGAGTAAACGTTGCAGTAGAAATGTTTGTAATGTCACAGTGAGTAAACGTCACAGTAGAACTGATTGTAACGTCACAGTGAGTAAACATCGCAGTAGAACTGTTTGTAATGTCACAGTGAGTAAACATCACAGTAGAACTGTTTGTAATGTCACAGTGAGTAAACATCGCAGTAGAACTGTTTGTAATGTCAAAGTGAGTAAACATCACAGTAGAACTGTTTGTAATGTCAAAGTGAGTAAACATCGCAGTAGAACTGTTTGTAATGCCACAGTGAGTAAACATCACAGTAGAACTGTTTGTAATGTCGAAGTGAGTAAACATCACAGTAGAATTGTTTGTAATGTCAAAGTGAGTAAACATCGCAGTAGAACTGTTTGTAATGCCACAGTGAGTAAACATCACAGTAGAACTGTTTGTAATGTCACAGTGAGTAAACATCACAGTAGAATTGTTTGTAATGTCAAAGTGAGTAAACATCGCAGTAGAACTGTTTGTAATGCCACAGTGATACATCACAGTAGAACTGTTTGTAATGTCGAAGTGAGTAAACATCGCAGTAGAACTGTTTGTAATATCACAGTGAGTAACCATTGCAGTAGAACTGTTTGTAATGTCACAGTGAGAGAACATCGCAGTAGAACTGATTGTAATATCACAGTGAGTAACCATCGCAGTAGAACTGTTTGTAATGTCACAGTGAGTAAACGTCTCAGTAGAACTGTTTATTACAGTGAGTAAACGTTGCAGTAGAACTTTGTAATGTCGCACATGGCCAGAAAGTGAGTAAACATCACAGTAGAACTGTTTGTAATGTCAAAGTGAGTAAACGTCGCAGGAGAACTGTTTGTATTGTCACAGTGAGTAAACATTGCAGTAGAACTGTTTGTAATGTCAAAGTGAGTAAACGTCGCAGGAGAACTGTATGTAATGTCAAAGTGAGTAAACGTCGCAGGAGAACTGTTTGTAATGTCACAGTGAGTAAACATCACAGTAGAACTGTTTGTAATGTCAAAGTGAATAAACATCACGGTAGATCTGTGTGTAATGTCACAATGAGTAAACATCTCCGTATAACTGTTTGTAATGTACATACTCGGTCCCATTGTTACAGTCGAAGTGTTTGTAGTCTCCCTGTTTAAATTGTTATACCTCCGCTAAATGAAGTTTAGTGGGGTATACTGGGTTCATCTTGTCTGTCTGTAGACACAACCTTGTCAGCTCCATACTTCCTCTCACCCTGACGCAGATCTCATAAAACTTCGTGGGTGGACTGCCAGTGATGAGAGGATGACTCCTATTGAATTGTAGGTCAAAGATCAAGGTCACCGGGACCCGAAAATGAAAAACCTTGTCTGCTCCATAAGTCCTCCCCACCCCCACCCCCACCAAAAGCAAATCTCATGAAACTCCATAGGTGAACTGCCTGTGGTGAGAGGATGACCCCTATTGATTTTGAGATCAGTAGGTCAAAGGTTTAGGTCACCCGGACCCGAAAATGAAAAAACCTTGTTCGCTCCTCTCCCCCTAAAGTAAATCTCATGAAATTCCATAGGTGAACTGCCTGTGGTAAGAGGATGACCCCTATTCATTTTGAGGTCAAGGTCACCAGGACCCGATAATGAAAACCTTGTCCGTTCCATAACTCCTCTCCCCCTGAAGCAAATCCCATGAAACTCCATAGGTTAACTGCATTTGGTGAGAGGATGACCCCTATTGATTTTTGGTCAGTAGGTCCAAGGTCAAGGTCACTGGGACCCAGTAATGAAAAACCTTGTCCGCTCCATAACTCCTCTCCCTCTGAAGCAAATCTCATGAAACTTTATAGGTGAACTGGCAGTCGTGAAAGGATGACTCCTAGTGATTTTGCGGTCAAAGGTTGAGGTCACCGGGACTCGAAAATGATAAACCTTGTCCTCTCCATAACTCCTCTCCCTGAAGCAAATCTCACGAAATTCCATAGGTGAACTGCCTGTGATAAGAGGATGACCCCTAGTGATTTTGAGGTCAGTAGGTCAAAGGTCAAGGTCACCCGGGCCCGATAATGAAAAGTAGCGTCTCGGTGGCCGAATGGTTAACGACGTTGCGTTGTAAACCTTCGCCTCTCACTGCTGCCGGTTCGAATCCCACTGGGTGCTCTACTTGTAAGTGAGGAAGTGTCCATTCTTACGGATAGTGGGAGGTGTACAGTGCTGGTTCTACCCAGGAAAAGTGGGTGGTCTGCCTCCACCACAAAAAATCGACTGTCGTATATAACCCTACATGTGTTGAAAATGACGTAAAAACACCATACTAACGAAAATGAATAACCTTGTCCGTTGCATAACTCCTCTTCCCCTGAGGCAAATCTCATGAAACTCCATAGATGAATTGCCTGTGGTGAGAGGATGAAAGCTATTGATTTGGAGGTCTGTAGGTCAAAGGTAAAGGTCACCGGGACCCAATAATGAAAAACATTTTCAGCTTCATAACTCCTCTCCCCCTAAAGCAAATCGTATGAAACTTAATGAGTGGACTGCCTATTTCTGAAAAGATAGCCCATATTGGTTTTGAGGTCAGTAGGTCATAAGGTCAAGGCCACCATTACCTGATCATGAAAATCCTATTCCACTCAATCTTTACTCAAATGGTAGAGTGGGGAATCGGGTGGGGGCACTTTTAGCAGGGGTATATTTGTCAGCCATAAAAGGCGACATGTGTATAGTAAAAGATAAAAAAAATGAAATATTACATGAATAACTAAACTTTGATTACAACGAGTATTAGATACCTACATGTATTCGGGTCTGCTTTTCCCCCAGTCATTGAGGACAGATTGCTTAATAGGTTAAAATACTTGATACATGGACAATTCAATGCAACAAAGACATTTTGTTTAAGCTTTCATACATGTCTGTCTATATGTACATGACATCATGTAAATGCAACTATCCCATTTCTTTGCATGAAAATTGTCTAGCAGTTTGTGATATTGGTCAGTTTTGATGTTTCGCATTTTGTTTTCTTCGGAAAGTCTGTATAATGTCTAGAACTAAAAGCATTCAAATGCCTTCACCCAAAGACTAGTGTACATACTTTGCAGCGTAACATCATTGTACAAAGTTGTCAGTGCATGGATTGTTTGAATTCCAGCTTTTGGCACGTGGACTTTTTGCATTGCTGGCCTCGTGGATTGTTAGTTTTGCATGCCATACCGGTACTTTGTTATTTCTAAGTGAAAGCACATTTGTGAAATTAACTTGCCTGATATTTTCAGGATGCTTGGACATTGGGAGGAGGCGTACGCAGACCTCACCAAGGGTTGTCAGCTGGACTATGATGATGATGCCAATGAAATGTTGAAACAAATTAAGCCTAATGTAAGTTTGTAATGTGGTCAGTCGTGTGTGTATATGATTAGATTTTTATTTTTTTTACAGCCATTTAAGTTTGAGAAATATTTTAAACCAAAAAAAGGTTTAGATAAATCTTCTCCCATGTAAAGTGCTTGTTGCTGGAACGTCAAAAATGAATTAGATCTTTTGTCTCGGTAAGAAAAAAAAAAAAGGGGGGGGATATTCAAAAAAATTGAGTGTAAAAACCTTGAGGGCTTCTTGTAAATTTCAAGCATGTTTTTTATACTACTACATTAATACAAAACAGAGAAGGGTCGATTTGATACTATACCACTCCTACGCCACTTAAAATAGTGAATTCTAGCTTCGGTAAATCAAGAGCACGCGACAGGTAGAGACACCATTTCGTGAAGTATTATAGGGCAGTGTAAAATAGAAATGTAAATATTCATGTTAGATTTGTACAACACATTAAAACTGTTTGTTTGGGTAGCAAATTTTAAAAATGTTTTTTATATGGCTCACAAAAGCTGAATCATTAGCAACTTCCGGATATAATCTTTTTATTTCTCGGCTTTCATATAAGATTTATGAAACGAGTTATGAATTATTTTAATTTTAACGAGCCTTTTGGCGAGTTAAAATCAAAAATAATTCATAACGTGTTTCATAAATCTTATATGGTATGGGAACGAGTTTAAGATCCTTTTTATCACATAACATTGCTATCAAATTAGTAAAAATTAATTCAGATGGACATAGAACCGCTACGACGTCAGACACACTTTAGCGCCAAAACGTCATAAAATATGTGACGTCGTAACGTCGCGTCTCACACATAACGTTGGGTATAAAAGAGTTTGTGTTTTACCTCTTTACAAAATAGCAGTTTACGCCAACTTTTTAACAAACCAACAACAATGTTTTGTATAACGTGCATTATTTTTATAAGCTGTCACAAATAATAAGTTTATGACTCAGATCTGGGTGAATTTGTAATAAATAAAATAGTTTCAGTTAATAAACTTGCGTAGTGTTACAGGTTTAACTCAACCAATCAAAATCGTTCCAGGTTGTATTACACGTGTGTCATACAACAGAATATTAAATGGGTGTTCGACACTGCTAACAAGGAATGTTATGTGATAAAGGCCCATAACTGATTCATATTTTTTTTAAAAATGATTTCCCTTTAAAATAGGTTTAACCTGGAAGTTACCCTTGCCAACGACCTGCCCCACTACTAGGTAGTGCCATTGTTTGAAAAAAGTTTGTAGTGGTGGGTATACTGGATTCGGCTTGTCCGTCCGTCTGTCTGTCTGTAAACGCAATGTTTCGATCAATAACTTTTGTTAGGAATGAGGTATTGCGATGAAACTTGCAGGTTAGGTAGCTTATATGGAAAAGAAGCTTGGGATTGCATTTGAGGTCACTAGGGTCAAGGTCACAGTTACTAAAAAGAAAAGCGGTTTGCGATGAAACTTCCAAGGTAGGTAGCTTATATGGAAAGGAAGATTGGGATTGCATTTGGGGTCAAGGTCACTGTTACTAAAAATAGAAAATGGTTTCCGTTCAATAACTTTTGTTATGAATCAGATATTGGGATGGAACTTGCAGAGTAGGTATCTTATATGGAAAGGAAGCTTGGGATTGCATTTGGGTCACTGGGGTCAAGGTCAAGATACTGTTTCTAAAAATAGAAAAACGGATTCCGCTCAATAACTTTTGTTAGGAATGAGGTATTATTTGCAGGGTAGGTAGCTTATATGGAAAGGAAACTTGGGATTGTATTTGGGGTCACTGTTAATGAAAATAGAAAAACGGTTTCCGCTCAGTAACTTTTGTAACTTCCAGGGTATGTTGGTTATATGGAAAGGAAGCTTGGGATTGCATTGGGGGTGGGTCACTGGGGTCAAGGTTACTGTTACTAAAAATAGAAAACGGTTTCCGCTCAATAATCTTTGTTAGGATCGAGGTATTGCGATGAAACTTGCAGGGTAGGTAGCTTATATGGAAAGGAAGCTTGGGATTGCATTTGGGGTCACTGGGGTCAAGGTCGCTGTTACTAAAAATAGAAAAACAGTTTCCCACTCAATAACTTTTGTTAGGAATGAGGTATTGCGATGAAACTTGCAGGGTAGGTAGCTTATATGGAAAGGAAGCTTGGGATTGCATTTGGGGTCAATGGGGTCAATGCCACAGTTACTAAAAATAGAAAAACGGTTTCTGCTCAGAATATCTGGTTTTCGTGGAATTTCCATGTTTTTTATTTGACTATTATACCCCAGCAAAAGGATCATACACTCTAACAGAAGACTTCATTATTACATTTATAAAGATTAGGTAAGACAGTCATATTTAATTTCCCTTTTCCTGCATTTTTCTGCATATTTAGCTCTTACATAACCTTTTAACTATCAGTTACAAAAAATACAAAAATAAAAACATGGTTAATAATTTATAAAATCTTCATGACCATTGTTTTCTACCTTATGCCTAATTTATGATATCATTTGCACCAAATTTGCACCGTTCTTCCCCATATAATAAAAGCCTTGAGTATTTGTTAGCCTTTGGCTTACAGTTCTAGTTTTTTGCAGGGTCGACTTGAGGTCTCTCTCATCATATGTAGTCTCTACTGGTTACGAGTTCTCGACTGGTTATGAGTTCTCGACTGGTTACGAGTTCTCGATTGGTTATGAGTTCTCGACTGGTTATGAGTTCTCGATTGGTTATGAGTTCTCGACTGGTTACGAGTTATGAGTTCTCGATTGGTTATGAGCTCGACTGGTTACGAGTTCTCGATTGGTTATGAGTTCTCGACTGGTTATGTGGTCTCGACTGGTAACAAGTTTAATTACCCATTTAAATGCAAATAAAAGATGCTACAAAAAAAATATTTTATCAGGCAATGAAGATAAAGGAACACCATAGGAAGTATCAAATAAAGAAAGAAGAGAAGGCACTTAACGATAGGAAAGAAAGAGTAAGAAAGGCAAAGGAAGCCCATGAAAAGGTGAGACAGGTTTTTAAATTATAAGCATTTTGATATTTTGTTTAATAAATGTTGTCATGGATACAAACTAACTTTATAATATGTTTGAAGCTGATGTTTATGATGCTAAAGCTGGGGCTCATTACAGGGATAAATTTACACAAACCCAGCGCAAATATGCCGTCGAATTGAATGAGTATATTTGAAACAATACTATATAACTTTTTCGATCTTATCCATGTTTTGACAAAATTGGGTTTATATAATTTCAGCCTATGTTTCCTTAGGTTTTTGATGTTGCAATTGATGTTGCAAAGCAAATAAAGTTTGTTACCAATGTGATATACTTAGGTAAAATATCAAAAAGTTATGAACAAACACATGAGCTGTGTTAAAACTGCCTGAAAAGACATCTTGCTATTTTTAGATAAGTAGAACTACTACACACTTTATGACGGATTGTCTTGAAAATTTATGGGATAAGGTATTGTGTCAAGATGTGCATGTCGTTCCACCATGACAATCAAATATTATGAGAGTTATGGCCCTTTGTTCTTTGACTTCTGTATAAATCTGCCTTGCATTCGGAAGTAGTGGGTTCAATCCATCATACCAAAGACTTTGGGGTGAAAAATGGTAGTAGTCACTTGTAAATTTTATAAAAAAAAATACCTTCCTTCCCCTCTCTTTGGGGATTAGCTCAAAATACAGAAGAATGTAGAAAACTATAAAACACAGCTGAAACAGGTGTTCATTAAACATAGAAGTATGCAACAAATATATATCAAGACAAGGATTTGTCAATAAGAGGATAAGAAAATATGATGAAATCTCGTAGACTCTCGCGTAGAAAGTACGAGATTTCAGCGTCTATCGATAAGGCGGGTCTTTCGATAAGACGGGTCCAATCGATAACGATAACGCGGCGAGCTTACCTGTACGTTTCGACACAAAACCAGTTCGGTTCTACTGCTGTGTTTATCTCATATATTACGTGAGAAATATACAGCTTCTTTTTAACTGGCGGCTTGTTAATTACTTGATTACATGTGTAAGTCAATAGAAAAATCCCTAATTACATAAAGCACTCGGGAATTATGGCGGCTAATTGCTGAATATGTATTTCAATAACAGTTAGCTGGTACAGGGTATTGACAAATACACAAACATATCGAACGCATAAAATAATATAATATATGTACCCTGTATATTTCTATGATATTCCTATTCTGTAAATTCTATCATAATTCATTATTGGCATTTTTCAACTTGCATTGTCTTTGTATTGAACAGGGACTGTAGATAGACGTAATATAAACGGGTTCTGTATTGAGCTTGTCCTTATAATATATATTTAAAAAAATGACTCGCGGTGTATTTTTGGTTGGATCACCTTGCTGTGTTGTGTGTGTGTTAATTATTTAGAAATAACTGTGATCTAGAATCTTAGAGAAAATAATTCATGTAAAGGTAATGCTCAGGTTTGTGTCACAACATGGAGACTAGTTCGAAAATGGTTTTAATAAAATGTATAAACACACGGTGATACTCCGATTACCGCGGAAATGGTGACGATCCTATGCTCTAAATATGTAATTATTCCTTGCTGTAATAATAAAATACTTTAACTACCAATAATTATCGGACATCTTGTTTTATAATTCTTAAAGTGTTTGGATTACAAGGCGTGAATCATTAATATTAATTGTATTGTTTTCGCTAGGGAAACTAATATTGTGTGACGCGGTGTCGGTTGATATTTGTTTTCTTCTTTTATAACGATTTTAACCGTATTGCAATTAGACCAATTGAATTAAATTGAATTAAAAAAGCATCTTGTTTGTGCAAATGTATGGTAATTAGCGAAATTATCATTTTTCTTCTTCGAGTTTAAAGCGCGGCGTCGGCCGATCCCTTTGATATGTCCCACGACTTGTTAAAAGACCATGAAGAATGAATGCATAATTATAGTTTGCTGATTAAACTCTTATTTTAATCAATGCTTTATTTAAAAAACAACTGAACATGTATCTCTTGTACATATTTACCATTTGGTAATGTCATTCTGATGATCTTTACGTACATAATAAACATGTCTTACGGAAAAGAAGATTTTATTAATTTTGATGATCTAGATCTTGAAGCTTTATTAGGCGAGTTTACTGCCAGTGAACATGAGGTTTCTGATGATGAACTGTGTGATAATGGTGTAGATATGAGTCATAAGCCCACTCCTAAACTGTCCATGCTATGCATGCCACGAATCATACATACATTTTCTTTAAATTTGTTTGTGCGTGCGTGCTTTATCAAAAGCTCCCAATCCTCATCCCATTCCCCGGACGTTTGAATTGTTAGCTCCACTGAGAGTCTTACCGCATGTCTTAAATTGCGGTACTTACTCGTGTTTAATTGCTATGTTAAATATATATTTATGCTCGACCTATGGCACTAGTGTCTTTTTGCTGTGAGTGTCATAAAATATATACCGAATATGCACCCTATTTGAGCGGGTTCCTTATCTTTTCTCAACACACAATGTCATAAAACTGGGTATTGAGACCCATGCTATATTGATTTGGTAGTGCCATAAAACACATGCCGAATATGCAGATATTTAAGCAAGTTGCCGCCTTATCTTTTGCTAATAACAACACCATGTCATAAAACCGGGTATTGAGATCCATTCTATATTGCTGTGGTAATGCCATAAAACACAAGCCGTATATGCAGCTCATTTGAGCTGGTGTCATATTTCGCTGGTAACAACACTAGGTCATTAAAATCCGGTATTGTCCCATACTACATGCAGAGTGCCATACCTGAAGCAACTATTCAAATAAATGCTCCACAAGCTAAACAATAACAAGAAGACAAAATTCAGAAATTCATAGCTTTTTATTTGAGTTATGTAAACAAAACATGCGGTAAAAAAGAGTTTTAATTAAATTAACATAAACAAGAAATGACACATACAGTGCAAAACAAATCCAAAACATTTCAATATATGGTTCAAATTTGCAGTCCCGTGCATAGGAAATGTATAAAGTAGAGTATGGAGTGGTTCCTAAATTCCTCTGTATCCTTCCCCTTTTGAAGCGGCTGAAAATAAACTAAGATAAAGTGTTACTTTTATAAGGGATTAAATGCAGAGTATTGGTTTAAAACTGAATATTAATGTTATAATTAATATTAAAGGTTTGCAGCCATGTGGTCACGAATTGTTTCTGTTTTATTTGTGTTAAGTATATATACCCACGACTTACAATCTGTGTTATGTTGTATTAAGTATGACCGTCGTGAGTTTTCAACATGTACCACTTATTGTAGTAGTATTTTTAAAATTTTAGAATCATTTTTTTAAAGAAATATTGTGTCCCTTTGAAATGAGAAAAGAATATAAAAATAATGTTTTGCATGATAAAAGGACAACCATGCAGTATGAAAACTATGTAAGAACACAAATATATTATATATATGTATATATATATTTAAAAAGAACATGATTGTGTGCCTTTATATATTTATATTAAAATTAGAAGAAATAATCTGCCAATTTGAAAGCTGAAGAAAAAAATATAATGCTTTTTATGATGAAATAAAGGTTACCATGCAGTATAAAAATTATATAAGAACACAAATATGTTTTTTTTTAGAAGATGAACATGATTTTATGCTTTTCTATTAAAAAGGCACTAACACACTAGTGTTTCTAAATTTAATTTTTTTATAAGTTCAAAGTGAATTATAACAAGAAATATATGCCCATTTAAAAGCTGGAATACTTTTTTTTTATAATGGTTTGCATAAAATAAAGTTAACCATGCAGTATAAAAATTATATAAGAACACAAATATGTGTATTTTTTTAGAAAATAACATGAGTGTATGCCTGTCTATTAAAAAGGCAGTAAAACACTGGTGTTTCTAAATTTTGCTTTTAAAAGTTCAAAGTGAATTATAACAAGAAATATATACCCATTTGAAATCTATTATTCTTTTTCTTTATAATGCTTGGTATGACATCAAGTTAACCATGCAGTATAAAAACTATATAAGAACACAAATATGTGTATTTTTTCAGAAAATTACATGATGTTACGCCTTTCTATTAAATAGGCAGTAACACACTAGTGTTTCTAAATTTTCAAAGTGAATTATAACAACAAGAAATATACTGCCCATTTGAAAGCTGAGAAAAAAATTTAAAAAATACTTTGTACAAAATAAAGGTTACCATACAATAGGAAAATTATATAAGAACACAAATACTTTGTACAAAATAAAGGTTACCATACAATAGGAAAATTATATAAGAACACAAATATGTGTATTTTTTTAAAATAGAACATGATTTTGTGCCTTCCTATTAAAAAGGCGGTAACATCGTATTTTTTTTTTTTTTGGTTTTAAACTCAAAGTGAAATTTAAATCAGAAAAAAATACGGAATGGTATCGATTATGTTATTTATTAAATTTTAATAACCATTTCGTATAACGAATACATTTATAATCAAAAACGTATTTCCTTCAATGGAAAACATATTTTATATCAATATTCCTAAAAATACGATTACCCAACCCGACAACATCACACGGCCGAGAATCGGGAGAATTCCATTAGCAATCATCAACATAAAACTACACTACCAACGAAAAACATTTGGAGAATAAACATTTCCTCATTAAAATACATCATATTAAAATAATACTTACTAGATAATTGCTTATATAAAGCGTTTTCTTGCTGTTTATCGACATTAATCTACCCAGCGTTGTATTCAATATTTTCCAAAATGGCGGTTGAAGACGATGATTGTGAGGTGACCCGATCTCGAGATTTCTGTCCGAGAATTTGCGAGACTTCCTTTTTCGCCCTATATAATAATTTGACCTATTTTCTTATCCTCTTATTGACAAATCCTTGATCAAGACTAACACATACGTTCTCGTATCTCTGGATTATTGGGAATTGCATCTTGTGAATTCTTCAATAAATTTATAAATAAAGATATTACAATTAATGGAAGATTTGTTTTCCTTATGTAACAGATATGGACCAAAAAAGGAAGAGTTTATTAATACTCGTTTTATCTGAGTTTAATATATTTCATACATGTATATATGGACCTAACATAGAAAAGCAGTGGTAAGATTTGACAATTTTGGGAATTTGCAATGGAATTTTTTTCTTTCTTCATTTTTAGCTCCACTGGCCATAATTATTTGATTTTAAATCTTTTATCTACTTATATCTCGAATGAGTTGAGCAAATGTGACCTTTGATTTTAAAAATATAAGCAAATTGTGTGCAACGATAACTTTAAATAACTTCGTTTCCGAATTCCATCAGGTTCCTTTTAAAGGTTTGTTTCAATAAATTCTCGAACTTGTTTGACATGAGCAGAATCAGTGCAGTTGTTCAGAGTTTATGCCCTTGATTATGTCCATATAGGCAAATCGTAACTTGTGACTGTTATACTTTCAGTGCAATGTTTTGCATTTTCAACATGAAATACAAGTTATCTTGTGCCCTCTTAGGTCTCTTGTTTTACTACTTAATGATTCAGTTAACAGTTTTTGCAAATATTCAAAATCTGTAGATAGTGTAAAGTCGCCAATCAAGATGGCCATGTGTCCCTTATAATGAGTGAAATCAGCATTGACAATTTACCGGTTCAGTACAAAAATTGCGTATTTGTAAGTAAAATTTAACAAAACCATGATCATTACTCTTCAAACTTTACAATTTTTTTCCCTGCAGGCACAGAATTCAGGTGAGCAACAATCAGGAGGTTTCCCCGGGGGATTCCCAGGTGGTATGCCAGGAGGGTTCCCTGGTGGAATGCCTGGGGGATTCCCCGGGGCAGCTGGATTTCCAGGTTAGTTATATTGTGATTTAAGAATTATTACTTTGAATCAAGGTCAAATGGTTTTCTATTGAGTTTGTTTATTTAGTTTGCTTCTGAGCTGTTGATTTTATTGGCATAAAGCATTTTAAAGCATGTTTTTATTGTCTAATTAAGCTTAAATCGGCGCACCTGCTTGACATATATGCATAGCAATTACTGATCAGAAAAAAAGGCAGATCCACCAACTATCTAGATGGTTCTGTCAACCTAATATTAGTTCAGACAATCTTAGAAAACAATTTGTTTAATACTGAAATTGAATCTCCCAACAAAATTTGGGTTTTGAACGACATTGGAAGATTGCATTGTCTCATTTCCATGGAAACAAGATTGTAAATTTGTTAAGGACGTAGTGGTGTAATTGTGCCTGTGGCTATAAGTTATTTGTTTTATCTTCTTGCTTAGGTCAAATAAAACATAGACAGTGATGGGAGATGTTATGATTATGTATGATTATGTCTTCTTGTGTTTAATGTCAAACAAACATGTACATGTATACTGTTTTGTAATTCTCTAATCATCTTTCTATTAAAAACATTAATCTGTATCTTTCTTTTGTTTTTCAGTTAATCTGTGTTGTATTATTAAAGGGGGTACATCTAGCTTTTTCTAGAAAAAAAATAGAAAAATGTTTCTGTTCGTGATGAAAATGTCACATCAGTCAAAAATATAGTGTTAACACCGTGGTGTTAAAAGTGTAGGATTTGAATTCACCATACATTTGGAAGGAAATGGGCGTAAAATGCCTAAACCTTGGTGCATAACCTAGGATCTCACATATTACTGTGCAAAATAAATGTCCTTCATTATGTTTAGGCCTTTTACAATGGAAAATATAATCTTTTATCAATTTTTTAACTTGAGCCCTAGACCCCCACAAAAAGCCTGATATAACCCCCTTTAAAGCTAAAATCAAAGTGCTGATTATGTATCCTGTATCTGTCCATATTTATACTCACGTGTCAATTCTGTCTTTCTTTCTACTCTTAGCTGCTTGCATACAATATTTTATTAACATTTTGTTTAGTTGACCAATTAAATAACATACATGGTTAAATAACGAGGACTTTTTCTGTTTGTTTCCTATAGGTGGTGCCGGTGCAGGGGGGTGGTGCCGGCGGGTCTCCAGGGGGCATGCCAGACATTAGTCAGCTGCTGCAGGACCCAGAAATACTCATGGCGTTCCAGGTAGATTTCCTCAAGTAAATTAGGGTATCCAACTATTTAAAGACATTTCTACCATTGGTCACAAAACTGGGAATATATTGAAACCGATAGTTCCCAAAAGTTACTCTCCTGGTATAAATCAAGTACCAGTTACTCTCCTGGTATAAATCAAGTACCAGTTACTCTTCTGGTATAAATCAAGTACCAGTTACTCTCCTGGTATAAATCAAATACCAGTTACTCCCCTGGTATAAATCAAGTACCAGTTACTCCCCTGGTATAAATCATGTACCAGTTACTCTCCTGGTATAAATCAAGTACCAGTTACTCCCCTGGTATAAATCAAGTACCATTTACTCCCCTGGTATAAATCAAGTACCAGTTACTCCCCTGGTATAAATCAAGTACCAGTTACTCTCCTGGTATAAATCAAGTACCAGTTACTCTCCTGGTATAAATCAAGTACCAGTTCTGTAACTGTTTTTATTGCGTATCAGATCATCATTAACACATTATAGATTATTTCCAGCCTCCCCAGAGAGAGGGGAAGGATACATAGGAATCCAGTTACCTTGCCCTACACTTGCCAGTAAACAGATTCCGTTGGTTCTTTATTGCACCTCGCACACATTTCTAGGCATCTCATTGGTTAAGTGCGGTCACGTGGTGACCCCTTATTTTTCTATAGAGGGTCAGTAGATTTCATAGAGGGTCACTAAAACAATATGGACAACAATTCAGATTCAAAGTTTAAATCATTTGAAAATAGTTCTTTAAGGGATTAGTAACAAACATAATAAGTAAATTAATAATGTTTTAAAGTGTACCTCGCTCCCTATAAATTTTGCTGACCCCACATATTTCTGTAGGGAGTCGGTAACAAACCCAATAACTAATATCAAGATGCTTGGAGGATAGACTGCAATGCGTGGTGTGCATCCCAACGGATGAGCAAAAAATAAGAACTATGCAGTGGTACCAGAATTTAGATGACACCAGCAAAAGTGATACTGAAAGTTATTGACAATATGCTTGTTTCAATTAGTACATTTGTTTGAGTGGCCACCATAATAAAGGAATCTCTATCTGTCCTTATTGCTGCTGTCAGTTCCGTGTCACATCTGTGTAATGGGTTCACATACAGTACACGACACCTTTATGATGCAAATGTTTACAGAGGGAAGCCAGGGAATGTCCGTGTAAAAATAAACAGAAGGATGATAAGCAGCATACATCTTTGGTAGAACACATGAGCTGACAATTACCTTGAAGATGACCGTAAACTAATGGCTAAGAGTCAGAGGCATAATGCAACGTATACACCCATTTAAATCCACCCCCACCCCGTTTCTCATTTTTGTCTCGCCTTTTCGAAGAAAAAAAGAGACATAGGTGTTGCTTTTCTCGGCGGCGGCATCAACATTCAAGTTTTGCGTTTAGGTCATTTTCTCACAAACTGTATGCACTAGACATTTAAAACTTTGCTTATAGTTGTTTCTTGAGTGGTACCATCGCAACGTGTGAAAGCAAATGTGGAATGGAACTTGACCCTCCAAGCAAGGGCAGATAACCTTATAATTTTTACCTTCAACTTTGGCGTTTAGGTCACTTTTTCACAGACTGTATGCACTTAGACCTTTCAAACTTTGCTTATATTTGTATCTTGAGTGGTACATTGCAACGTGACAAAGCAAAAGTGGATGTGACCTTCACCATGCAAGCAAAGGGCAGATAACTTTAATTTTACATTTACATCACTTTCTCATGAACTAGAATTATGCACTAGATGTTTTAAACCTAATTTATAGCTTAATCTTTAGAAGAAAACATATTTTATTTTGACATAGTTGTGTCGTCGGTAGTGCATCTTTTGTTTTGATGCCTGGATTTCATCTATGACCTTGACCTACTTTTTGGAGCTGATGATTTTTAGCTCTACTGGCCAAAGGCCTTCATTTTTCATCCGATCTTTACCAAACTTTACCAGATTGTTAATATCAATGAAAGCTCGCACAAGTTCGAAAACCAGCCAGATCGGACCAATAACAGCGGAGTTGTGGCCCTTGATTTAGTTAAAAATGCTATATTTTGCCTGGTTTATACCGATAGGGCTTTCATTTTTCATCTACAGTATCTTTACCAAACTTTACCAGATGTTTTGCTTTTTTTTTATTATTATTATTATTATTAGTATATATATATTTAATTTGTTTAATTTTTTGTTTAATTTTTATTTTTTTTTAATTTAACTTTTTTTTAATTTTCTTATTTCATTTTATATATATATATTAATTTTTTTTATGTTAACGCCGTGTTAGCAGGAAGCATTGCTGTGCCTATTGCATTTTTTTTCCCGTTTTTTTATTTTTATTTCTTGTCGGCGCTACTCCTCCTAAACGCCATTTTGGATTTCGACGAAACTTGGCAGGAAGCATCGGTAAGATGTCTAATTGTGCATGTCGCGCTTTTGTTACAGTTTGCTGATTTATGACGGAGTTATGGCACTTTGACATTTTTACTTTAAATTTCTTGTCAGCGCTACTCCTCCTAAACGGCTTGTTGGATTTCTACAAAATTTGGCAGGAAGCCTCAGTATGATGTCTAGTTGTGCATGGTATATCAAAGAAATTTTGGACAAGTTCGAAAACCAGCTAGATCTAGTTAGTAACAACAGGTTATGGCCCTTGATTTGATGAAAAATGCTATATTGTATTTTCCTTTGTTAAATCTGTAGTTACTTCATTTTTTTTATCTGATCTTTACCATATTTGTTAAGAATGTTAATATAACCCCCCCCCCCCCCCCCCCCCCCCCCCCCCCCCCCCCCCCCCCCCCCCCCCCCCCCCCCCCCCTACCCCAACCCACCCCGCCACCCATTTTTATGAAATTTCATTCATAGAAGAAAGTGGGACAAATTAAAAAATGATGCCAGACTAGACACAGCAGACTTATTGTCCATGATTACCAGGTGAGCGATCTAAGGCCATCCTATCCCTGTTGTTTTTGTAATGTTTTAAAAAAACTACTGATGGGAATTTTATGTCGACAACCCTTCATATAAGAGCCGTTTTAGCCAGTAGAGCATCCACAGGCCCTCTTGGGCCTCTTGTTTTTAATAGAATAGCGTTTTGTTTTTAAACAAATGCACTTAAATGTCATCTCAGCGAACGGCAAACTCGATTGTTTTTAGTTGGTAAAATGTTTACAAACTTTCATTTAAGCATCATTGACCTTTTTATTTTTAAGTCCAGCCCCCATTAGGCGAGACGTGAATCCACGGATTTCTTGCGTAAAATGCAATGCCGCTGTGTGTTTGTTTAAACATGGGTATATGTATGTCTATGTTACATGCATCCATGCTTGATAATACAATTTACACCTGGAGATGTAAAAGTAGTCAGTGGTAAAAATTAGTTCTTAAATATGATTATTCTGAATCATTAGGACCCTGAGGTGTCGCAAGCCTTCTCAGAAGTGAGTCAGAATCCAGCCAACATCTCGAAGTACCAGAACAATCCAAAGGTCCAGAAAGTGATCGAAAAACTGGCATCCAAGTTTGGGATGTTTGGAGGGGCTGCTGGCGGCAGTGGTGCCCCTGGGAGTGGAACAGGGGAGACGGGAGGGTCCCAGTCTCCACCAAAGCAACCGTTTGACCCATCAGTGGATTAAATGTACAGGTAGGCAGTACTGATTTCAACAGATCACCAACCTCTACCTTTCATATACTTAGTCAGTAGCAGCCTGTGACCTTGTCTGAAAGTGACTGTGATGGCAAAACTCCTCTCTTGATTGTAAGATTTAGAATTAAGGATAGTTAAAGAAGAAAAGGAGTTTTATACAAATTAAAGAGTTTTTTGGGGTGCGGTGTGGGTGCGGGAGGTTAATTGTGAGATTGTGTAAAATATAAAAAACAACAAAAAGAAAAGCATTTTTTTCTGAAGAAATAAATTGACATGAACAATACAATCCTCGTGACGTGGAAACTTTCAAATTTGTTAGGTGACATTTTCGTAGCATTGATATGAAAAAACTATGCGTTATACCTGTGCACTGTTTGTTTCTCTGTTCCAGGGTGATGTTTTGCAGACCAAGGGAGATAACTGATGTTACTTGCACCAACACGAGAATAACTGGGATGAATGTAGCACACAAACATATTTATCTTGTAGCATTTCTCATTGAATCATTTGTTCCATTTCTGTGCCTGACATGTTACTGAATTAGAGTGACATGGTAGATACTGGTTCATGTGTTTATTGTGTGGTTATGTTGATGGGTGTTAGTATTGTGACATGGTAGATACTGGTTCATGTGTTTATTGTGTGGTTATGTTGATGGGTGTTAGTATTAAAAGCGTACATGTCAAGTTTCAATCTCTACCCAGAGTTGTCGTTCCTTACACTTACACCTCTGTCAACGTCTCATCAAATGACAAGAATCTTGGCAAACGATCATCAAAATTTCTTGATTGCACTAATATTTTTCTGAATTATCTTCAGATGAAAGGCTTAAATGACAAAACAAGTTTTTTTTGGCTAGAATGTTTTAAATATACAGTAAATAGGCTCAGAATTATTGCGGTAGGATAAATGTTGTACTTTGGCATATCACTCAGCCGTCAAAACATTCATAATACGCACCACCAAATCGTTCCCATAGGGTTACAGTACAGCATTTTGCTTACCAGCACTTTCCAGTATCGCATAGCTCTTAACAACCTGCTTTAAATTACTAACTTAAAATATATATCAAAATGTAGAAAATAAGTTGTGTTTCTTTCCACTGTTCATGTGTCAATCAACAGCCGATGGTGGTGTCACGGTATTGAAGTTCTATTCGCCATTTTGATATTTTAGCTATGGTCATGTGACAAATTATCGCGATCGCAGGCTACTTTCTTCCGACACTGACAGGTCAACGTAATGGCGGCTGGGAGAGATTGGCCAAGTTTCGGCATATGAGGACACGCATATATTTTGCATACACATTTACAGTTCATGTTTGGAAACGAATATATATTCACATATTTGTTCATGTATGTTAATTTTAACGAGATACCTTTCAAGTAACATATATATTTACACATCTAGAGTTTATCACAGACCTAGGCTAGGAACATAATGTTGTTGTGTCTGTGAGTTCATGTTTGTTCACATAGGTTAACTCAAAGGGACACATGGCAATCTTAAAGATACAAACGGCAATCATAAATGGTCAAGCATTAAAATGTAGAGGTGTAACAATACGTCGAACTATCGATGTATTGCAATAGTGATCGTCCCAATAGCAATACATCGATAGCAACTTGAACTATCGATTACTATCACCAATAGTATGCTGAACTATCAATAGTCCCATACGTCACATAGAAACAACAAATATGGCCGCGAACGCACCGTTCGAAATTGTCAAAATTAATTTATTGGTGTTTTTATAGTTCCTCTTGTTCATTTGGAGATAATATAAAAACAAAAAACAGTATAATTTTATCTGCTTCGCTGTAATTCAATTTTGCCCAGTAGTGTTGCAATAGTATATCTCAGTGGTAATAGTATTGCAATTGTAATTTCTGCAATAGTCAATTGTCCCTTCAGTAGTTAGCCCTATTAAAAACATCACATAAATGTATTAATCCAGCATCATTTTGACTAAATGCACACGGTTAAATAAAATTCGGAGATTAAAAAAAATAATGTCCTTCGATATTCTGCATTAGCTTTAAATAAATTATTGGCGCGATACAATCGACAAAAAATAAAATGCAAAAGCAATTTGCTTTGAAACATTCAAATGATCAATAATGTATAAATATGGTTATGTAGAAAACTAACGAACTAACGGGACGCCCCGTGTTTTGAAGGAAAAAAAAGATTGCTATTGTGTCCTTTTAAAGGTATACCTGTCGATTTAAGTTTCAACATATGAAGAAACATATATTTACACATTTAGAGTTGGTTATTCATTGTAACCATGAAAATTTATCATATATTTTGATAGCAATAAATATTTTAAATTGCTTTTCTGGTTTAATATTACATCTAAATACTGCTGTTGAGTATTTATTCCTCGGTCATATTTTCACAACTAGGCAGCTATGTTAGACCAATGTCCTCCTCCAGTAGCAGCATTACTTTGTATGAATGCAGTCTATTGTGGTAGTAGTAGTGGTATAAATACTGAAATCGTGATCCCTTGGAAGCAACAAACACAAACAAGAGATGAAAGTAGCAGACTCGGTTTTTTGAGTCTGTTCTTGAGAGGTAATTATAAGATGCAACACCTCTAACGCCTCCTAGCACCGGCTTTAGCGTTATTCTACTTTAAAGCAACACAGAATGGGCTTGATGATCCCAAAGGACCAGTAAATAACAGCACTACTGATTTATAGTCGGGCGACTTTTTACGGCCGGCACACAGCATTAAACAAAGGCTAGTGTGAATGTCAATAAATACTGGAAAGGTGATCCCTTGGAAGCAACACACATAAACAAGAGAGAAAAGTAGCAGACTTGGTTTTATTGGGGTGTTCATGAGAGGTAATTATAAGATATAATACTTCCCGTACAAATATTGACATGTGCTACAAGTTTAAGCAAGTGAGAGAAAAAATATCGCCCTCTAAAAATAATGTCACATGCTTGTGACGTCACGTAAGAGAACTATTACCAACCTTAAAGGGACTCTGAATGAAATAAGAAGTCATATACAAATACATCCATCATAAACCTTGAATTTCATGGGATGTTCAAGTGTACTACACTGAGCCTCGTGTTTGGTGGGGTTAAATTATTACGGTTATGTTTGGTCTGGAAAACTCGCAGCCATGCCTGTTTTGTTGTATGAATGATGAGTATTTTTTTATTTGGGGTTGTAAGGCTTTAATAAGTACTGGTGTTGTGACCAAAGTACACATTTGTTGCATTATATATATACAGCTGATAGCAAATATGAGACGATAATGGTTAGAAAATAAAAAGGGAGGTAATTCTTACTACATGGATTTCTGATACTTGATTTACTAAGTACTGCATCAATTTATGATACTTGATTTACTAGGGAATTCCTAATGTAAAGTTTATCTATTTAAATTATTGGTCAATAAATAAAATTTGGTCATATAATGACATCCATAAAGCCTCCAATCACATTTTGTGTCTGTAGGTACCAGTGGTCGTAGCACAATCAGTTTGCTTTTGTTATGGATTTTGGTACCAATCTAAGTTAAACTGGGTTTTACGGCGCAACAACACGAAGGATATATGGCGCCAACAAGAATGAACATTCCAGGCTCACTTTCCATTAATATCAAGCTAAACATAGCAGGAGTGGGCCTAGAACCCTCTTATCTACAGAAATGCAAAGTTTCGACAAATTATGTTGTAAACTGTGTGTGGTGTTGTAACCATAGTAATTACATTATCGACATGTGTGCCATCTAGAAGCTGGTTACTAAAAACAAAATGTAGAAACTGAATGAAACATTTGAAGTTGTAATCAAATTTAATACACTGGTGATTATATTTGCCCCAGTTAAGTATGAACTGATTTACTTTATAATACATGGGGATCCAACTTAAGTTTAACACAAAAAAGTTGGCGTTTGTGCGGGTGGGGTTAATCAATTTGACTGTTGGGTGGGTGAAGGCGGATGGATAACAAAGCTTCTTATATTACCATTGACCATCAAACAACTGTTATAATACAGTCATCGCTTCAACTTGCATTTATACGTGTAAGCTTAAGAATATGTTTATCTCAGTATTGAATACAACTTCAAAGTCGTGTACATGTATTTCATAACACCTTTTCATGTGTTGGTGCGCCTTAAAACCCAAATTCAATTATAACACGATGTTCAAGATGTTAGTGGATCCATTTTGTTATTATTAAATGTTAAATATTATACTATGTGTCCTGAATTGTGAATTTATAGTAATAACAATGCTATATTGAATATGTGCAAGTGTTATTCTGGGTCAAGTTGTATCGAGGTGAACACTTCTGACATTAAAAAATACTGATGGTTACACCTTATTTCAGTGTAAATCATTTATTCTTCTGTTGTAAGCAGTTAGTTGTGCCATATTGTGTTTAAATATTTATCTCGTTCAAGTAAATTCATCAAGTTTCATGGAAGAATATGTTGCAATCAGAAACCTATTCAAATCGTCACTGGACAACAAGTTACTGCTGCAATGTTGCAGATTACGCAATGTGACAAGAGTTTTGCATTGTTTTTATGGGCACCACTTTAGGTCCTTGCAAAATAAATAAATGTTTCTAAATAAAAATTGCTCTAATTTTACTAGTTCACAGTTTAAAATTGTCTATTTGTTACCTTTTCTTCGGTGCAATTTGCATTCTGGGTGAGATTGAATGGAATTGTGGTTTACGGCACCGCACCACAGTATCTGTTATACGGCACCAAGATGGATCTGAAATTCCTGAAATCGAGCAACATAGTTGCTCAGTGGATAAGGCGTTGTGCTTAAGAGCAGCAGACCTGCCGGTACGGTACTTCAGCCATTAATAGGGGTGACCTGCCGGTACGCTACTTCAGCCATTGATAGGGGTGACCTGACGGTACGCTACTTCAGCTGTTAATAGGGGTGACCTGCAGGTACGCTACTTCAGCCGTTAATAGGGGTGACCTGCCAATACGCTACTTCAGCCGTTAATAGGGGTGACCTTCCGGTACGGTACTTCAGTCGTTAATAGGGGTGACCTGCCGGTACGGTACTTCAGCCGTTAATAGGGGTGAAGGGTTGATATTTTGCTGTTTAGCCACTTGAACAAGTATCATTATATTTTTTTACAAAGACAAAATAATCTGTTGTTTTCTAAGTAGATCACTGGCCATTACAGATCACTGACCATTATAGAATACTGACCATTATAGATCACTGACCATCATTCAGTAGTTGTATATTCATATGAATCATCTGTTTTCTAAAGCATCTGGTCGGACCATACACCACTGATGTATAATATTGTGTGTTTTAGAAATTATAATTATTGATTATAATCAACAAGACTTGTGTTTTCTTTGTCTTGCCAATATCTTAACCATAGTGCCATACTAGTGTCACAGCAAAGCCATTTATTCAGATTTAACCCATATTTTTTATGTTTACAATAAAAGGCTAACTTTTCTGTTTTTGACATTAAATTGAGGAGTTATTGCCACCACTTGATGTCGTCTTCATCCCCAGGTTTTGTATGTAAGCTTGTATCTCAGAAACTACCCAACATGAGAGATTGAAACGTGATATTTATGGCTCCCCCACACAAAGTGTGGTAGGGGAGCCATATTGATTTTGTGCTTTCTGTCTGTCTGTTTCTCTGCGTGCGTGTCTGTGTCACAAACGATGTCCGATCAATAACTACAGAATGGTTGGACCTAGGGTCCTCAAACTTGAAAGGATTGTTGGTCATGACAAGTAGATGACCCCTATTGATTTTGGGGTCACTAGGTCAAAGGTCAAGGTTGCGGTGACATTGACTATCAAAACGATGTCCGATCAATAACTAGAGAATGGTTGGACCTAGGGTCCTCAAACTTGGAAGGATGGTTGGTCATGACAAGTAGATGACCCCTATTGATTTTGGGGTCACTAGGTCAAAGGTCAAGGTTGCGGTGACGTTGACTATCAAAACGATGTCCGATCAATAACTAGAGAATGGTTGGACCTAGGGTCCTCAAACTTGGAAGGTTGGTTGGTCATGACAAGTAGATGACCCCTATTGATTTTGGGGTCACTAGGTCAAAGGTCAAGGTTGCGGTGAAATTGACTATCAAAACAATGTCCGATCAATAACTAGAGAATGTTTGGACCTAGGGTCCTCAAACTTGGAGGGATGGTTGGTCATGACAAGTAGATGACCCCTATTGATTTTGGGGTCAAAGGTCAAGGTTGCGGTGACATTGACTATCAAAACGATGTCCGATCAATAACTAGAGAATGGTTGGACCTAGGGTCCTCAAACTTGGAAGGTTGGTTGGTCATGACAAGTAGATGACCCCTATTGATTTTGGGGTCACTAGGTCAAAGGTCAAGGTTGCGGTGACATTGACTATCAAAACGATGTCCGATCAATAACTAGAGAATGGTTGGACCTAGGGTCCTCAAACTTAGAGGGATGGTTGGTCATGACAAGTAGATGACCCCTATTGATTTTGGGGTCACTAGGTCAAAGGTCAAGGTTGTGGTGACATTGACTATCAAAACAATGTCCAATCAATAACTAGAGAATGTACCTCAGACCAGACGCACACACTATGCCCCAGGCATAGCAACCAACAAACTAAACACCAACAAATGCTCCAACATGTACAAACATACAACACAGAAATAACCGAACAGGCCCCAGTTCGATGACCACAAGTATCAGTATGCTGCCAATGGACACGCTAATCATCCCCAAGATGGCGTGGTACAGGCATACCCCTCATCAAACCCCAGCAAATATGATATGTTAAAAACATAATCATAACACTACAAAACAAGCACGCACCACATATAACACAACGCCAAACAAAGCTAGGACCGGAAGGTGTCAATACACGAAATTAGGTTGAATTAACCGCTGTTGCTGACACTGCTTTTAGCACACATTTAGGCATTAAACAGACCTGTTGGCAAGGTCTATATCAGCTTCAAAATTCAAAATTACACCTTTAAAAGTCCAGACTCTATTGTGCCCATCGCGTCAGGTATACCTTGACGTGTTCGTTGGCGGACGCACTATAAACCTTAGAATTACACACACACACTAACTAGAGAATGGTTGGACCTAGGGTCCTCAAACTTGAAAGGATGGTTGGTCATGTCCAGTAGATGACCCCTATTGATTTTTTTTTTGTTTGATTTTTTTTTAATTTTTTTTTTTAATTTTATTTTTTAATATTTTTTTTTAATATTTTTTTTTTTAATTTTTGCATAAAAAGTTTTTGGGGTCGGCCCCTTAAAATAATAGGGTCGGTCGGGTTACCTGAACCACACATTTTTTTTTATGTGGCCTTACTGATACAGATAGTAGATACAGTCACAGGGATATTGATTATCAAAACGATCTCAGATCAATAGAGGACGGTTGGACCTGGAGACGTCAATTATGCCTGTTCGGGCTATTGGGGGAGCCATACGTTTTTGTCCCATGGACAATAACAATTTCTATTTCAACATGTCTTTAGCATCATTAGTCTACACCATATAGCCAGGTTCTATAACACACTCTTTTTTTTACAACAAAGTTTTGTATGTAAAGTTTCATGTGTATTTTTGTCCAAGTGTGCGACAGACCAGCATCTGCATGACTCCTACCAAGATTTACTGACACGCGCAGCGCACGTAGTTTATAGTTGAGTCAGTTGCAGAATACAGATATTAAACATGACTTGTTTTAATGTTTAAAAAGTGTGTACTTGCAACAATGCAGTTTACATAAATACCTCTCATGATGCATAGTTTGGCATGCAGTAATCAAGGCGTTTAAAATTAATTACAGTGTGTCCATTATAACTGGTTCAAAAGCTCACAGGTACACTGGTACTAAATCGAAGCAGCCTTAAAAATGGTATGCCTAACTTATATACATGTAGGTCTAAGAAATCAAACGATGCTTAATTGTTAATTAAATTTATTGACATTTTGATATCCTTGACATTGATATTTCAAGGTCAAATGAACATCTGAACAAACTTCAGATCCAAATATCATTTAAGGTCAGTGTCAGTGTCATTTGTGCCCAGAAACAAAACTGATCCAAATTTAGTTGATGTAATGGTGTTTCCTAAAAAAAAAGCAGCTAATTGAAACTAGAAAGGTGTTCCATGGAACACTAAGTGTCTTGTCTCTTGCTGTGTGCTTGTTTCATCAAGTACATGTGTGCTTGTTTCATCAAGTACAATCATACTATGAAGTTGGAAGACACAGCCGATTTTTTTTTTGTTAAAGTTATAATCAAAAGGGGCATAACTCTGCATTGGATAACTGATGAGGAACTATATAAAGTTGCATAACCATAGGACAATGTTTTGCCAATTCATGAGCTAGATTAGGTTGCAGGTTAAGTTTTATGAAAAGGGCATGTCGATGGCATTGAATAATTGATAAGAAGAAATTTTCTGACCATAGGTCACTATTTTGCCAAGTTACAAAAAATGCCAAAATGAAGATCGGAGTATTGGCATTTCTTTTGGTAAGATGATGCGTGTGAAGTTTCATGAACATGTCAAGTACTTTTCCAATCGTGAAAACTCGGCCAATCCCATCATTCTTCGGGATCCCGCCTCGTGTGTATATCCAGCTTCGGTATGTTCATAATCTTGACATTTTGTTAGCCAAAAGACAACGGCACAGAATATAGTGTACTGTTGCTATATAAACAATGTGGCCCTTATCCACACATGTTGATGTATGATTTGCGTGCATGTTTGTTATTTACAATAGCACTGCTTTCTTGTAAATAAACTATAGATGGGGTAATCGGCTAAATGACAACGCAAAATGTTGAAGATAACTGATTTTGCGCGTCACACTAGTATGACGTAACCAATATGGTGATCTTCAATATACATTCGAGTAATGTGCGAAGCATTGCACGAGATGTTGCAAATGATACTTTTCAAGTTATGGTCAGTTGTGAGATTGGTTAGGTTGCAGGTTAGTTTTATGAAAAGGGGCATAACTCTGCCAATGCAAAAGTCTGAGTTATTGGACATGTTTAACGACATTCCTTGAGGTAACATGTAGATCATAAATACAGGTCAAATACTTTACAGGTTAAGGTCAAGGTTAGGTTGCGACGGACAAAGTGATCCCCAAGTGTCTGCCATGATAGGCAGGCAGGCGACACGAAAATTTAACTCAAAATGGATGCAGTTAATGGGCAGTAAAATTCAAGATCAAGGTCATTTGTGTAATTTTTCTCTTCTACCCAATATACAACTACGACACGTTTGTTCAATCAAGTGTATACTTGTGGTACTGAAGGTATAATTAAGCTGTACTTATAATCAGCATCCTAGTTTGGTTAATCTAGTTCACAGTTCCTGAGAAAATTTACAATGATCCTTAACCCGCTACATATATATAATGGACTGTTCTTTCTTTGAATTAAGACCATTCCATTTTATGTGACAAAGAGGTGTTTTGGGGAAAATGACTGATCAGCAGCTGGATTGTAAACCCTCATGAGCCTGAAAGTTACTCGCAGGCTGGTCTGGGTTTACAATGGACGCAAAGGCAAAGGCTATTATAGTTGTGCTTAGTGGGTTAAGGGTTAAAAAGTCAATTTATGTTCCATTTTGTAGAACTGCTCTGGGTTATTCAACTGTACCATCCATGATCCGTATGATCGATCTGCGTAAACACAAAAACTTCTCATAAAATAATAAAAGTCAAGGTCATATAATTAGAGCTGTACTACTCAATATACAAATACGTTTTTAACCAGTTTAAAGGCAGTTTGCTCGGACCTTGACCAACCTAATCCAAATTTAATAGGTTTATACCTTATCCCAAAAGAACATTGTATACATAGTTTCATAAAGATGCTCAGGTAGAACTCTTAAGGTAACAGCTTAGACAAATATCACCTTGTTTTTAAGTCCAGTTTAAAGTTGCCCATTCTAACCAAACTACAGGTGTATGTTCAATTAAAATACAAACATGTAAATAATGTAGTTTCATTAAGGTTGATCATGTTTAACTTGAAATATTTTATTTAAACTGGACGCAACACAAAAGCCGATTTTGATAGGCTTATAAAATGCCTCTGCAGCTTGGGAGCATGTTTGAATATTAGTTTTCACCAGGCCAATCATTTCACGAGTCTTTCAAAGGTCAAGTTGGGTTTATCTTGTTGACAAAACAAAACTGGAATGGTCCAACAACAAAAGCTTTTCATTTATCTTCGAAATTTTATTTTTAAAGTTCACAGAACTGATAATTTCTTGAAAACAAAAAGTAAACAAATTGTAGTATTTAATAGCGGTATAACTGAAATGGACAAACACATAAAACAATAACGAACACATGATTAGTTGAGCACAGTAGTAAAGTTTCTAGATGTAAACAATGATACCTGTTTATCATGCAGATATGTACTTTTCTGTCTGATACAGGCAGGGACTAATAAAGCCCAAAGCATGCTGAATACATTGGCGTTTATTGTATGATATGCTATCTGACGTCATGAAAAAAAAAATATGTATGACAAGCTTAACATTCTGTTTAATACATGTAGATAAAACTAGATACAGAAGATGTGGATAATCTACATGATAATAAGAACATTATGTCAGTGCCTTTTACTATCAAGTTTATTAGGTCTGTCACAAAACACAAAATGGCTAGCCATTCTTTGTTTTGTAAGCCTTTCCTTATACACTCATCGAAAAAGGGCACAGACATAATAGTATGTATATAATAAACCCTGTTGTGAATATCAATGCTGTACAAAACAACCAATAATTTGTACCAGAATCTTCATAATGTACACGCCATTAAAGTCCACACTTGATAATAACCTTGGCGTTACACACCCCAACACTGAGAGGTCCAAGACCAATATGTCGGCTTTTAAAGCTTAGCAAGGATCTTTTCATGTCTATTTTCCTTATAAAGTGATTTTTTATCATGCACCATAAGATAAAATTATATTTACTAAAAAAATCCATTGTAAAATACCACCCATTCAGGGTGGTACATTACGATGGACTTCTTTGTACATTTATAAACACTTTATGAAATCTTCTGTCTAGAGTTAAAGATTACGACTGCAAGTTAACTGTTAATAATTAATGCATCTTGATTTACCAGTGTTTATTGAATATGTGGTCATGAGTGCATGATAGAAGCAAACAATACCTGGATTGGTGAAAATAACATTAACATTTGTTATATTTCTATGGATGAAAAACTGATTTCTCAGCGAATGAAATTTTATAATCGCTTATATTAATAAGTAACTCCGAACACAACAATATGGTAACTGATGTCACTAAAGTGGTGAGAATGTAGATGTCGTTTGCCAAGAATGTTCAAATAGGCAAAATGTTTTGGTAAATAGAAGGGTGTTCCACGGAACACTTGCGTCGCCTGCCGTGTGCTTATTTCAGCAAGCACAATCTTAACTATAACGTTTGAAGACAGGTGGTACAATCCTTCATGAATAATTGAGCAGGTTTTTTTTTAATATTGAAGTTGATGAAAGGGGGCATAAATCTTCATTGGATAATTGATAAGGAAGAACTGTATAAAGTTTCACGACCATAGGTTAATATTTTGCCAAGTTATGTGCTAGGTTAGGATGCAGGTTAAAGTTTTATGAAAAGGGGCATTACTCTTCCAAAATGGAAGACAGAGTTATTGGATGTGTAACGACATTCCTTTAGTTAAGATGATGTGCGTGAAGTTTCATGAACATGGGTCAAATACTTAAGTCATGGCCATATGTGAGCTTGGTTATTGAGCAGATTAAAAGTTTTATGAAAAGGGGTATAACTCTGCAAAAATGAAAGTCATAGCTACTGGTCATGGGTAACAATATTCTGTGTGGTAAGATGAGCATGTGTGAAGTTTCAGGAACATAGGTCACATACTTTTCAGTTATGGCTAAGGTTAGGTTGCAGGTTCAAGTGTGAGGGACGATGACGACGGACAACGGACTAAGTGATCCCTAAGTATATGCCATGCTACGCAGGCGACACAAAAATCATACACATCTGCCATTTTGATTATAAGGAAATCCTGAACTCAATGGTGCATTTTTTCTTCAAGCACCTATTTCTTCTCGTTTGTGGAAAGAACCACAGAATCAATGAAATGTGAATCAATTTTGTAGAACTGCAGTCTTCCAGGTACACAATGGATTAAAAATATGTTAGTTGTGAAAATATTATTTAATGAGTGGTATTATGGGGAATTATTTTTTGATTGAAAACATTTATCTATATTTCCATCAAATCAAAGACCATTGGGTGTATGTAAATATAAATATAAACGTGAATAGATCAATTATCACATGACCAAGACTTTGACATAAGCTAATTCTTGCATACCGGATAGGGTTATCCATGTTTTACATGGGTGCTGGAAAGCATGGTCATTGTTTTCTGTCACAGCTCATTTAGCACCTGGAACAAAACCGGGATGATGACGAAGACCTTCAATGAACAGGACAAAAATGACAACATGAGCAAGAATTTGTGCGGATTTCACCCCTCTGCTTCGACAAGCAGGGGCCCTAGTCTTGCACGAAGACCACGCATGGTGACAGACGATGGAAAAGGTGAACTAATACCAAGTAAACCACTTAAAGCTGCTAAGATGACATTTTTAACTTCATAATATTGGGTTCAGGTTTTTCCTGTACATTTATGTGTGAGACTTAAAACTGACAAAAAAATAATTTATATTCTAAAGGGCCAAATCATAATAAATGCACTGAAAGATTATCTGTTATTTACAAGGAAACTCATTTTGCCCAGTAATATGTGCTATCCTAGGTTACGCACTATGGTTTATTTTAACATTTTATGCCCAATTTCATTTAAAACCAATGGTGAATTCACACCGCAGACCTGAACAACACACTGCAGACCTGAACAACACACTGCAGACCTGAACAACACACTGCAGACCTGAACAATCCACACTGCAGACCTGAACAACACACTGCAGACCTGAACAACACACTGCAGACCTGAACAATCCACACTGCAGACCTGAACAATCCACACTGCAGACCTGAACAATCCACAGTGCAGACCTGAACAATCCACACTGCAGACCTGAACAATCCACACTGCAGACCTGAACAACACACTGCAGACCTGAACAATCCACAGTGCAGACCTGAACAATCCACACTGCAGACCTGAACAATCCACACTGCAGACCTGAACAATCCACACTGCAGACCTGAACAACACACTGCAGACCTGAACAATCCACACTGCAGACCTGAACAATCCACACTGCAGACCTGAACAACACACTGCAGACCTGAACAATCCACACTGCAGACCTGAACAATCCACACTGCAGACCTGAACAACACACTGCAGACCTGAACAATCCACACTGCAGACCTGAACAATCCACACTGCAGACCTGAACAATCCACACTGCAGACCTGAACAACACACTGCAGACCTGAACAATCCACACTGCAGACCTGAACAACACACTGCAGACCTGAACAATCCACACTGCAGACCTGAACAACACACTGCAGACCTGAACAATCCACACTGCAGACCTGAACAATCCACACTGCAGACCTGAACAACACCAAATCATTTGTATCATGAATTGGAACATTCTTTAAAATGTAAGATTCTTCCAGAAAAAGCCTATGTACCACACCGATGGCTGTAACTATGAGATGTACCACACCGATGGCTGTAACTATGAGATGTACCACACCGATGGCTGTAACTATGAGATGTACCACACCGATGGCTGTAACTATGAGAGAGACAATGACTTTGTGTTGTTATGTATCCGACAGTATCAACTATTGAAATAATTCGCAGTTCCTTTAAGTAATATTATGAAAGTTATAGTTAAAAGTATTACAATATCCTATAAGGGAAAAAACAACATAATTTACAAGCACAACCTGACTGTATTAAATGATGTCTCCCCATGCATATGATCCAAACTATGGTGAAAGATGAAATGTAGAACATAACTTGGAAAATAACTTCTGATCATAACAAATTGCGTAAACTTTAAGTCTTGGAACAATGCTTATGCGGTTTTTACACAAATATCTACTCCTTATTCAAAAGGTAGGGCAAGTCTGAATCCGAGATATAATATTGTAATTCATAAGAGGACATTACAGGGCTCGAAATTAGCACTAGTCCTGTAGCCCGAGGCTAGCAAAAATGCTGCCGGGCTAGCAAAGTCTGTGTCTGGGTAGTCCCGATGGGCTAGTAACAAAAATTATTCAAATAAGAAATAAATTATAAATCGATAGATTATGTAGTGCCAGCACTGTCTAACCTAACAGGTCTTTTAAAAACCTGATATTTCCGAAGTTTCAATAAATGTAATTGAATTGAATTGGGGTTTTAAGGCGCACCAACACATGAAAAGGTTATATGGCGCCTAAAAGGCATGAACATGCCAGGCTCATCTTCCATGTACATCGAGATAAAATATGGAAAATGGGCCTAGAACCTTCTCACCCTGAACTGCAGAGTTGCTGCAAATTCTATCGTAGAAACTCCATTTACGCTGGAGCCACGTTATTGTTGTTCTGCCACTGCTCTTTTGATGCGAGCGAGATAGCACCTGAAACAATGCAGGGATCATGATGAAGACCTTTAATGAACATGAACAAAAAATGATAAAATGAACATCAAATTGGGGGGATTCTACCCCTCTGCCTACCCCTCCAAAGGGATCTGCAGTGGCCGTATTCTTTGCCCCGTGACCAAACGGGGCCCCCGGTAACCACACGGGGCTTCAATAAATGTAAAACTTGTATAAAGAAACTGAAACTTGAATTAAAATACAGGGGTTTTTTGTCTGTTTTTATAGCCGAAATTCGGTCATATTCCCAATGCCAAAACATATCTTTTTTTTCCAATTAAGAGGAAAAAATTCCCATTTTTTTTTGTTGTTTTTTAAGTGTGCCAATCCAATGATTGGGGTTCAAAAGCTTAAATAAATGCTTCTGTTTATCTTGGTATACAAAAAACAGTATTAAAAGATATAATTATGAAAGGTTGATTGATTGAATTGGATTTTATAGTCGCACCAACAGCTAAGGTCATATGGCGACTTTCCAGCTTCCATTGGTGGAGGAAGACCCCAGGTGCCCCTCCGGGCAATTTTTGTGCAAGGGCGGGCACCTGGGTAGAACCACCGACGTTCCGCAAGCCAGCTGGATAGCTTCCTCACATAAAGATTCCTAGGCCTCTGAGGGATCGAACCTACAGCGGTGAGGGGCAAGTGATTTCAAGTCAGAGACGTTAACCACTCGGCCACGGACGCCCCTTGATTATGAAAGGAATGCTTTACTTTATATTTTTCCGAATTTTATTAAAAATCGCACTAAATTTCCCAATTTCATGAAAAATCGCGCTAAAATTCCCAATACCAGGGGTACGGGTCATGTTCCTAAAATCATGAAAAAAAGCCCTGAAATAGTATTTTCTGTTGAATATTATATTGGGCTAGTAAATTTTGAGCAGGTCTAGTGATTTTACCCAACTACTAGATCGGTGGTCTAGTAAACTAAAAATGTTAATTTCTAGCCCTGCATTATACACCTTTATGGTATATTTTCTACAGGTAAAGTATACATTTTAATCCCTTTTAAACCTAACATTCATATACTGGTGGGATGGGTAACTTGGCAAATAATTACACATAAAAAATAAATCGCAAAAAAACAAAAGATGGTCACCTAACAATGTAAGATAAATAATCAGAAAGACAACTTTACAAAAAATACTTTCTTGTTCAATATCACTGTATGTCAATGGGCTGAACCAACAATTTCATGTCATAAATGATTGTGTCTACACAAAACAACTTGTATGAATTTGTTCCCAGTTCATTCCTGCAAAGTCATTCTTCTTTCCTCCTGATTCTTCCTCTTGATCACCTTGAAGACTTATCTACAATGTCAGATTCATTCAGGTTGGTTTACATTGTGAAATAGTAATGTTCCAACATTATGGCAAGCAAATTTATGTTAATATTATGCAGCGACTTTCCCTGAAAGAGAAGAAAAGCAAAATAATTGAAAATATTAGGTTTAACATTTACAACAGTTTCTACAATCTGACACAAATCAATGCAATGATAATTGAATTGGGGTTTTAAGGCGCACCAACACATGAAAAGGTTACATGGCACCTAAAGGCGTGAACATGCCAGTCTCATCTTCCATGTACATCGAGATAAAATATCGAAAATGGGCCTAGAACCTTCTTACCCTGAACTGCAGAGTTGCTGCAAATTCTATCGTAGAAACTCCATTTACGCTGGAGCCACGTTATTGTTTTTCTGCCACTGCTCTTCTGATGCGAACGAGATAGCACCTGAAACAATGCAGGGATCATGATGAAGACCTTTAACGAACATCCAACAAACAAGAGGCCCAAGAGGGCCTGTGGATGCTCTACTGGCTAAAACAGCTCTTATAGATTTAGATAGATATAGCTAGTTATAGCTCTCTTCTCCTATAGAATTAACAAAGGAAAATACAATATAGCATTTTTCAACAAATCAAGGGCCATAACTCTGTTATTACTTACAAGATCTAGCTGGTTTTCGAAATTGTCCAAGATTTCATTGATATACTGCGCTTTGCACAACTAGACATCATACGGAGGCTTCCTGCCAAATTTGGTAGAAATCCAACAAGCCGTTTAAGAGGAGTAGCTCCGCAAGAAATTTAAAATAAAAATGTCAAAGGGCCATAACTCAGTCAAAAATCAGTGAACTGGAACAAAAGCGTGATATGCACAACTAGACATCTTACTGATGCTTCCTGCCAAGTTTCGTCGAAATTCAACAAGGCATTTAAGATGAGTAGTGCCGACAAGAAATTTTAAAGTAAGTGTCAAGTAATTAAAAAGATAATGAACAAAAAAAAAATTAAAAAAATAATAATAAAAATAATATTTAAAAAATTTAAAAAAACAAACAAAAAAACAAAAAATGAAATTAAAAAAGAAAAAAAAAGAAATTGTAAATGTTTTTTTTTGATTTTTTTTTCAAACTGTTACCCCCGGGGCGCGTCCAAATTTGACACCAGGGTCACCATTTGAACAAACTTGGTAGAGGACCATAAGCTGATGCTACATGTAATACATGAGAGCTCTGTGCCATGTGGTTTCAGAGAAGAAGATTTTTTTCAGTTTTTCCCTATACAAGCCTAAGTAAAACTGTGACCCCAAGGGTGGGGCCAAATGTGACCAAACCCCCAGGGTGGGGCCAAATGTGACCAATGGGTCACCATTTGAACAAACTTGGTAGAAGACCATAAGCTTATAGCAAATGCAAAATATTAAACCTCTGGCTCTTGCAGTTTCAGAGAAGAAGATTTTTTCAGTTTTTCCCTATACATGTCTATGTAAAACATATGACCCTTGGGGCGGGGTCAAATGTGACCCCCAGGGTCACCATTTGAACAAACTTGGTAAAGGACCATAAGCTTATAGCAACAGCAAAATATTAAACCTCTGGCTCTTGCAGTTTCAGAGAAGAAGATTTTTTAAGTTTTTCCCTATACATGTCTATGTAAAACATGTGACCCTCGGGGCGGGGCCAAATGTGACCCGAGGGTTACCATTTGAACAAACTTGGTAAAGGACCATAAGCTTATAGTAAATGCAAAATATCAAACCTCTGGCTTTTGTAGTTTATATGAAAAACATGCAAAACCTCAATATACAAACTTTGGACCCCCGGGGCACTACCATTTTTGATCCCGGGGACTTTATTTGAACAAACTTGATAATCTAGGCGTTGGCGATCATTTTAAAAGAAAAACTGTTGAAATCTGTCCAGCGGTTCTGGAGAAGAAGATTTTTTAAGGTTTCGACCATATATGGTAATGGCAGCCATCTTGGATGTAGCGCAGACCTTTTTTTAACAAATCTAAAAAGCGTTCATCTAAGGATCATCCATGTGAAGTTTGGTCAAAATTACGGACAAAATGAACATGAATCTGGGGGGATTCTATCCCTCTGCCCAATCTCATTAAAATCAGATCCAAAATATTCGCTCCACTACTTTCCGCTATTTAGATCTGACTATATTACATACCGGGTCACCTCAGATTGACCTTACGATTAGCCTACGATATTTCAGCCTACAAAATTGTTCGATATTGACAGCTTCACTGCGCATGTCGCATTGAACAGTAAAAGTTGAAAGAGACAATGTCCGTAACTTTTAGCTTATAAAACAGAAACAAATTGCGTTGACAAACATAATACACCAATCATTATTGAATATTTACTGGAATAAAAAAGATTGTAAACTTGACGGAATTTAATAGCGGTACAAATATTCGCGGGATTGAACCCACACACTAAAATTATACTGGTAATTCCGCGGTCGAGTACGCTATCAACTGAGCTAATCGGGCCATATGTATTATGGCATACTATTTAGGCTATATACTGTCGTAATAATTTCGTAGGAAAATACACGACAGTACCCATGATATTCTTCGTATCTAGGTGTAGAACATACCATTCAGTGCATTTCTTTGAATGTATCGTGCAATAACACAGCAATAACACACGAAGACTTTTATCTTTATTTGGATATGTAGATTTGCATTTGTTCAGTTCACTCAAACAGAAGTTTTAATTTCATGTGAATTATAAATGAAACGCGCGATTTCATTGGTTGAATTTAGTTGATCTTCTCATGAATATTGATCAGATGAAAGGTCAATCTGAGGTGACCCGGTATGCAATATGGTCATATCTAAATAGCGGAAAGTAGTGGAGCGAATATTTTGGATCTGATTTTAATGAGATTACCCCTCTGCCTACCCCTCCAAAGGGATCTGCAGTGGTCCTATTCTCTGCCCCGTGACCAAACGGGGCCCACCGGGAACCACACGGGGCTAAATCAATGATAAAATGGCACCGGTAACCACACGGGGCTAAATCAATGATAAACCACACGGGGCTAAATCAATGATAAACCATTTTATCATTGATTTAGCCCCATGTGGTTCCCGGGGGGCCATTTTAAACTAGAGCTATCACTAAAGGTGATTAATACCCCCGCTTGGAGACCTGTTTGAATGTGTGTGTGTGTATCCTCAAAAAAGGTACCGATTCTGTATTTTCATATAAATTAACTAAAGAACAAATTTAATGCAAATTATTTGAAGGTGATTAATACTCCTACATTGGTGTCCAGTCCGAATAGGTACCATTTCCTTAATATGGATGCGTGGAAATACTCTGAAGCTTGTGCTGAGCAGAGTCTCAATTACAAATAAAAGATATGTGGAGTCTCACATATTAAATAAGAAAAAGGAAAAGAAAGTATGCAACGATTATCTGTTAAATAAAGCGACAAATAATTAAAATATGTCGAAGTAAAAATTAATGGAGTGTAACCTTATGAAGTCTAATAATTAGTGGAATGCAACCATATATGGTTTCATTAAGCATGTTCAATGTAAAAGCAAATATACAACCACTATCTGCTAAATAACTCGAAAGTGATTAATATATAGCCCACATGAAACCTTGTTTGGCGGGTTTATAAATATGTGGTGTCTTACATAAAAATTAGTGGAGTGTAACCGTATGACGTCTTAAAATTCACAATGTGTAACTTTATGAGGGTTTCAATATGTATTTTCTCATCTTAAAAAAATAGAAAGAAAATATGAAACCATTATCTGTTAAAAAACAGGACAAGTAATTAAAAACTTAGTAAAAAGTAAAATCTTTTGTAAAAAATAGTGGAGTGTAACCTTATGAAGTCTGTATAATTAGTGGAATGTAACCTTCACATCAAACCAAAAAAGGAAAAGCAAATATGCAACCATTATCATGTTAAATAATGCAACGGAAGTGGACGCGACAGGACGGGGAAGCGACTTAAATTAGTGAAGTGTAACCTTATGAGGTGTGTATAACTTTATGAGGTTTTCATATGTATTTTCAAATCATAAAAAAAAAAAAAAGAAAATATGAATTCATTACAGTACAACCTCAAGTAATTAAAACTTAGTGGAATCGTGTGTAAAAATTAGTGGACTGTAACCTTATGAAGTCTGTATAGTTAGTGGAATGTAACATTATGTGGTTTTCATAATGCATTTTCACAAAATACCAAAAAGGAAAAGCAAATATGCAACCATTATTTATTAAATTACATGCAACGGGACGCGACAAGATTGCATGCGAAACAACGTAAATTAGTGGAGTGTAACCTTATGAGGTCTTAAAATTAGTAATGTGAACTTTATGAGGTTTTCATTATGTATTTTCGTGTCAAAAAAATTTAAAATACCGACGCATATAGTCCATCAATACCTTATGAACTCAGGAACAACTTCATTCGCTTCCACTAATCTTCTGTTACAACATATGCATGATCTTTATGAAGAGTGACCAGATTATCAAATGTTGTAGACATGTGTTCTTCTTCCTCCTCATTAAAGGACTCTGTCCCAGAATCTGATGTACCACCTGCGCTCAACCGCCTGTCTTCTGTGTCTAAATTGTATTGCCTCCTTTGAACAACATAGCTATGATCATTAGCTTTAAAACCTGACAATTTTGTTGCTGAAGTGGAGTTGCTTCTGGAATGTAACCAAATGTCATCAACGCTTAAATCACTCCTTTGCTCATAGTTATGATCCAGGAATGCTGGCTGACTTGGGAATGCAAAATGTTCTCTCATTCGGACGAAAATTTTGTCACTGTTGCAAGCATGCTCTTTTCTACCAATGTTTTGTCTTTTACCCTCACTTCTAAGTTCAACAGATTGATATGTATGATCTAAGAAAGGAGATTTTGTAAAGTCTGCGCTTGTAAGATTAAACTGCCTTCCAAAATAATTGATCGTTTCATTGCTTCTTCCACGTTTTTTTGACAGCCAGTTAAAGGGCAAGCTTATGTGTTTTTGACTAGTGTCATATGAATGGTCAAACAGAGGTGACTTGTCATAACTTGTAGTATCACCTGAAACCTTCTCCAACTCAGAATCAAGATTGCATTTTTCACCTGGTTTGGAAGAATAAGCATGTTCAGAAACTTTTGAATATGAAGAGTAGGTGTGGTCGAGAACTAATTTATCTTTTGAAGGTGTACTATTTGGAAGCGAAGTTGTTTTCACGAAATCGTTCAAGTCATCTCGACTCTGCAATGTCATTCGCGAAATTTCTGGGTCTGACAAACCAGGTAGAATGCATTTATCAGTAAACACATCTACAGTTTTCAGATCAATGTTTTCATAGGAACGGCATTTTGGAGATATTGTATCAAAACCCGTCACATCCAAGGCACTGTCTTTTGACCGATACTGAGGTAGAAGCATTGAGGCATCGTCCGGAAAAAATGACTCGGATGATCGGAAAATAGTTTCATCAGATAAACTTTGCACTTTTCTATGAGCATATTTACTAATGGTCGAATAACAATGATCTTTCTCTTTCCCATCAAATGCAAGTTTCTTTTCACTATATGCATACGAATGTTCATTACGTGGATCTTCCTCGAGTGCCAGAGCTGTGCGGATGAGCGTCTCGAAGGACGTCGGTTTATAAACTTCCTGGGCCTCCTTGTTACTCCTGCGGTCCTCAGGCTCTGTTACTGACCTCACCAAAATTTCCACACAATCGTCCGCCAATATATCCCCCGATTCGTCCATCTTGGTGAAGGTTTATTATTACATATGCATGCTATTTACATATCTGAGTGTACAGGTAAGGTTTGTTTGAAATTGTAGATGTTGAATTACGTAAATACCACGTTCCTTGTTTTCGTGTCTCGTCCGATATTTCATTGACATGTCAAAGGTCATGAAGCAAAAAATGTAATTTCCGGAAAGGGACATAACTCTACTAAGGAGCCAAAGAAGGTTTAATCAAAGGTATCATGTTGCGAACCAGTGAATCTTAATTCACTGATTGAACAATGTTTTTTATCATGCTTTTACTAATTACAGATGTAAATTAGAGAAGAGTAGAGCAGATATGTCAGTTTGACAGATCAACATTTTTTTCAAAGAATTTTTTTTTCCAGAAAATTATATTTTTTTATCATTTTTATAATGTTCCAGTTCGTCTATAATTCTACATCTCTCAAAGTTGTTCCTTAATTTATTATATTTAATGAATCAAATTCGTTTGAAATAAGAACTACTCATTGTGGCCTGACTGAATTAGTGGAAGAGCGGGGTTCAAGTATCACTGGCACCACTGAGTTTCGTTTCAAGTGTGTTCTTGGGCAAGACAATTAACCTTAGCCTCGTCTGTCAGGTGGGGACATCAACCAGACATCCTTTGTTTGGGGACGTAATTCAGGCGACCCAGTGTATGGGAGTCTTATAATCCTCCGAGCACGTTAAAGAACCATAAAAATCTGTTCGTTAGTAAACTTGTGTAGGGCAGGTTCCCGAATTCCTATGTATCCTTCCCTTCTCTAGAGCTGTAAAAACCTAAACAATCAAGTATCACTCTTTATCAAGTTCATTAAAGTTTTGCAGAAATTTACTATGACATATTTATCTGAGATGTTGTCGTTTCATAGTATAACCTTCATAGATCAACTTATTACAGTCACACCACAACTTAGTATGAATTATAATATCACCTTAGTCACATCAGAACTATATAAATAAATCACCTAAGTCACACCAGAACTATATGAAGAGATCACCTAAGTCACACCAGAGCTATATGAAGAGATTCCCTTAGTCACATCAGAACTATATGAATAGATCACCGTAGTCAAACCATAACTATATGAATAGATTACCTTAGTCACACCAGAACTTTATGAATAGATCACTAAGAACTATATAAATAGATTACCTAAGTCACACCAGAACAATATGAAGAGATCACCTTAGTCACATCAGAACTATATGAATAGATCACCTTAGTCAAACCATAACTATATGAATAGATTACCTTAGTCACACCAGAACTATACGAATAGATCACTTAGAACTATATAAATAGATTACCTTAGTCACACCAGAACTATACCAATAGATCACTTTAGTCAAACCAGAACTATATGAATAGATCACATATGTCACATCAGAACTATATGAACAGATTACCTTAGTCACACCAGCACTATATGCATAGATCACCTTAGTCACACCAGAACTATATGCATAGATCACATTAGTCACACCAGAACTATATGCATAGATCACCTTAGTCACACCAGAACTATATGAATAAATCACATTAGTCACATCAGAACTCTATGAATAGATTACCTTAGTCACATCAGAACTATATGAATAGATTACCTTAGTCACATCAGAACTATATGCATAGATCACCTTAGTCACACCAGAAATATATGCATATAGCATTTTAGTCACACCAGAATTATATGCATATATCACCTTAGTCACACCAGAACTATATGCATTTGAACACCCTAGTCACACCAGAACTATATGCATAGATCACGTAAGTCACACCAGAACTATATGAATAGATCACGTAAGTCACACCAGAACTGTCTGCATAGATTACCTTAGTCACACCAGAACTGTATACATAGACCACCTTAGTCACACCAGAACTATATAAATAGATCACCTTAGTCACACCAGAATTATATGAATAGATCAACTACAGTCACACCAGAACTGTATGAATAGATTACCTACAGTCACACAATAACTATATGAAAATACCACCTTAGTCACACCAGAACTATATGTATATATCACCTTAGTCACACCAGAACTATATGAATATATCACCTTAGTCACACCAGATTTTATGAATATATCACCTTAGTCACACCAGAACTATATAAATAGATTACCTTAGTCACACCAGAACTATATAATATATCACATAAGTCACATCAGAACTATATGCATAGATCACGTTAGTCACACCAGAAATATATGAATATATCAACTACAGTCACACCAGAACTATATGCATAGATTACCTTAGTCACACCAGAACTATATAGATATATCATCTTAGTCACACCAGAACTATATGAATAGATCACCTTAGTCACACCAGAACTGTATAAATAGATCACCTTAGTCACACCAGAACTGTATCAATAGATCACCTTAGTCACACCAGAACTATATAAATAGATGACCTTTGTCACACTGGAACTATTTAAATAGATCAACCAGGCTGGATCAACTTAGTCACACCAGAACGGTATAAATAGACCACCTTAGTCACACCAGAACTGTATAAATAGATCACCTTAGTCACACAAGAATTATATGAATAGATCAACTACAGTCACATAAGAACTTTATGAATAGATTACCTTATTCACACCAGAACTATATGCATAGATTACATTAGTCACACCAGAACTATATAAATAGATCACCTTAGTCACACCAGAACTATATAAATAGATCACCTTAGTCACACCAGAACTATATGCATAGATCACCTTAGTCACACCAGAATTATATGAAAAGATCAACTACAGTCACACCAGAACTGTATGAATTGATTACCTTAGTCACACCAGAACTATATAAATAGATCACCTTAGTCACACCAGAACTATATGAATATATCACCTTAGTCACATCAGAACTTTATCAATAGATCACCTTAGTCACACGAGAACTATATAAATAGATCACCTTAGTCACACCAGAACTATATAAATATCCTTAAGTCACACCAGAACTATATAAATAGATCACCTTAGTCACACCAGATCTGTATCAATAGACTACCTTAGTCACACCAGAAGTATATAAATAGATCACCCTAGTGACACCAGAACTATATAAATAGATCACCTTAGTCACACCAGAACTATATGAATAAAATACCTTAGTCACACCAGAACTGTATAAATAGATTACCTTAGTCACACCAGAACTGTATAAATAGATCACCTTAGTCACACCAGAACTATATAAATAGATCACCTTAGTCACACCAGAACTATATAAATAGATCACCTTAGTCACACAAGAACTATATGAATAAATCACCTTAGTCACACCAGAACTATAGGAATAGATCACCTTAGTCACACCAGAACTATATGAATAAATCACCTTAGTCACACAAGAACTATATGAATAAATCACCTTAGTCACACCAGAACTAAATAAATAAATCACCTTAGTCACACCAGAACTATATAAATAGATCACCTTAGTCACACCAGAACTATATGAATAAATCACCTTAGTCACACAAGAACTATATGAATAAATCACCTTAGTCACACCAGAACTAAATAAATAAATCACCTTAGTCACACCAGAACTATATAAATAGATCACCTTAGTCACACCAGAACTGTATAAATAGATCACCTTAGTCACACCAGAACTATATAAATAGATCACCTTAGTCACACCAGAACTATATAAATAGATCACCTTAGTCACACAAGAACTATATGAATAAATCACCTTAGTCACACCAGAACTATATGAATAAATCACCTTAGTCACACCAGAACTATATGAATAAATCACCTTAGTCACACAAGAACTATATGAATAAATCACCTTAGTCACACCAGAACTATAGGAATAGATTACCTTAGTCACACCAGAACTATATAAATAGATCACCTTAGTCACACCAGAACTATATAAATAGATCACCTTAGTCACACCAGAACTATATAAATAGATCATCTTAGTCAGACCAGAACTGTATATATAGAGCACCTTAGTCACACCAGAACTATATAAATATATCACTCAAGTCACACCAGAACTATATGAATAGATCACCTTAGTCACACCAGAACTATATGAATAGATTACCTTAGTCACACCAGAACTATATAAATAGATCACCTTAGTCATACCAGAACTGTATAAATAGATCTACTTAGTCACACCAGAACTGTATAAATAGATCACCTTAGTCACACCAGAACTGTATAAATAGATCACCTTAGTCACACCAGAACTGTATAAATAGATCACCTTAGTCATACCAGAACTGTATAAATAGATCACCTTAGTCACACCAGAATTATATAAATAGATCACCTTAGTCACACCAAAACTGTATATATAGACCACCTTAGTCACACCATAACTATATATTAAATAGACCACATTAGTCACACAAGAACTATATGAATAAATCACCTTATAGTCACACAAGAACTATATGAATAGATTACCTTAGTCACACCAGAACTATATAAATATATCACATAAGTCACACCAGAACTATATAAATAGACCACCTTAGTCACACCAGAACTATATGAAAATACCACCTTAGTCACACCAGAACTATTTGCATAGATCACCTTAGTCACATCAGAACTATATGCATAGATCACCTTAGTCACATCAGAACTATATAAATAAATCACCTCAGGGCTACCATAATACAATTAAGAAAAAGCCTGAGATTTTTGGAAATGCTGAATTTCAGTGAGCGCGCGAAGCGAAAATTTCAAAATCGACTCTTTTCAAAAGCGATTGACAAAAAAGAAAATTACAATGTGTATACAACATATTACATTCTGTTGTATCTTATTCATACTTTTCCATTACCCAGATGTTGAGATTTCATCTTATTTTCAGTAGGCCATACAATTTGTTTTACTCGGTTTTTATCCTTAGGTGCAATTCATAATTTTGCATTGGAGAGATGTTGAGCCTTGATTTTATTTTCAGTAGGTGACACAATTGGTGTTACTCGGTTTTCATCCTTAGGTTCTAAAGTAAAATAATAATCTTTGACAGAGTAAAAAGACGATAATTTTCAAGATTTTGATTTTAAAAGATACACATATTGAATCAATGAATGTGCAAGAAATATGCAGGGTTTTAAAAGAATCACACTGTAGATACCTTAATTTTAACAGTAAACTTGGTTGAACATCAAGGATGAAGACCGAGTTTATCACTAAACAGAATGTATTGGTTATGTCTTATTTCTGGTCACTGATTGGTCAGTTTTTTTGATGATGCTCTATCAAAATTATTAATAGTGAAGTAAAAATCTTTCTCAGAGTATAAAGATACCATTTTTTTAAGATTAAATTTTGAAACTGATACATATGTCATATTAATATTCATATACATGTTTGTCACATAACGTCCATTGCTTGCAGTGTCGAACACCCATTTAATATTCTATTGTATGATACACGTGTAATACAACCTGGAACGATTTTGATTGGTTGGGTTAAACCTGTAACACTACGCAAGTTTATTAACTGAAACTATTTTATTTATTACAAATTCACCCAGATCTGAGTCATAAACTTATTGTTTGTGACAGCTTATCAAAATAATGCACGTTATACAAAACATTGCTGTTGGTTTGTTAAAAAGTTGGCGTAAACTGCTATAAAACACGAACTCTTTTATACGCAGTGTCATGTCTGAGACGCGACGTTACGCCGTCACATATTTTATGACGTTTTGGCGCTAAAGTGTGTCTGACGTCGTGGCGGTTATATGTCCATCTGAATTATTTTTTACTAATTTGATTGCAATGTTATGTGACATTAGGTCGATCTTGCATAATCAAGATTAAAGGGGTTGATGCACTATTTATAAACAGGTTTCTTTAAAAGGGCTCTGAAAAACTTGAAAAAAAAACTGAAAGAATTATCAAAATGCCATGAAAAATAAAGGAGATATGACCTATTGAAAATTTACAAAGAACATACATGGAGGCGGCCATCTTGGAACGATGACGTCATCGTGCTTTGTTTTTAAATATCATATATGGCATATTGACAAAATAAACTTTAAAGCAAACAAAATCACTGCAAATTTATCAAAAATAAATATACAGATGTAAAATGTATAAATCGAATGCTTATTTTTTATTTGCAGTGATTTTCTTTGTTTAAAAGACATTTTGTCAATATGTCACATATGGTAAAAAGTCGCGATGACGTCATCTTTCAAAGATGGCCGTCTCCATTTATTAGTAGATATGTTCTAAAAACACAAATGTTTCCATAGGGTATGTTATTTGATACCGGATACTGGGTACAAGCTTTAGTTTAAAGACATCCGTTTAATAAGCATGTACAGCATGTATATAATAAATATGAGGCAGAGTTGGTTCGAATACATGGATACATAATTTATGAATACCTAGGACCACTATCGCTTGGTTAGGAGACCACTTACACGATTAAGGGAGTTTATACGTTCATATGTCTGAAAACAAACAAAGGTAAATTATGTGTCCGTTTATTGCACAATTTATGAAACTTCAGTAATACTTCATTCGGAAGAAGTTTATTTGCCTACGTGCGCAATAGAAAGGCACTCGCTAATTTATTATTTTATTACCATGAATATGAGTTTTGATTGCGAAAAAGGTTTTCATCCAATATAGCTTCGTATCATAAATCTGTTTAAAGTAGATGTATATGAAAACACTTTAAACTGATTTATACACAAGTAATTTTGATATTAGATATCGGGACAAATGCTTTCTGTCTGAACCATTGTCCCAATATGGGTGAAGTATGAATAAGATGCATAATGCTACAAGAATTATATATATATATATATATATCAATATGCTTAAGTACGTACTAATGGGGGGTGGGGGTGGGGGTGGGGAGTGGGATGCGGAGGGCAACATAGCTATATGTATAAGAATTGCCCAAAACAACACATACATATGTAAAAAATAAATAACAAACATTTTGTTTCGAGTAGGGGGGGGTGGGGGGAGGGGGGAGGGGGGAGGGGGGGGTTGTATTATTTTTCATGTATACGCTGTAGCCAGTTACTGAGTTAGTATTTCGTCTGCTTCAAGCCGTGTGTAACCAGGTATTCAAAACTAATGTGCCTCAAATCTATTAATATTATTAGTTGTACCCAGTTTGTACCTGGTGTATCCCTGTGTAACCATGTACCCAAAACTAATGTGCCCCAAATCTATTAATATTATTAGTTGTACCCAACCGGGCGGTCCCGGTATCGGTCTATCCTCCGAGCACGTTAAAGAACCAGGAATCTATTCGATAATAAGAGTAGGGCAGGTTCACGGATTCCTATGTATCCTTCGCCTCTCTCTGGGGCGGCTCTAAATAACCTATACTGTGTTGATGAGCCGTTAAAGGGAGTACATCAGGATTTTTCTAGAAATATCTTAAATTATAAAAATGTTCCAATTCATGATAAAACACTTTTATCCATCAAAATATGATGTTCGAACCATATTGTAAAGGTTTAAACTTCGAATACACCATATAGCTAGGATGGAATCGGGCATACAATGCTGAAATTTACCCTGGTGCGTAACCTAGGATAGCACGTATTACTGTACAGAATGAATTTCCTTGTAACTAAGGGGTCATTTTTAGGATCATTCATTATGTTTAGGCGCTTTAAAATAGAAGATATCATTATTTGTCAATTTTAAGTCGAAACCCTAGACCCCTTTGAAAAGCCTGATGTACTCCCTTTAAATAACATTCAGTTCAGTTCGTACCCAGTTTGTACCTGGTGTAGCCCTGTGTAACCATTTATCAAAAACTAAGGTATGTCCTAAAACAATATGTATATAATATATACATATTAATTATTAATGGAAACATGTCCAACACTTTTATATCCAATGTAACCAGTTGTGCCTGGGTACAAAAAATGAATTCGTGTAGGGCTAATTTGTTTGTATCCAATGTAACCAGTTGTGCCTGGGTACAAAAAATGATCTCGTAAAGAATGTAGGGCTAATTATTTTGTTGTTTTTTTGTATCCAATGTAACCAGTTGTGCCTGGATACAAAAAACTGTGTGAAAAAAATTGTAGTTTTGGGCCATATATGATAATGTCCTAAAGACACAAATGTTTCCATAGGGTATGTTATTTGTTACCGGATACTGGGTACAAGCTTTATTGTAACCAGTTGTGCCTGGGTACAAACAATGAACTGTGTGAAAAAAATTGTAGTTTTGGGCCATATATGCCATTTATGTTTCTTTGCAAATATTCAATAGGTCATATCTCCTTTATTTTTCATGGCATTTTGATAATTCGTTCAGCTTTTTTCAAGATTTTCAGAGCCCTTTAAAATAAACCTTGTTTGAAAACAGTGCATCAACCCCTTTAACATGTATTATCTTATTTTCTATACGTGTATATAAAAAATGAATATGCTGGATATTCATAGTCTCTTGTAATTTAACTGTTGAATCATGGTATTTGTGCATTTTAAATGTGTTAAACCACACACCTAATTCACAGATTAGTATGTACAAGGATGTATCCATTACTTTTTTTATGCCTGTGTGTTTTAATGACGAGAAAACACTTCAACTGCAATATACAAGTGTCCGAAAATGTAACACAGTGGCCAAAATTGTAACACTACCACATTAAAAGCAGTCAACTTTAAAAACACTATAAAAAGCAAGTGAAATATCAATTTCCTTTTTACCATATACAGAACTCGAATTACATAAGACGCCGCGGGCGATTTGGACTAACTGATTGGTGGAGTGTGGTGTATGCCATCATCTGACCACACGCAGTCGCGTATTGGGTACACGTGTTGGTATTTTTGTTAATAATTGGGTACTAATAAAATGTATGACTTTTTTTTTGAAAAAGCCGGCAATTTAACAGAAAAGCCGGTAAGCCGGTAATCTAATCAAAAAGCCGGTAATTACCGGCGCAAAGCCTGAGAAATGGCAGGCCTGTCACCTTAGTAACACCAGAACTATATAAATAGACCACCATAGTCACACCAGAACTATATGAAAATACCACCTTAGTCACACCAGAACTATTTGCATAGATCACCTTAGTCACATCAGAACTATATGCATAGATCACCTTAGTCATATCAGAATTATATAAATAAATCACCTTAGTCACACTAGAACTATATAAATAGACCACATTAGTCACACCAAAACTATATGAAAATATCACCTTAGTCACACCAGAACTATATGAATAGATCACCTTAGTCACACCAGAACTGTATAAATAGATCACCTTAGTTACACCAGAAATATATAAATAGATCACCTTAGTCACACCAGAACTATATAAATATCTCACCTTAGTCACACCAGAACTATATAAATAGATCACCTTAGTCACACCAGAACTGTATAAATAGATCACCTAAGTCACACCAGAACTATATAAATAGATCACCTTAGTCACACCAGAACTATATAAATATCTCACCTTAGTCACACCAGAACTATATAAATAGATCACCTAAGTCACACCAGAACTATATAAATAGATAACCTTAGTCACACCAGAACTATATAAATAGATCACCTTAGTTACACCAGAACTATATGAATAGAATACCTTAGTCACACCAGAACTGTATAAATAGATTACCTTAGTCACACCAGAACTGTATAAATAGATCACATTAGTCACACCTGAACTATATGAATAGATCACCTTAGTCACACCAGAACTGTATAAATAGATCACCTTAGTTACACCAGAAATATATAAATAGATCACCTTAGTCACACCAGAACTATATAAATAGATCACCTAAGTCACACCAGAACTGTATAAATAGATCACCTTAGTCACACCAGAACTGTATAAATATATCACCTTAGTCACAACAGAACTATATAAATAGATCACCTTAGTCACACCAGAACTGTATAAAGAGATCACCTTAGTTACACCAGAACTATATAAATATATCACCTTAGTCACACCAGAACTATATAAATAGATCACCTAAGTCACACCAGAACTATATAAATAGATCACCTTAGTCACACCAGAACTATATAAATATCTCACCTTAGTCACACCAGAACTATATAAATAGATCACCTAAGTCACACCAGAACTATATAAATAGATAACCTTAGTCACACCAGAACTATATAAATAGATCACCTTAGTTACACCAGAACTATATGAATAGAATACCGTAGTCACACCAGAACTGTATAAATAGATTACCTTAGTCACACCAGAACTGTATAAATAGATCACATTAGTCACACCTGAACTATATGAATATATCACCTTAGCCACACAAGAACTATATGAATAGATTACCTTAGTCACACCAGAACTATTTGCATAGATCACCTTAGTCACATCAGAACTATATGCAAAGATCACCTTAGTCACATCAGAGCTATATGCATAGATCACCTTAGTCACATCAGAGCTATATAAATAAATTACCTTAGTCACACCAGAACTATTTGCATAGATCACCTTAGTCACATAAGAACTATATGCAAAGATCACCTTAGTCACACCAGAACTATATAAATAGACCACCTTAGTCACACCAGAACTACATGAAAATACCACTTTAGTCACACCAGAACTATTTGCATAGATCACCTTAGTCACATCAGAACTATATGCATAGATCACCTTAGTCACATCAGAACTATATAAATAGACCACTTTAGTAACACCAGAACTATATGAAAATACCACCTTAGTCACACCAGAACTATATGAATATATCACCTTAGTCACACCAGAACTATATGAATAGATTACCTTAGTCACACCAGAACTATATAAACAGATCACCTTAGTCACACGAGAACTATATGAGTATATCAACTACAGTCACACCAGAACTATATAAATAGATCACCTAAGTCACACCAGAACTATATAATGAATGAATGAATGAATGAATGGTGTCTTACGGCACGTCGACACATAAATAGGTCATATTGTGCGCAAAAATTGATGAAAAATGAAGTATTATTTTAAAATTAGTGTAAATATATAAAGATATAACTATTAAAAAATAAGGGATGATAAGGTGTAGTATAAACTATGTATGTAAATCAACAAATGCCCGTCAACGGGCATATAAACAAGTAAATATATATAAGAACACATTATAATGATTTATATAGTCTGATCTCTTTTAGGAAATCTAAAACAAGACTAAAATCTACAGTATCAAATAACTCTTTCATAGTATTAACATTGTAGTACCTTTGACGCATAGGATCAAAGTCTACACATTCCAATAAGATGTGTTTGACCGTTAACGGTGCAAAGCAGGGTATACATTCTGGTAATTGCTCACCTTGTAATAAATATGAATGAGTATAACATGTATGCCCTATCCTGCACCGGGCTAAGATAACTTCCTCTCGACGAATGGGTCTACTAGAAGAACGCCATTCTCCGAGTAACGGTTTAATTGAATGGAGTTTATTGTTAACTGACAAATCCCAAGCGGTTTGCCAAGAGTTACGAATATATGTGTTTATACAACTTTTAAAATCAGTATAAGGTAATTTGGTATTAGATATATGTAAATCTAATGCTGCCTTAGCAGCACTATCAGCTCTATCATTACCACCTATTCCTACATGGCTTGGAAGCCAGCAGAAAATAATAGCATTATCAATTATAAGAGAATTGTACTTTTCTAAAAGTTGAAGCACAACTGGGTTATCATGTTTCATATTACCCAGTGCTTGAAGAGATGAAAGGGAATCAGAAAATATTACAAAATGGTCATCATCCGATTCCTGAATATAATTTAAGGCAAGCTCAATTGCCTTAAGTTCAGCTGAAAAGATAGAGGCCTTGTCAGGCAGGCGGCTCTTTATGCTGTGTTTGTGAACAACAGCTGCTGCAGCTACATTATCTCCATCTTTAGAGCCATCTGTGTATATATGTTGAAAGTTACTGTATTTCGATTTAATTTCGTTAAATTTGCTTTGAAAGAGAGTAGGGTCTGTACTGGATTTGTTATTATTACAAAGATCAAAAATAATTGTTGGTGTTTCCAAAGTCCACGGTGGAATTTGTGGTACTTTGTACTTGGCAATCAAATTTAGGTCGATTTCAGTGTCTCTTAATTTTGGTTTAATACGAAGACCAAATGGTCGAATGGCCTTCAGTTTTCGATCAAAAAGGGGTTCACAACTAGGATTAAAAACATTATCGAAAGTTGGGTTTGAAGGGTTAGACTTTAATTTAATGGCGTATTGAAGAGATAATTTGTCCCGTCTATGAGACAGTGATGTTTGATTAGCTTCAACATATAGACTTTCAGCTGGTGATGTACGAAAGGCACCTAAGGCGAGTCGTAATCCTTGATTATGTATAGGGTCGAGCATCTGCAAGTACGACTTGCGAGTCGATCCTTATACTATCGAGCCGTAGTCCAGCTTGGATCTGATAAGAGATCTGTAAAGTCGCAAGAGGACTTTTCGATCTGCTCCCCAATTAGTGTTTGCAACAACTTTAAGTAAGTTAAGAGCTTTAAGGCATTTGGCCTTCAAGTATTTAAGGTGTGGTATAAACGTTAATTTACGGTCGAAAATAAGACCAAGGAATTTTGTCTCATCCACTACTGGTATTGGTGACCCATCCAGTGTTAGATGAGGGTCTTCATGATGTTTACGAAGTTGACAAAAGTGCATACAATTAGTTTTAGATTTAGAAAATTTAAAACCATTTTCATCAGACCAGGTCTGAAGTTTATTGAGACATTGTTGTAATTGTCTCTCGATAGTATTCATGTTTTTTGCACGATAACATATAACAAAGTCGTCAACATATTGCGAACAATCCACACCTGGATTGATAAATAGATCACCTTAGTCACATCAGAACTATATAAATAGATAACCTTAGTCACACCAGAATTATATAAATAGATCACCTTAGTTACACCAGAACTATATAAATAGATCACCTTAGTCACACCAGAACTATATGAATAGAATACCTTAGTCACACCAGAACTGTATAAATAGATTACCTTAGTCACACCAGAACTGTATAAATAGATCACCTTATTCACACCAGAACTATAAAAATAGACCACATTAGTCACACCAGAACTATATGAATATATCACCTTAGCCACACAAGAACTATATGAATAGATTACCTTAGTCACACCAGATCTATTTGCATAGATCACCTTAGTCACATCAGAACTATATGCAAAGATCACCTTAGTCACATCAGAGCTATATGCATAGATCACCTTAGTCACATCAGAACTATATAAATAAATTACCTTAGTCACACCAGAACTATATAAATAGACCACCTTAGTCACACCAGAACTATATGAAAATACCACTTTAGTCACACCAGAACTATTTGCATAGATCACCTTAGTCACATCAGAACTATATGCATAGATCACCTTAGTTACATCCGAACTATATAAATAGACCACCTTAGTCACACCAGAACTATATAAATAAATCACCTTAGTCACACCAGAACTATATGAAAATACCACTTTAGTCACACCAGAACTATTTGCATAGATCACCTTAGTCACATCAGAACTATTTGCATAGATCACCTTAGTCACATCAGAACTATATGCATAGATCACCTTAGTTACATCCGAACTATATAAATAGACCACATTAGTCACACCAGAACTATATGAAAATATCACCTTAGTCACATCAGAACTATATGAATAGATCACCTTAGTCACACCAGAACTGTATAAATAGATCACCTTAGTCACACCAGAACTATATAAATAGATCACCTAAGTCACACCAGAACTATATAAATAGATCACCATAGTCACACCAGAACTGTATAAATAGATCACCTTAGTCACACCAGAACTATATAAATAGATCACCTTAGTCACACCAGAACTGTATAAATAGATCACCTTAGTTACACCAGAACTATATCAATATATCACCTTAGTCACACCAGAACTATATAAATAGATCACCTTAGTCACACCAGAACTGTATAAATAGATAACCTTAGTTACACCAGAACTATATAAATAGATCACCTTAGTTACACCAGAACTATATGAATAGAATACCTTAGTCACACCAGAACTGTATAAATAGATTACCTTAGTCACACCAGAACTGTATAAATAGATTACCTTAGTCACACCAGAACTGTATAAATAGATCACCTTTGTCACACCAGAACTATATAAATAGACCACATTAGTCACACCAGAACTATATGAATATATCACCTTAGCCACACAAGAACTATTTGCATATATCACCTTAGTCACATCAGAGCTATATGCATAGATCACCTTAGTCACACCAGAACTATATAAATAGACCACCTTAGTCACACCAGAACTATATGAATATATCACCTTAGTCACACCAGAACTATATGAATATATCACCTTAGCCACACAAGAACTATTTGCATATATCACCTTAGTCACATCAGAGCTATATGCATAGATCACCTTAGTCACACCAGAACTATATAAACAGATCACCTTAGTCACACTAGAACTCTATGAATATAATTATCACCTTAGTCACACCAGAACTATATGAATAGATCACCTTAGTCACACCAGAACTATTTGAATATATCACCTTAGTCACACCAGAACTATATAAACAGATCACCTTAGTCACACGAGAACTTTATGAGTATATCAACTACAGTCACACCAGAACTATATAAATAGATCACCTTAGTCACACCAGAACTATATACATCGATCACCTTTAGTCACACCAGAAAAATATGCATAGATCACCTTAGTCACACCAGAACTATATAAATAAATCACCTTAGTCACACCAGAACTATATATATCAATCACCTTAGTCACACCAGAACTATATAAATAAATCACCTTAGTCACACCAGAACTATATATATCAATCACCTTTAGTCACACCGGAAAAATATGCATAGATCACCTTAGTCACACCAGAACTATATAAATATATCACATAAGTCACATCAGAACTATATAAATAGATCACCTTAGTCACACCAGAGCTATATAAATATATCACATAAGTCACATCAGAACTATATAAATATATCACATAAGTCACATCAGAACTATATAAATATATCACATAAGTCACATCAGAACTATATGAATAGATTACCTTAGTCACACCAGAACTATATGAATATATCACCTTAGTCACACCAGAACTATATAAATAGATCACCTTAGTCACACCAGAGCTATATAAATAGATAACCTTAGTCACACCAGAACTATATAAATAGATCACCTTAGTCACACCAGAGCTATATAAATAGATTACCTTAGTCACACCAGAGCTATATAAATATATCACATAAGTCACATCAGAACTGTATAAATATATCACATAAGTCACATCAGAACTATATAAATATATCACATAAGTCACATCAGAACTATATACATATATCACATAAGTCACATCAGAACTATATGAATAGATTACCTTAGTCACACCAGAACTATATGAATATATCACCTTAGTCACACCAGAACTATATAAACAGATCACCTTAGTCACACTAGAACTCTATGAATATAATTATCACCTTAGTTACACCAGAACTATATGAATATATCACCTTAGTCACACCAGAACTATATAAACAGATCACCTTAGTCACACAAGAACTATATAAATAGATCACCTTAGTCACACCAGAACTATATGAATATATCACCTTAGTCACACCAGAACTATATAAACAGATCACCTTAGTCACACGAGAACTATATGAGTATATCAACTACAGTCACACCAGAACTATATAAATAGATCACCTTAGTCACACCAGAACTATATACATCGATCACCTTTAGTCACACCAGAAAAATATGCATAGATCACCTTAGTCACACCAGAACTATATAAATAAATCACCTTAGTCACACCAGAACTATATATATCAATCACCTTAGTCACACCAGAACTATATAAATAAATCACCTTAGTCACACCAGAACTATATATATCAATCACCTTTAGTCACACCGGAAAAATATGCATAGATCACCTTAGTCACACCAGAACTATATAAATATATCACATAAGTCACATCAGAACTATATAAATAGATCACCTTAGTCACACCAGAGCTATATAAATATATCACATAAGTCACATCAGAACTATATAAATATATCACATAAGTCACATCAGAACTATATAAATATATCACATAAGTCACATCAGAACTATATGAATAGATTACCTTAGTCACACCAGAACTATATTAATATATCACCTTAGTCACACCAGAACTATATAAATAGATCACCTTAGTCACACCAGAGCTATATAAATAGATAACCTTAGTCACACCAGAACTATATAAATAGATCACCTTAGTCACACCAGAGCTATATAAATAGATTACCTTAGTCACACCAGAGCTATATAAATATATCACATAAGTCACATCAGAACTGTATAAATATATCACATAAGTCACATCAGAACTATATAAATATATCACATAAGTCACATCAGAACTATATACATATATCACATAAGTCACATCAGAACTATATGAATAGATTACCTTAGTCACACCAGAACTATATGAATATATCACCTTAGTCACACCAGAACTATATAAACAGATCACCTTAGCCACACTAGAACTCTATGAATATAATTATCACCTTAGTCACACCAGAACTATATGAATATATCACCTTAGTCACACCAGAACTATATAAACAGATCACCTTAGTCACACAAGAACTATATAAATAGATCACCTTAGTCACACCAGAACTATATGAATATATCACCTTAGTCACACCAGAACTATATAAACAGATCACCTTAGTCACACCAGAACTATATGAATATATCACCTTAGTCACACCAGAACTATTTGAATATATCACCTTAGTCACACCAGAACTATATAAACAGATCACCTTAGTCACATGAGAACTATATGAGTATATCAACTACAGTCACACCAGAACTATATAAATAGATCACCTTAGTCACACCAGAACTATATACATCGATCACCTTTAGTCACACCAGAAAAATATGCATAGATCACCTTAGTCACACCAGAACTATATAAATATATCACATAAGTCACATCAGAACTATATAAATAAATCACCTTAGTCACACCAGAACTATATATATCAATCACCTTTAGTCACACCGGAAAAATATGCATAGATCACCTTAGTCACACCAGAACTATATAAATATATCACATAAGTCACATCAGAACTATATAAATAGATCACCTTAGTCACACCAGAGCTATATAAATATATCACATAAGTCACATCAGAACTATATAAATATATCACATAAGTCACATCAGAACTATATAAATATATCACATAAGTCACATCAGAACTATATGAATAGATTACCTTTAGTCACACCAGAACTATATGAATATATCACCTTAGTCACACCAGAACTATATAAATAGATCACCTTAGTCACACCAGAGCTATATAAATAGATTACCTTAGTCACACCAGAACTATATAAATAGATCACCTTAGTCACACCAGAGCTATATAAATAGATTACCTTAGTCACACCAGAGCTATATAAATATATCACATAAGTCTAATCAGAACTGTATAAATATATCACATAAGTCACATCAGAACTATATAAATATATCACATAAGTCACATCAGAACTATATACATATATCACATAAGTCACATCAGAACTATATGAATAGATTACCTTAGTCACACCAGAACTATATGAATATATCACCTTAGTCACACCAGAACTATATAAACAGATCACCTTAGTCACACTAGAACTCTATGAATATAATTATCACCTTAGTCACACCAGAACTATATGAATATATCACCTTAGTCACACCAGAACTATATAAACAGATCACCTTAGTCACACAAGAACTATATAAATAGATCACCTTAGTCACACCAGAACTATATGAATATATCACCTTAGTCACACCAGAACTATATAAACAGATCACCTTAGTCACACCAGAACTATATGAATATATCACCTTAGTCACACCAGAACTATTTGAATATATCACCTTAGTCACACCAGAACTATATAAACAGATCACCTTAGTCACACGAGAACTATATGAGTATATCAACTACAGTCACACCAGAACTATATAAATAGATCACCTTAGTCACACCAGAACTATATACATCGATCACCTTTAGTCACACCAGAAAAATATGCATAGATCACCTTAGTCACACCAGAACTATATAAATATATCACATAAGTCACATCAGAACTATATAAATAAATCACCTTAGTCACACCAGAACTATATATATCAATCACCTTTAGTCACACCGGAAAAATATGCATAGATCACCTTAGTCACACCAGAACTATATAAATATATCACATAAGTCACATCAGAACTATATAAATATATCACCTTAGTCACACCAGAACTATATAAATAGATCACCTTAGTCACACCAGAGCTATATAAATAGATTACCTTAGTCACACCAGAACTATATAAATAGATCACCTTAGTCACACCAGAGCTATATAAATAGATTACCTTAGTCACACCAGAGCTATATAAATATATCACATAAGTCACATCAGAACTGTATAAATATATCACATAAGTCACATCAGAACTATATAAATATATCACATAAGTCACATCAGAACTATATACATATATCACATAAGTCACATCAGAACTATATGAATAGATTACCTTAGTCACACCAGAACTATATGAATATATCACCTTAGTCACACCAGAACTATATAAATAGATCACCTTAGTCACACCAGAGCTATATAAATAGATTACCTTAGTCACACCAGAGCTATATAAATAGATCACCTTAGTCACATCAGAACTATATGAATTTATCACCTTAGTCACACCAGAACTATATAAATATATTACCTTAGTCACACCAGATCTATATGAATATATCACCTTAGTCACACCAGAACTATATGAATATATCACCTTAGTCACACCAGAACTATATAAATAGATCACCTTAGTCACACCAGAGCTATATAAATAGATTACCTTAGTCACACCAGAGCTATATAAATAGATCACCTTAGTCACATCAGAACTATATGAATATATCACCTAAGTCACACCAGAACTATATAAATATATTACCTTAGTCACACCAGATCTATATGAATATATCACCTTAGTCACACCAGAACTATATGAATATATCACCTTAGTCACACCAGAACTATATAAATAGATCACCTTAGTCACACCAGAACTATATAAATAGATCACCTTAGTCACACCAGAACTATATAAATATATCACCTTAGTCACACCAGAACTATATGAATATATCACCTAAGTCACACCAGAACTATATGAATAGATTACCTTAGTCACACCAGAACTATATGAGTATATCAACTACAGTCACACCAGAACTATATAAATAGATCACCTTAGTCACACCAGAACTATATGCATCGATCACCTTTAGTCACACCAAAAATATATGCATAGATCACATAACAACTATACAAATAGATCAACTACAGTAACACAAGACTTATATGAATAAATCAACTACAGTCATCAGAACTATATAAATGAATTAACTAGCCACATATAAACTATATGAATAGATTAACTACAGTCTCGTAAAAACTATATAAATAGATTAACTAGCCACGTAGGAACTCTAGAAATAGATCAAGTACAGCCACCAGAACTATATGAATAGATAATTTACAATGAGAGCAGAACTATATGAATAGATAATTTATAGTGAGAGCAGAACTATATGAATAGATAATTTACTCTGAGAGCAGAAATATATGAATAGTTAATTTACAGTGAGAGCAGAACTATATGAATAGATAATTTACTCTGAGAGCAGAAATATATGAATAGATAATTTACAGTGAGAGCAGAACTATATGAATAGATAATTTACAGTGAGAGCAGAAATATATGAATAGATAATTTACAGTGAGAGCAGAACTATATGAATAGATAATTTACAGTTAGAGCAGAAATATATGAATAGATAATTTACACTGAGAGCAGAACTATATGAATAGGTCAACTATAGTCACACTAATTGTGATTTATGTTCTCTATCTTGTTTTGCATCATGAGGCCACACTGATGTAATAAGGTTGGTAAGAGTTTATCCTTTGTCCTGAGAAGTCACCCTGTAAACAGACACATGTGATTCTTTTGTTTTTATAAGTTTGTATACATCTTGTCTTTTTCATACAGATGAATTGCATGAGGCTGTCAATGGTAGGGTATGATGCAGCAGCAGGGAGATTTAATCACTCCAGGTCCCAACAAAGTGCTCTCAGACTGGGGGTCAGTTTCCTAACCTATCAGTGCTTCAAGGCCAGCATGCTACCATCAGATCAACATGTCACTGGACATTAAAAGTAAGACTAATTAATTTGCTATTATTATACAACTAATTCACTTCTGTACCAGTTTAACAGGTGTATGTTTGTTTTGCTTGTATCATATGATAAAATATTGAAGTATCAGTCACACATTGTTTTTATTATCATCTGCTCACATGATAAACCTTTAATTGGTTGTCGCAATAGGAAAGTTAGTAGGAAAACTAGATAACAGTGGTGTAGGTTTCAGTGAAATCCCTTTATTTTGATGTGATTATATGCATGTTCATATAAAGCAAACTACTAGAGTACACAGTTTATGAATATCCATACATATTGTCTGTCATAAAGTATTAGAGCCAGAGATACATCATAAGTAACTCTTTTTTTTTTACGCAATTTCATTGATATGGGTTAATTGAGTCATCTTGGATTATAATCTTATTTAAAAGGTAAGAAGTGAAAAATTATTATACAAACTGTCAAAGATATGGTGCTACTTAAGGTTTCCGAAAATACAATTTGTGTTTTTCTTTTCTAATTTTAAATGTTATAGAGACCAGCAGTCAAAAATTGTGTAATGGCAGTGTTGGATTATATAATTTGGTTTGTTTATTCCATGGAATGTCTAAGTGTATCATATTTATTTCAATTTCTGAATATGAGTATTACACTTTCTTCCATGGAATGTCTATGTGTATCATATTTATTTCAATTTCTGGATATATATATTATCAATTTCTGGGTAGTTTTAAAAAGGACCCTTGAAAAATTTGTTTTGTCAATCCAAATACGAATAACATCATAATAATATGTTTCACTTGCATATTCAATGTGCATAATATTATGCACTAAGGCCATAAAAAATTAATTGCTAGTTTTTTCCATTAATTAATTAATCCATTTTTTTTTATAAATAGGAGTGTGGGGATGAAATTTTGTTTGTATATTTTATATGACAAATGGTATAACCTCGGCACAAGGCAACAATAGTAACACGTACTACTTCCGTAGTTGAAAACACATTTTTAATAGTGTTTTATACACTTAGGCTCATGATTAATTGAAGAATTTCAGATGTTAAGAACTATTTCTTATATAAATACGGTGGTGATTTTTTTTTTTGCCGTTTTGGGGTCAAAGTTTGGCCCTATTATTCCCAATCGCAAAAAGCAAAACGTTTTTTCCCCCCAAACTGGCTGTCACAATTCCCAACTTTTTTTTTTAATAAAAAAAGCGGGGGTGGGCGGGGATGATAATCCAGCAATTAATTTATTATGGCCTAATCTATGGCCTATGATCAGTATGATTTAAATATTGTTAATGAAATTGTTTTGTCTGAAAAAAATCAACCTCTTCAGTGGTTTTCATTGTATAAATCATTAATATTAGTTAGATTTTTAAGGCTGTAGTAAATTCTTAGCATCTCTGTGGCCGAACGGTTAACGACTGAGTTGTAAACCTTCGCCTCTCACCTCTACAGGATCGAATTCCACTGAGAGTTTGACTTGTAGGTGAGGAAGCGTTGATTCTTACGGATGGCGGGAGGTGTACAGTACTGGTTCTACCCAGGAAAAGTGGGTGGTCTGCCTCCACCACAAAAAATCGACCGCCATAAATAACCTTACATGTGTTGAAAATGACGTAAAACATCATACAACCAACCAATCAAATACTTGTTTTTTCATTGAAGTAATTAATATGTACAACTGCTAGAAATATAAACCCATATTAATTGTTATTTACGATTTAACAACAAAAACCCGTCAAGTTGTTGAGTTTTCCAAACCAGACATTTTTATAAACAATGCTTGAACCGACTTAATATGCAACTCAATATAATGAAAGTGCAGAAACTGAAGCACGTTGTGACGGTTTTGTACTTGGATTGACACCAATAGCTCCACCAGATTGACACCAGTAGCTTTTCCAGATTGACACCAATAGCTCCACCAGATTGACACCAATAGCTCCTCCAGATTGACAAATAGCTCCTCCAGATTGACACCAATAGCTCCTCCAGATTGACACCAATAACTCCTTCAGATTGACACCCATAGCTCCACCAGATTGACACCAATAGCTCCTCCAGATTGACAAATAGCTCCTCCAGATTGACACCAATAGCTCCTCCAGATTGACACCAATAGCTCCTTCAGATTGACACCCATAGCTCCTCCAGATTGACACCAATAGCTCCTCCAGATTGACACCAGTAGCTCCTCCAGATTGACACCAATAGCTCCTCCAGATTGACACCAATAGCTCCTTCAGATTGACACCAATAGCTCCACCAGATTGACACCAGTAGCTCCTCCAGATTGACACCAGTAGCTCCTCCAGATTGACACCAATAGCTCCTCCATATTGACACCAATAGCTCCTCCAGTTTGACACCAATAGCTCCTCCAGATTGACACCAATAGCTCCTCCAGATTGACACCAATAGCTCCACCAGATTGACACCAATAGCTCCACCAGATTGACACCAATAGCTCCTCCACATTGACACCAATAGCTCCTCCAGATTGACACCAATAGCTCCTCCACATTGACACCAATAGCTCCTCCAGATTGACACCAATAGCTCCTCCAGATTGACACCAATAGCTCCTCCAGATTGACACCAATAGCACCTCCAGATTGACACCAATAGCTCCTCCAGATTGACACCAATAGCTCCTCCAGATTGCCTCTAGTCCCTTTAAATCAGTAATATTGCTACCACAGTACCGCACAGATGACCTTCACCTTCAATCTGTGGGGTTATTAACTGTGTCTGTTTGCATTTATCTCTGTTTCTCAGGAACTACATTCGCTATATATCAGCCAAACTTGGATATAAAAATATATATATATATATTGGAGAGTTATAAAACTCAATACAAATTACCCGGACTTAAAAGTTTCAGTAAATGTTAGGTTTTAAAGCCCTGTTGCTCAGGAATTAAATGGGCTAAATAGTGTCACGAATTGCACTCATTTGGACCTTGACAGTACGTGGTGGGGTTGGAGTTAATAAAAAAAATCTCTATTTTGTGTGTGCTTGCCAAAGCAAAGGTGGTGAGATGTTTTTGATTCCAGGATTTCTGGTAATTAAACGTTTAGTGCACAATTTAAACATGATATTGTATATGTTTATTGTAGAAAACAGCTTCCATTATCACATAAAATATTCAAAATCAACACAATGTTTCATTCATTGATGTAAGTGGATAAAATTAATGTCATCATAATTATCTAAACACATCTGGCTGGGATTATATAATACTGCGCATGTCAGTGACGTAGCCGTGTCTGAAATTATGTGCAGGCACAATGATTTTATTAAATGCTTAGGGAGGTCTGAGGATGCTCCCCTGATTTAAAAAAACAAAAACAATGCAAATCATGGGGTTTGTCGTTTATTATTTTCTCGGTGTGTAGGCATGTGCCTTACAGTGCCTAATGGCAGCTACACCACTGCATGCATCCACTGGGTATTTTTTATTGTTATCTAAAAGAATGAAAACTAACACAAAACTCGAGAAAAGATAAGTGACATTTGTTTTGGCAAATAAATTGTTCTCTATGCAATTTCATTAATATGCAGAATTTGCAGAAATTTTGCCTAGCAGAAATATACCATTTGCATAAGAAGAGCTTTTACGCTACCACACAATATGAATATGCAGTAAGAAGAGCTTTAACGATACGACACAATATGAATATGTGGTTAGAAGAGCTTTAATGATATCACACAATATGAATATGTGGTTAGAAAAGCTTTAACGATACTACACAATATAAATATGTGGTTAAAAGAGCTTTAACAATAACACACAACATGAATATGTGGTTAGAAGAGCTTTAACAATACCACACTATATGAATATGTGGTTAGAAGAGCTTTAACAATACCACACAATATGATTATGTGGTTAGAAGAGCTTTAATGATACCACACAATATAAATATATGGTAAAAAGAGCTTTAACGATACCACACAATATAAATATATGGTAAAAAGAGCTTTAACAATACCACACAATGAATATGTGGTTAGAAGAGCTTTAACGATACCACACAATAGGAATATGTGGTTAGAAGAGCTTTAACAATACCACACAATATGAATATGTGGTTAGAAGAGCTTTAACGATACCACACAATATAAATATTTGGTAAAAAGAGCTTTAACAATACCACACAATATGAATATGTGGTTAGAAGAGCTTTAAAGATATCACACAATATAAATATATGGTAAAAAGAGCTTTAACAATACCACACAATATGAATATGTGGTTAGAAGAGCTTTATCGATACCACACAATATGAATATGTAGTAAGATGAGCTTTAACAATACCACACAATATGAATATGTGGTTAGAAGAGCTTTAACAATACCACACAATTTCAATATGCAGTAAGAAGAGCTTTAACAATACCACACAATATGAATATGTGGCTAGAAGAGCTTTAACGATACCACACAATTTCAATATGCAGTAAGAAGAGCTTTAACAATACCGCACAATATGAATATGCAGTAAGAAGATCTTTATTAACAATACCACACAATATAAATATGTGGTAAAATGAGCTTGTATGATACCGCATAATGTGAATATGCAGTAAGAAGATCTTTATTAACGATAACACAAAATATGAATATGTGGTTAGAGAGCTTTAATGATACCATACAATATGAATATGCAGTAAGATGAGCTTTTGCGATACCACACAATATGAATATGCAGTAAGATGAGCTTTTACGATACCACACAATATGAATATGTAGTAAGATGAGCTTTTATGATACCACACAATATGAATATGCAGTAAGATGAGCTTTTACAATACCACTCAATATGAATATGCAGTAAGATGAGCTTCTATGATAACACTCAATATGAATATGCAGTAAGATGAGCTTTTACGATACCACGCAATATGAATATGCAGTAAGATGACCTTTTACGATACCACTCAATATGAATATGCAGTAAGATGAGCTTTTAAGATACCACACAATATGAATATGTAGTAAGAAGAGCTTTAACAATAACGCACAATATGAATATGTGGTAAGAAGAGTTTTTAAGATACCGCAAAATACGAATATGTGGTAAGACATAATTTAACGATACTGCACAATATGAATAATTATGTGCTTTAAAGAAACTAAATTGTCAAATCTTACTACAAAACCGTTCTTCCAAACTCTAGCCACGTGTAGAAGTCATAAAATAATGCATAATTATTGTTCCAATGAAAAGTCTGCATGTTTTCATGGATACCTAAAATACCCATAATTGAATGTGCGTAAAATGAATTAAAGAGTTGGTAACTCATAATTCGACGCCTGGTCAGCCTTTAAAGTTTACTAATAGGGTTCGGATTCGCAACATATTGTTACAGATATACCTTATTGTTAAATACAATGTTTAGAAACGGTGTACATCTGTTGTAAAATGTTTTGCCTGTTGTTGGCAGGAGTGTGGTTTTAATAATACCCCCAGAGCTTTAACAATACCACACAATATGAATATGTGGTAAGAAGATTTTTTCAATACAGCACATTGTGAATTTTCTTCAACATGTTAACAGTAAAGAAAATGTATTCTAATGTTACCTTAAAAAGAAGAATTAATAAATAACAATGTTAATCAATATGTTGAATGTTGATATCCCTATTGCAGGCAGACTTAGGGAGACTTTTCTTTAAAAATCCTATATTTCCCACCATTTCCTATTGCAGGTTGACATAGGGAGACTTTTCTTTAAAAAATCTTATATTTTCCACCATTTCCTATTGCAGGTTGACTTAGGGAGACTTTCCTTTAAAAACCTATATTCCCACCATTTCCTATTGCAGGTTGACTTAGGGAGACTTTTCTTTAAAAAAATCCTATATTTTCCACCATTTCCTATTGCAGGTTGACTTAGGGAGACTTTTCTTTAAAAATTCCTATATTTCCCACCATTTCCTATTGCAGGTTGACTTAGGAAGACTTTTCTTTAAAAAATCCTATATTTTCCACCATTTCCTATTGCAGGTTAACTTAGGGAGACTTTTCTTTAAAAAATCCTATATTTCCCACCATTTTCTATTGCAGGCAGACTAAGGGAGATTTTTCTTTAAAAATCCTATATTTCCCACCATTTCCTACTGCAGGCAGACTAAGGGAGATTTTTCTTTAAAAATCCTATATTTCCCACCATTTCCTACTGCAGGCAGACTAAGGGAGATTTTTCTTTAAAAATCCTATATTTCCCACCATTTCCTACTGCAGGCAGTCTAAGGGAGATTTTTCTTTAAAAATCCTATATTTCCCACCATTTCCTACTGCAGGCAGACTAAGGGAGATTTTTCTTTAAAAATCCTATATTTCCCACCATTTCCTACTGCAGGCAGACTAAGGGAGATTTTTCTTTAAAAGTCCTATACATCCCCCAATTTTGACTTTTTAAGTCTTTTGTGAATCAATTATTTTCTACATATTTGATGCATGCAAGATAAATTTGACCGGTTTTTAATTTAATCTTAGACACACATTTTGATCAACCATGCTATTAATATCATCAGATATATTAAGTTATCTTGATTGCATATTTATGAGATTGGTCTTGTGTATGACATGTTATTTACAGTATAGTTATAATAACCTGCAGGGTTATGATATCAATATATGGGGGCTTCATCATGGTCACTATCTAGTACACCATCCCAGTGTGATGGGACATGTCTCATGGGACCTATACTCTGTTATGGAAAGAGAACTGATAGATATTAATTATGCAAAGACATTCGTACATATTTAAAGCGTGACAAAACTGATTACAATTATTTGCTCATATTAAAGACATACATGATCACTACATGAGTTCTTGTAACAGAAGCTGCTACAACTGTGCTGTTCTGCAGGTGTGCCATTAGGTTCTCAGGGTCCATTATGCATTATTTCATCTTGATGTAAATGGCGGGTGAGTGACTGAAATGTTTATTCATGTTGGTATCATATAAAGCCATTTCCTGCTTGTCCACCCTAAATTTCAAACCTATTCATTTTGAAGTACTTGATGTATGTAGATTAATCTCTAATTTAATCATCTTCCTTTCAGTTATTTGTTGTTGTTTTTTGTTTTGTTTTTTTCTTTAGCATCCATATTTAATTATATGTATTCCCTATTTAATGATATCTAATGATATTGATATGAGATCTTTATTAAAGTGATTGGCATGGTGTGTAGTTGGTTTTCAATGAAATTCATGTAGATGAGGCTCCCAGAATGACATTCAGTGGCCATCTATCTGTAAACATACTTGTGTAAAAATCGTGTGATCGTTACTTTCCTTAAATCGTTCATAACTTCTCAGAAACATTGCACGTTATATATACTTGGTCCTAAATGAAATGCAACTTCCTGTAAAATCCAAGATGGCGGCCTTATGGCATTACTCCTCTTGATGGTTGAATGACGTCATTTTCAGCACATTTTAGGCTGTATGACTGTCGAATTTTTTTGTTTGTTTGTGGTGGAGGCAGAAAAATCACTTTTTCCTCCTGGGTAGATCCAGTACTGTATACCTTATGCAATCTGTATCTCACATAGCGGTACTCCTCCAGAACTGAAAGAAATATTGATATAGGAATTTTCTCTTGAGCGAGTGAACTTCATCCTAATCTCATAATATTATATGTAGATTTCTCTGGCTTTTCCATTCACTCTGAAATTCTGATAATAACATCATCAGTTCATGTTTAATGTCTGTCAGAGGGACATTCTACAGTCTTGAAGTATTTATCAATGTCAAAATGACTACCTAGATTTATTGATTGAATTAAGAACTGGTTTTGAAAGCAGCTTAGCTGATAGCGAATGGCAAATAGCGAATAGCGAATGGCAAATAGCGGATGGAAAATTCCATGAAGTGTATTGCCCCAACCCTCATCTTTACATTATTTTCCCCGTTGGTATAGTACCAACAATAATGTGTATTGGGAGATTGGTAATGATAAATAAGTTTAAGGAAGAAAAATATCATCAGTGTAGATGGCGTCATAACCATTTTTGTCTCGCCTTTTCGAAGAAAACAGAGACATAGGTGTTGCATCAACGTTCAAGTTTTGCGTTTAGGTCATTTTCTCACAAACTGTATGCACTAGACCTTTCAAACTTTGCTTATAGTTGTATCATGGGTGATACATCGCAATGTGACAAAGCAAATGTGGAAGTGACCTTGACCGTCCAAGCAAAGGGCAGATAACTTACTAATTTTTAGGTTCAACTTTTGCTTTTTAGGTCACTTTTTCAAAAACTGTATGCACTAGACCTTTCGAACTTTGCTTATAGCTGTATCTTGAGTACATTGCAATGTGACAAAGCAAATGTGGAAGTGACCTTGACCCTCCAAGCAAGGGCAGAAAACCTTATAATTTTTACCTTCAACTTTGGCGTTTAGGTCACTTTTTCACAAACTGTATGCACTAAGACCTTTCAAACTTTGCTTATAGTTGTATCTTGAGTGGTACATTGCAATGTGACAAAGCAAATGTGGATGTGACCTTCACCATCCAAGCAAAGGGCAGATTACTTTAATTGTTACATTTACATCACTTTCTCATGAACTAGAATTATGCACTAGATGTTTTAAATCTAATTTATAGCTTAATCTTTGGAAGAAAACATATTCGATTTTGACATAGTTGTGTCTTCGGTAGTACATCTTTTTTTTTGGATGCCTGGATTTCATCTGTGACCTTGACCTACTTTTTGGAGCTGATGATGTTTAGCTCTACTGGCCACAGCCTTCATTTTTCATCCGATCTTTACCAAACTTTACCAGATTGTTAATATCAATGAAAGCTCGCACAAGTTCGAAAACAAGCCAGATAGGACCAATAACAGCGGAGTTATGGTCCTTGATTTAGTTAAAAATGCTGTATTTTGCCTCGTTAATACGATAGGGCTTTCATTTTTCATCTGATCTTTACCAAATTTTACCAGATGTGTTGATTTTTTTTTTATTATTAGTATATATATATATATATAAAAAAAAAATTTTGAATTTTTTATTATTAGTATATATATATATATATATAAAAAAAAAAAAATCATTTTTTTTTTTTTTTTTTTTTTTTTTTAAATTTTTTTGGTGTTAACGCCGTGTTAGCAGGAAGCATTGCTGTGCCTATTTGCATTGTTTTTCCGGTTCGTTGATTTTTGATGGAGTTACGGCCCCTTGACATTTTTTTTAAATTTTTTTGTCGGCACTACTTCTCCTAAATGCCTTGTTGGATTTCAACGAAACTTGGCAGGAAACATCGGTAAGATGTCTAGTTGTGCATATCACGCTTTTGTTCCAGTTTGCTGATTTATGACAGAGTTATGGCACTTTGACATTTTTACTTTAAATTTCTTGTTGGTGCTACTCCTCCTAAACGGCTTGTTGGATTTCTACAAAATTTGGCAGGAAGCCTCAGTATGATGTCTAGTTGTGCATGGTATATCAATGAAATTTTGGACAAGTTCGAAAACCATCTAGATCTAGTTAGAAACAACAGGTTATGGCCCTTGATTTGATGAAAAATGCTATATTGTATTTTCCTTTGTTAAATCTGTAGTTACTTCATTTTTTATCTGATCTTTACCATATGTGTTTAGAATGTTAATATAACCTCACCCCCCACCCCACCCATTTTTATGAAATTTCATTCATAGAAAAAAGTGGGACAAATTAAAAAATGCCCATGCCAGACTAGATACAGCAGACTTATTGCCCATGATTACCAGGTGAGCGATCTATTTAAGGCCATCCTATCCCTGTTGTTATTGCAATATTTTAAAAAAAACTACTGATGGGAATTTTATGTCGATAACCCTTGATATAAGAGCCGTTTTAGCCCGTAGAGCATCGACAGGCCCTCTTGGGCCTCTAATTTTTAATAGAATGGCATTTTGTTTTTAAACAAATGCACTTAAATGTCATCTCAGCAAACGGCAAACTCGATTGTTTTTAGTTACTAAAATGTTTACAAACTTTCATTTAAGCATCATGGACCTTTTTATTTTTAAGTCCAGCCCCTGTTTGTGGAGACATGTGAATCCACGGATTTCTTGTCTATTTAGGTATACTGGATGCGTGTGAAGTAAGGCGTGCCTACCGAAAGGTAAAGTTTAATGAAATTGGACGATTTTTTTTTTTCAACAGAAAGTATCAAGTGAATGTTTCAATATTATAATTTTTTAACTTTTAAGCTGCATATCAGTGTTAAATATTGATCAAATAAAAATGTAATTAATGTGTTTGTTTTTTAAAGAATCAAAATTGATGTGTTTCTGTCATTTCAGACCAAGGCGATGAACCGTAAGAAAAGCAACACCCCCGATGCCCAGATCCATATAAATCCCAACCGACCCAAGACCCCCAGCCCCGGAGTGTCTGCTACACCAGTTCCAAAAACTAGGGTCTCTCCAGTTGCCACTGTCCAGGTATTACTAAAAAGAAATCATGCTGTTTGTTTGACTTTGAGAAATAAATTATGTGAAAATGTGGAAACAGATTTTAATAAAACACATGTCAGGTGAGCCATCTAAGCTATCCAACATTTGTCATCATCGGCTTGAAAAATAATAACAACAATAAAAAAAATAAAAAAATCCCCAATATAACACCAAGTACATGTAGTTCAATGTCAATGTAAACAAAAGAACACTGCATAAATTGCATAGAGTACCATTCTGGTGCAATGCGAGTAGTTCAGTGTCACTGCAGAAATTGCATAGAGTACCATTCTGGTGCAATGCAAGTAGTTCAGTGTCAATATAAACAAAAGAACACTGCATAAATTGCATAGAGTACCATTCTGGTGCAATGCGAGTAGTTCAGTGTCAGTGTAAACTAAAGAACACTGCAGAAATTGCATAGAGTACCATTCTGGTGCAATGCAAGTAGTTCAGTGTCAATATAAACAAAAGAACACTGCATAAATTGCATAGAGTACCATTCTTGTGCTATGCGCGTAGTTCAGTGTCAGTGTAAAGTAAAGAACACTGCAGAAATTGCATAGAGTACCATTCTGTGCAATGTGAGTAGTTCAGTGTCAATGTAAAGTAAAGAACACTGCAGAAATTGCATAGAGTACCATTCAGTGCAATGCGAGCAGTTCAGTGTCAGTGTAAAGTAAAGAACACTGCAGAAATTGCCTAGAGTACCATTCTGGTGCAATGCGACTAGTTCAGTGTCAGTGTAAACTAAAGAACACTGCAGAAATTGCATAGAGTACCATTCTGGTGCAATGCGAGTAGTTCAGTGTCAGTGTAAACTAAAGAACACTGCAGAAATTGCATAGAGTACCATTCTGGTGCAATGCGACTAGTTCAGTGTCAGTGTAAACTAAAGAACACTGCAGAAATTGCCTAGAGTACCATTCTGGTGCAATGCGAGTAGTTCAGTGTCAATATAAACAAAAGAACACTGCAGAAATTGCCTAGAGTACAATTCTGGTGCAATGCGAGTAGTTCAGTGTCACTGCAGAAATTGCATAGAGTACCATTCTGTGCAATGCGAGTAGTTCAGTGTCAATGTAAAGTAAAGAACACTGCAGAAATTGCATAGATTACCATTCTGTGCAATGCGAGTAGTTCAGTGTCAATGTAAAGTAAAGAACACTGCAGAAATTGCATAGAGTATCATTCAGTGCAATGGGAGTAGTTCAGTGTCAATGTAAACTAAAGAACACTGCAGAAATTGCCTAGAGTACAATTCTGGTGCAATGCGAGTAGTTCAGTGTCACTGCAGAAATTGCATAGAGTACCATTCTGTGCAATGCGAGTAGTTCAGTGTCAATGTAAAGTAAAGAACACTGCAGAAATTGCATAGAGTACCATTCTGTGCAATGCGAGTAGTTCAGTGTCAATGTAAAGTAAAGAACACTGCAGAAATTGCATAGAGTATCATTCAGTGCAATGGGAGTAGTTCAATGTCAGTGTAAAGTAAAAAACACTGCAGAAATTGCATAGAGTACCATTCTGGTGCAATGCGAGTAGTTCAGTGTCACTGCAGAAATTGCATAGAGTACCATTCCGGTGCTATGCGAGTAGTTCAGTGTCACTGCAGAAATTGCATAGAGTACCATTCCGGTGCTATGCGAGTAGTTCAGTGTCACTGCAGAAATTGCATAGAGTACCATTCCGGTGCTATGCGAGTAGTTCAGTGTCACTGCAGAAATTGCATAGAGTACCATTCCGGTGCTATGCGAGTAGTTCAGTGTCACTGCAGAAATTGCATAGAGTACCATTCCGGTGCTATGCGAGTAGTTCAGTGTCACTGCAGAAATTGCATAGAGTACCATTCCGGTGCTATGCGAGTAGTTCAGTGTCACTGCAGAAATTGCATAGAGTACCATTCCGGTGCTATGCGAGTAGTTCAGTGTCACTGCAGAAATTGCATAGAGTACCATTCCGGTGCTATGTGAGTAGTTCAGTGTCACTGCAGAAATTGCATAGAGTACCATACTGGTGCTATGCGAGTAGTGCAGTGTCAATGTAAAGTAAAAAACACTGCAGAAATTGCATAGAGTAACATTCTGGTGCAATGCGAGTAGTTCAGTGTCAATGTAAAGTAAAAAACACTGCAGAAATTGCATAGAGTAACATTCTGTGCAATGCGAGTAGTTCAGTGTCAATGTAAAGTAAAGAACACTGCAGAAATTGCATAGAGTATCATTCAGTGCAATGGGAGTAGTTCAATGTCAGTGTAAAGTAAAAAACACTGCAGAAATTGCATAGAGTACCATTCTGGTGCAATGCGAGTAGTTCAGTGTCACTGCAGAAATTGCATAGAGTACCATTCCGGTGCTATGCGAGTAGTTCAGTGTCACTGCAGAAATTGCATAGAGTACCATTCCGGTGCTATGCGAGTAGTTCAGTGTCACTGCAGAAATTGCATAGAGTACCATTCCGGTGCTATGCGAGTAGTTCAGTGTCACTGCAGAAATTGCATAGAGTACCATTCCGGTGCTATGCGAGTAGTGCAGTGTCAATGTAAAGTAAAAAACACTGCAGAAATTGCATAGAGTAACATTCTGGTGCAATGCGAGTAGTTCAGTGTCAATGTAAAGTAAAAAACACTGCAGAAATTGCATAGAGTAACATTCTGGTGCAATGCGAGTAGTTCAAATTCTATAAACACTATATAAATGGCTTTTAACCAACCAGACCAAACCCCGAAAATGGAGCGTAGAATTAAGAGTTACCAACTCATAATTCATTTTACGCATATTCAATCGCGGGTATTTTAAGAACCCATCAATAAACCCATACTTTTGAACGGTACATATACATTATTATATGACATGAACACCTGGATAGAGTTTTGATAAACAATTTTGTAGTGCACTTTTTGCTGTTATTTGGCAGCTAGGTTAGTTTCTTAAACATATGATCTTGCTTCTCAACAAAATTGTCTGATTGCATAAGTTTTATGATTAGTATATATAATTTCTCTAATTGTTTAAAATAAATTATACATGTATATTCCTAATTGTTCCAATATATCATAACTAATTCATTATTTTTGAAATAACAAAGATTCAATTTTTTTGATGCAGATACTTAATATTTATTTGCAGCTTTAAATATTATGTCATCATGTTTTACATTCCAAACATTATCATGAATTATAAATAAACCAAATTAATATGCAGCTTATATAGTGCAGGCGTACATTTCATTTGGAACTGAAGCAAACAATGAGTTTTTCCTTTCTTATACTTGTATTGGCACTAATTACTCTTTAAAGAAACTAGCCTGCCAAGTAACGTCAACATTACACTACAAAACCACGTATCAAAACTCTGTCCAAATATTCAGGTCATATAACAATGTATATGTGACGATTAAAAGTAAAGGCTTATTCACGGGTGTCATTTTAGTGTGTGTTCCATCCCACGAATCGGTAAAAAAATGTGTACCGCTATTAAATTCCATCACACAATCTTTACTTTATTTTTTTTCAGTAAATATTCAATAATGGTTGGTGTATTATGTTCGTCAACGCAGTTATTTTGTGTTTTATAAGCTAAAAGTTATGGAAATTGTCTCTTTCAATACTGAGCGTAGACTGCTCCACAGCGTTTTACTGAAATGCAACATGTGATGCAGTCTATACCAACCAATTTTGTAGGCTGAAATCTGATTGACTAATCGTAAGGTCAATCTGACCTGACCTCCAATGGGGCATTGATCCTTGTAGTGTAGAGTAGCGTAGCATGATAAAGGGTCTGATTTTAATGAGATTGTAAACATACTTGTGATTGAATATTAGTAAAACAAATAAGTTGGTAACTCAGTTTGACGCTCCAGTTTCGGGGTTTGGCCAGGCTAGTTAAAAACGGTTATAATGTGTCTATAGAGTTGGGATCCTCAAAATATGCAAGCTATATATAAACCTCATCATCAGTAGGGTTAAAAACAGTGTACGTATTATGTAAAATTTGGCTGTTAATGGCGGTATAGATACTTAAAGTTTGATTCTAGACAATTTAGAGCAAAAGGATATTGTATAAATAAAACAAGGTAAGCATTTTAATGCGCTATAAATATTTCAAGATTCAAAGTCGTTTGTCCCTTTAAATTACATAAACACTGCACTGCAGGAAGAGCATATCTATGAGACGATAACTGATGGCAGGGAGTCGGAAACAATGATCTTCAATTCAAGGGAGGGAACTCCGCATTCACGCGGGTACGGCGCAACTTCAGCTGTTCTCACAGATACGACACCACTTCTGAATGGCGTGGGGTAGGAATTAACAAATATTGATATATTAAGCGTAAAAAACAACTTGTATATAAAAAAAACACAATGCTATTGGTAATCTGAACACCACAGTGACTAATACAGTTTTCATGTTTGAAACTCTAAACAAACAAATTCACTTATTGAATTTTTGTTGTGCCAGTACCTGCACTAGATCACCCAAACTGGGATCAAAGTTTTATATAATGTGCACTTCAGTCACACAGGCTAATCCTGCAATTACCCACTTTTAATACAAATTAACCACACAAACCTTTTTCTTTCATTTCTTTTAACAGATTTAGTAGGATAAAATTTTGGAAAAAGCTGATTTACCAAAAAAAATTGTAATATGTGATTTTCACTCGCATTTTCACACCTTGCCTCAAAATGATCAGATGATAAAAAAAAAGTTCAAAATGTATTTGAAAAAAAAATCCTAGAGATAACTCCATTTGGTATAAACAGCTTGTTAGAAATAAATTTAAACAAAAGAAAAAAAAATTGTGATAAAATTTGTTAAAGTGTGCAGCATTAACACAATAGTTTGTTTTAAGTGACAAATTTGATATTAATTAAAATGTTGATGAATTTTGTCTGAACTGGTACAGGTTATTTGTTATTAGGTCTATGGTCAACACAAACCTAACAGAAAACTATATTTAGCACTGTACATATTAATTTATTGCACCTCGCACAAAATCCTAGGAATTTCATTGGATTAGAGCGGTCACATGGTGACCCTCTATTATTCTACAGTGGGTCAGTAGATTTCATAGAGGGTCACTAAAACAATATGGACTACAATTCCGATTCAAAGTTTAAATAATTTGCAAATAGTTTTTTAAGGCGTTAGTAACAAACATAATAAGTAAATTTAATAATGTTTTTAAACTGTACCGGTCGTGACGTCAACGTCATGACGTCGAATTGCGCGAACGTCTCAATGACGTTGACACTCCATTAAAATGGGTTAAATATCGGTGTTTGCCTTAAAAAAGTGCTCGATGCAATAAATCAGTTATTGGGTTTGTTACTGACCCCCTACAGAAATATGTGGGGTCAGTCAGAAGTATAGGGGGACTCGGCTATCGCCTCGCCCCCTATAAATCTTACTGACCCCACATATTTCTGTAGGGGGTCAGTAACAAACCCAATAACTAATAGTGTGTTTTATTCTAAGGATTATAGTCCCTCTGTCAGTGTGCCGAGAGGACAATCCACACTGGCATAAGATTATGAAAAACAGTGATTTAAGGAAATGAAACGAAAGGGCTTTTATGTCCTCCTAACACATGATATTATGTTATATTGGTGACAGCAACCTCAGATGGAGATGAGATGATGAAGTTTCCCATCAGACATGCCTGCACCAGGGAGCGAACTCACATGGGGCAGAGGTCGAGAATGTAGCTCTAAAGCCATGAGGCCCTCTCTGAGGGCCTCATGGTAGATTGACTAGTTTCAAATGAGTTCTCTCGTTAAATAAAGTCTTTATTATTATTATTATTATTATTATTATTAAAGCCAGGGTCTTAACCACTGAGCTACTGATGAATACAAGGAAGCCATTAAGATACACTAAAACATATAAAAAATAAAAATAAAATAAATGTAATTTACCAAAATTGAAAATAATCTAGATGTGTTAAACTTTGTTTGCGGAAGATACTAGAATCTATGGTGACCTGTAGCTTGATCAGGCTAACGAGAAGAATGATAACACTAAATATATAATAGTATGGATAACATAATTATATTCTTGAAGTTTTGTAATGATATATGTTCTTCTGTAGTGCCAGTCTTGCTGACTCCCAGAGTGGAGATGAAGAAGAGATTGAGACCATGCCCTTCTTCAGTAGTGACAACTTTAAAAAGAACAAAGTGCATTTGCTGAGACAGTTGAAGATTTTCCTGCTTGTTGTTGGCACTGCTCTCTGTACTGTAAGTGTTCAAGAATGTTACCTTATACATTGATTACCTAGGTACTAAATTGACTAGGTAAAATCAGGTGTACCTAAATATTGATTGCCTTTCTGTAAACCATTAAACTCAACAACTTCAGAAACATTATTCATTATGATTTTTATAGTGAAACAAAAGGTTGTTGTGAAGTCCCGCCAGATTCAGTGCCTCCACATTTCTCTTTCAGATTCAGTTCCTCTCCATTCAGTCCCTTCACATTTAAGCTATTCCCATACAATGCCTCCCCATTCAGTCACTTCCCATTCAGTTCCTCCCCATTTAGTTCCTTCCCATTATGTCCACATCCACCCCCTTCCCCCATTCAGTCCCTTCCCATTTACCCCCTTCCCATTAAATGCATCCCAGTATTGTCCCTTCCCTTTTATTTCCTCCCCATTCAGTGTCTCCCCATTCAATTCTTCCACATTTAGTTCCTCCCCATTCAGTCCCTTCCCATTCAGTCCCTCCGGTTCAGTCCCTCCCCTTTCAGTGCCTTCTAATCCAGTCCCTCTATTTTCAGTTCCTCCCCATTCACTCCCTCCCCATTCACTCCCTCCAAATTCAGTTACTCCCCTTTCAGTTCAGGTACATTTCAGTCTCTTCCCATTCAGTTACTCCTCATTTAGTCCCCTCGGATTCAGTCCTTCTCCATTCAGTGCCTCCCAATTCAGTGCCTCCCCTTTCAGTTCCTTCCCATTCAGTCACTCCCCTTTCAGTTCCTCCTCATTCAGTCCCTCCCCTATCAGTCCCTCTCCATTCAGTCCCTCCCCATTTAATCCCTCCCCATTAAGTCCCACCATCCAGATTCAGTCTCTCCGCATTTAGTTCCTCCAGATTCAGTCCCTCCTCATTATTTATTCCCCATTAATTTTCTCCCCATTCAGTTTCTTTCCGATCAGTTACTTCCCATTCATTTCCTCCCCATTTAGTCCCTTCATAGTCAGACCCTCTCCGATCACTCCTTGCCTGGTTTGTATATGCTCATTGCCTACAAATGACTAAACTTGTCGCCTGAACTCCACTTTATTTTTTTTACAAAAGTCTTCCTAACTTTATACACTTTCAACCTCATGCCCAGATACCCAGCAACAGGATAGTGATTCAACATTTGGGAGACAATTGTTTTTATTAGCTTGACTGATCAGAGTTCAGCAAAGCTTATGCCGTGGTGCGGTGTCCGTCGTCCGTCCGGACTCATGAGAGCGTCCGTAAACTATTTTTTGTAGCGACTACTCCTCTGAAACTACCTGAAGGATTTTCATGAAACTTTACAGAAATGTTGCCCATGAAGTCTAGTTGATTCTAGCAAAATTTCATGTTGATGTGAAATCCAAGGTGACCGCCACGGCTAGCCATAGATTTTTAAAAAAACAAGTTTGTAGCGACTACTTCTTGAAAACTATAAGTGATATTGATATGGGACTTTTTCTAAAATGATTAGCATGACATGACGTTGATCCTTGTCGAGAGTTATTTTGATTGACATTAAACATGGCAGCCAACGGCCATCTTTGTTTACGAAGAGTTATATCGTAAAAGCGTGTAGCGACTACTTCTCTGAAACCACTTGACGGATTGTCATGAAACTTCATAGAAATGTTGCTCTTGATATCTATTTGATCCTGTCAAAATTTCAGGCCACCACGTCTAAAACAATATTTTTAAAAAACAAATTTGTAGCGACTACTTCTTGAAAACTATAAGTGATATTGATATGGGACTTTTTCTAAAATGATCAGTATGACATGGTGTTGGTCCTTGTTGAAAATTATTTTGATTTAACATTAAACATGGCTACCACGGCCATCTTTGTTTACATAGAGTTATATAGTAAAAACTTATAGCGACTACTCCTCTGAAACTTCTTGACAGATTTTCATGAAACTTCACAGGAATGCTAATCTAGCTATCAAAAACCTATCAGTAGAACTTCAAGGTCATTGACCTCTTGTTTAAAACAAAAACACCTCTAGTTGAAGGGTGTTAATCAACTAGGATAATTCGATCTAGTTTTAGCTGTTCACCGGAGTATATTCAACCAGTCATCACAGCAATGCTTGCTATCGTTCAAAGTTGCTGTACAGGAAAACTAAAAGTGCAGAAATAACGTGATGAAGTGGAACCATTTAAGAAAGCATTATTTGGAATGTTGGAATACTGTCATGTAGGTCCATTTTGGAAAATATTTTATCATCAATTGAGCAAGAAAGATAACTCTGCTGATTTTTGAAAAAAAAGTCATTTTAGACCAATGGACGTCAGTAACATATCATGCGTTGAAATAAAAAACATTTATAATAGATTGTTTTTCATAGAAAATTATTGCTTGAGTATATTAAGAAAATTAACTGTCAAATTTCTCTACAAAACCGTTCTCCCAAACTCTAGACACGTGTTGAGGCCAATAAATAATACATTTGGGCCGACTAAAAGTCTTGATTCACGGGTACTTAAAATACCCGTAATTGAAAATGCGTAAAATGAATTAAAAATGGGTAACTCACAATTTCATGCTTTGGCAATGATAACAGTAGGGTGAGAGTTAAGGCAGTTTATTGCACCTCGCAAAAAATCCTAGGAATTTCATTGGATTAGAGCTGTCACATGGTGACCCTCTATTATTCTATAGTGGGTCAGTAGATTTCATAGAGGGTCACTAAAACAATATGGACTACAATTCCGATTCAAAGTTTAAATCATTTGCAAATAGTTCTTTAAGGCGTTAGTAACAAACATGGTAAGTAAATTTAATAATGTTTTTAAACTGTACCGGTCGTGATGTCAACGTCATGACGTCAAATTGCGCGAAAGGGGGTCAGTAACAAACCCAATAACTAATATTGGATTCACAGCATATCTAAGTTACACATGTACGTTATCATAAGTAGGCTTTGACATTAATGCTTAATACAATGTTTTTTTTATTGTTTTCAGATTTACCTAATCATTAACCCAGAACATGAAAATGAGTGGAAGTTGATCTCTCTGGAAAACAATGTCGCAGAACAGATAGTCGTTCATAGTAAGTTTGAAAACCTTTACTAAAGACCTGTTTTATGCAACAACTTACGACCATTTTGATCTTAAATCAATTTCTTAAATGCTTCACTATAAATGACACTTATCAAATAAACATGATTTCATTTCATTTTCTTATACATGTGATATTTCTGCACTACGTGCACACATAATTGTCTACATTGAATGCTTAGGAGAAAAAAGTGAACGATTTAAAAATTTGAGACTTATCGTAAGATGTTTAATAAAACACATGCAGCCCTGGTTATTAAATTGGGGGATGTCATTTGCAGACAGAGTCAAGCTTATGGTGTCAGCATCAAACTGATGGTTTATTATATGGAAAGAAGCTTGGGATTGCATTTGAAGTCACTGGGGTCAGTGTCAAGGTTGTTGTTACTAAATATAAAAAAAATATTTTATGGATAATAACTTTAGTTAGAATTGAGATATTGGAACAAAACTTGATATGTAGGTGGCTTATACAGAAAGGAAGGCTGTAATTGCATTTGTGGTCACTGGGGTCAAGGTCACTGTTGCTGAAAATAGAAACTAGAACGAATTTGATGGAACGCCATCGCAAAATACCCGCGTTTTCTTCACACAGGTCAATTCCCTTTAAAGGGACAATATCCGTAACTTTTAGCCTATAAAACACAAACTAATTACATTGACAAACATAACACACCAACCATTCTTGAATATTTACTAAATAAAACCAAGATTTTATGATTTTAATTAAATAGCGGTACAAAAAAAGAGGTACCGCTTCTTGGGGTTGAACTCGTAACCCACACTAAAATTACACTTTGAGTTTTAAATAATAAATCATTTGACTTGCTTTGTATTTCTTTCATAGATGACTATTAATGTACGAAAGTATGAAAAAATGACACCATAATTGAATTATTAGTGTATTTGATGCCCCTTCCTCCAGGCCCCACCGATGACGTAGGAGGAAACAATGTATACAGTGTAATCCCATCATCATAATGTTTCATTTGAGACATAATTATCAAAAAAAAAAAATATATATATATATATATATATATACTCCAAATTTCACTCACCCCTACCCCACCCCATCCACCCCACCCACAGTGTAATTGAATTTTTTGTGTATTTGACCCACTGAGGGACCCTGGAGCCATCATCATAATGTTTCATTTGAGACATAATTACATTTTTTTTTTTTACCCCAAATCCCAACACCCACACCCACCCCACCCCGGGATCACTGATCAGAAATAAAGATTTCCTTTAGTCTTGTTTTAGATGTTCTGAAAGAAATCAGACTTTATAAATCATTATAATATGTTCTTATATATATTTAGTTGTTTACACACCCGATGACGGGCATTTGTTGATTTACATATATATACATAGTTTATATTACTACCATATCATCCCTTATTTGTAAATATTTTTATCTTTATACATTTACATTAATTTTCAATTACTACTTCATTTCTTCATCTTTCATCAGTTTTTGTGCACAATATGACCTATTTATGTGTCGACGTTCATCCATCCTTAATGGAAAATGGTTTTCATTATTTTATTATTATATTTATATCATTTATTATCATCGGTATTAATTAATCAAATCGTTTTGAATTTTACTTGATGATATATTTACAGGTATTTGTATGTTTTTCAAGTTTCAAATTTCAAGTTATTCTCTCAAGCATCAGTTCATGAATATGTATATGTATTTCAAGGTATTCCCTCAGACATCAATTCATGGGTATTTGAATGTATTTCAAGGTATTCCCTCAGACATCAATTCATGGGTATTTGAATGTATTTCAAGGTATTCCCTCAGACATCAATTCATGGGTATTTGAATGTATTTCAAGGTATTCCCTCAGACATCAATTCATGGGTATTTGAATGTATTTCAAGGTATTCCCTCTGGCACCACTTCAAGGTATTCCCTCAGACATCGATTCATGGGTATTTTTATATATTTCAAGGTATTCCATCAGGCATCAATTCACACAAAATGTCACTGGCATTGAAAGGACCTTTTAAGGAAGCAAAAAATGACACTGATCCTGGAAACAACATTTTAGTCAGTGTCGGAGAGCTAACCGTAAGTGTTGGTTAAATGTCCTGTATAGCATTATATATATGTATAGCGTGTAATCTACCTATAATTTCGACGTTGTTTGGTGGGTTAGTTTCTTTAAATTTCAACTGTACTACATGATACTGACTATGAGCAAAATGCATGTATTTGTTTTTAGCTCACCTGAGCCGAAAGCCCATAAAAGTGAGCTATTGTGACCGCTTTTTGTCCATCGTCCGTCCGTTAGCTCTTGGTTAAACAACAACTTTGACCAATTTCACATGGATGATAGGAGGTCAGATTATTCCAAAATTGTACAAATTAGATCAATGCGACATCCAAGATGGCCTCCAGTACCATATATGGTCAAAACTTTAAAAAATCTTCTTCTCAAGAACCGCTGAACAGATTTTGAAAGTTTTTGTTTATAAATGATCGCCAACTCCTAAGCTACAAAAGTTGTAAAACGAAGTTCCTAGGATCAAAAATGGCTGTGCCCCAGGGTTCCAAAGTTTGTTACTATGGAGATTTTACATGTTTGCCATAGACTTATATAGGGCATTTGTAAACGACATCTCCTCAGAAACCGCTTGACCAATTTTGACCAAATTTCACATGGAAGATACTGAGGTCAATACCTTCCAAAGTTGTTCAAATTAGATAAATGCGACATCCAAGATGGCTGCCATTACCATATATGGTCAAAACCTTAGAAAATCTTCTTCACAAGAACCCAAAGTTCCAAAGTTTGTATATGGAAAATTTACATATTTTTTAATATCGACATCTCCTCAGAAACCGCTTGACCAATTTTGACCAAATTTCACGTGGACGGTACTGAAGTCAATGCCTTTCAAATTTATACAAATTAAGTCAGTGCAACATCCAAGATGGCCGCCATTACCATGTATGGTCAAAACCTTAAAAAATCTTCTTCTCAAGAACCGCTGAACAGATTTTGACAGATTTTGTTTATATGTGTTCCTAAGTTTGTATATGGAGATTTTACATGATGTTTTACATAGACTTATATCTATAGGGCATTTGTAAACGACATCTCTTCAGAAACCGCTGGACCAATTTTGACCAAATTTCACGTGGAAGATACTGAGGTCAATGCCTTCTGAACTTGTTTAAATTAGGTAAATGCGACATCCAAGATGGCCGCTATTACCATATATGGTCAAAACCTTAAAAAATATACTTCACAAGAACCCCTGAACAGATTTTGACAGTTTTTATTTATAAATGATCGCCAACTCCTAGACTACAAAAGTTGTACAAAAGAAGGTCCTAGGGTTAAAAATGACTGTGCCCCAAGGTTCCCAAGTTTGTATATGGAAATTCTACATGTTTTCAATATTGTAAATGACATCTCTTCAGAAACCGCTTGACCAATTTTCACCAAATTCACGTGGACGTTACTGAAGTCATTGCCTTTCAAATTGGTACAAATTAGGTCAGTGCGACATCCAAGATGGCCACCATTACCATATATGGTCTAAACCTTAAAAAGTATTTTTCTCAAGAACTGCTGAACAGATTTTGACAGTTTTTGTTTATATGGGTTCCAAAGTTTGTATATGGAGATTTAACATGTTTTACATAGACTAATATATCTATAGGGCATTTGTAGATGACATCTCCTCAGAAACCGCTGGACCAATTTTGACCAAATTTCATGCGGACGATACTGAGATCAGTGCCTTCCAAAGTTATACAAATTAGGTCACCGCAACGTCTAAGATGGCCACCACTACCAAATATGGTCAAAACCTTAAAAAGTCTTCTTCTCTAGAGTCGATGAACAGATTTTGACAGTTTTTGTTTATAAATGATCGCCAACTCCTAGACTATGAAGTTCCTAGGGGCAAAAGTGGCTGTGCCCCAGGGTTTCAAAGTTTGTAGAGCATCCACAGGCTCTCTTGGGCCTCTTGTTGTTCATTTATGATTGCCCTACAAACTCTTATCCTACAAAAGTTGTACCAATGAAGTTCGTAGGTAAAAAATGGCTGCGCCCCGGGGATTCCTATCCATCCATTTTCATACAAACATTCTCTGTAAATATGAAGTACCAAATTTGCAACTTTACCTTATCTCGTACAAAATTTTCAACCTTGTAATCAATTGCACTTGTTAACTACTTTTTCCTCTTTGCAAAAATTCTCAGGTGAGCGACTCAGGGCCATTTGGACCTCTTGTTTTGTATTGGTTTCTTCATATTTGAATGTGACAAAATACATGAATGTAATTAGCTTGTTTAAGTAAATTATATTAGATTCGCACTAAAGTGATTGACGTTTTTCTTGGATGGATATGCTGAACAATGAGCAGAATGAAAGCATGAGTTATTGCCCTTGATTATTTTTTTCCTACGTAAATGAGAAAATGTTGATTCTTATGGATGGCAGTAGGTATACAGTACTGGTTCTACACAGGAAAAAGTGGGTGTTCTGCTTACATCACGAAAAAAAATCGACCGTCATATAGCCTAAAATGTGCTGAAAAATGACATAAAACACCATTCAACGACCAGCCAATCAACTTACCAAATTCAAGGTCATATGTGTATGGTTAAGATCAATGTAATGCAACTTCTGCGTTGTCAAGCTGGATGCACACTTTTCATATATCCTGAACTGCTTAAGACAATGGCATCGAACTTGATGTGCAATGTATCATCATGGGAATGTATGTAGCACACTCAATTCTGGTCATGGGGTCATGGGTCATGGGTCAAGGTCATTGAGTTTTGGTTGTTGTGTTCTATTTACTCACTTTAGATACTGGAATGAAACTTTACAAGTTTATGTGTCATCAGTATTCAAGAGTTTAAGGCCAAAGTCATGCAATGTTCATGCCAGGTCTCCTCAATCGTTTGAGATAATTAGGGATGAAATGTAATGTGTGTAATGTGTGTATATGTTTCATCGATAGGCTGTGTGTTCTACACCGTTCTACTTCTGGCATTTCTTCCTGCTGTTCCATTGAATAAACCTTTATCTTAGCTATTTTATTACGGTACATGTAATTAAGTCATGTTTAGATTTTTTTTTCCAAATTTCAAATTTATTATCAGAAATGCACAGGCCCCATTTCCAAATGGATATCATTACTCACCATTTGAGATAGACTGCTTCAGCAGGATGCCATGAGATAGAAATAGAGCATATTTATTAGTATTAAACTAATGTGTAACATTATAGCCGATTGATATATTGTTGATCAGCCGTATATTTGTAGCATTACGCACATTGAAAATCTGAACACTGTAGCTGACAAATCTGTTTTCAGAGCTTTGATCTTGCTATACAACCTGACCTGTTCCGTGCACATGAGAGTATCACAATAAATAAAGATGTGGACTTTACTGGATATGATGGAAAGTAAGTTTGATAACGTCATTCATCATTATCCAATATGTGTCGAATCATGTATCTGTTTAATTAATCAACTCATTAGTCAAAGACTGTATTCACTAGATTTTTTGCTCACCTCAGCCAAAGTCTCAAATGAGCTGTTGTTACTGCTTTTCGTCCATTCACAATGTCAGATGTGTTCCTCTGAGAATCTGCTTCGCCTTTCATGTTGGGGACCTTTGTATTAATGCCATTAATAATTTCCAAGTTTGTGCATAGGTTTTGACAGTTGTTATTTTTGCGAAATGTTAAAGTTTGTAAAAAAAAAGAAAGAAGGTTAATTTTACATCAAAGATGGTCACTATTACTAAAAAACAATTTGGGATTGACAATCTTTAGGAATTATCGATAGTTTCGTTAAGTTTGTTAAGTTTGTTCAAATAATGTCCCCAGAGTGAAAAATGGCCTACCCAGGGCATCCCATGTTCATAAAACATTTCAAAAAGCATTCAACATAATAAAATTGTATTGCAAAGTCTGCTGCATTTATTAAGAAATTGCCATACACAAAAACATTATAGTTGCAAGAATGCCTTTGTATGAAACACATGGGAATATTATTCAAGTATGCTGTCTTATTAGACCTGAATAACTGTTACATGTAACGATACAACAATGCACACATTTGATGCATCTTTTTTTCCTTCTTTTTTTTTTGACCACAGAACAAATGTAACTCTTTCACTAATATGGCCAAAGAGTGGACTGGCGAGCAATCAGAGTAATTATTGTCTGCCCCTGGACATCAGTTACATGTTTACGACAGACAGCGTGAGAGAAGAGGCATGTGCAGCCATTGTTCTGGTACTCGTGTACGGACTCATCATATTCGATGTAAGCATTTGTTGGATATTCTAAAATTACATTGCAATTACTCCACAAAACAAAGTCTATGGTTTACAAATGAGGTCGTCTGTCCGTCCGTTCGTCCGTCCGTCCGTTCGTCCGTCAGTCTGCGTTTGTCCGCATTTGTCCGTCCGTCAGTCATTATTTGTTTTCGGAGTAAAATTATTTAAGATATCTTCTGAAAACTTGCTACACATTTCAAGTGACCATGTAGGGCATTTTGATATATAGAACCAACTTATATCAATGTTTTTGGTGTTTTCATCTAAACAAGATCTATATGTCAAAATTCTTGTTTCTGGAGCATATCTTCAAAACCATTCAAAATATCTTTATGAAACTTTTCTACACATATTTATTATTAGTAGGGCTGTGGCGATATTCTAGTGAACCCAATGTTCTTGACCCTTTCTCCGTGTTTTATCTCGATGTAAATGGAAGATGAGCCTGGCATGTTCATTCCAGGTTGGCACCATATAACCTTTCGTGTGTTGGCGCACTTTAAAACCCAATCAAGAAAATTCTAACTAAATGTTTTGCTAATGCTGAACACCTAAACAAAATTCTATAGCAAAGTCATTTTCTTTTAAATATGTCTCCCCCCATACTGGGGAGACATATTGTTTTTAGCTTGGATGTCTGTCTGTCTATGAGGATGTCTGTCTGTCTATGAGGGGGAGACATGTTGTTTTTAGCTTGGATGTCTGTATGTCTCTCTGTGTGTCTGTCCGTCGCAAGTTGTGTCCTCTCCATATCTCTTGAACCGCTTGAGGGATTTTGAAATAACTTGGCACAAATGTTCACCATATCGAGACGACATGCAGAGCGCAACTGCCAGCCACGTCTGTTCAAGGTCAAGTTCACACTTAGATGTCGAAGGTCATATGCACTATATTTTGTATCCGTTCCGTATCTCTTGAACCGCTAGAGGGATTTTGAAATAACTTGGCACAAATGTTCACCATATCGAGACAACGTGCAGAGCAAAACTTTCAGCCAGGTTGGTTCATATGCATTACACCGAGAGTGTGCTGGGAGACATATGTTTTTGTTACAAAAACAACCCCTTCTAGTTTAATTTATTTTTAAGAAGCTAGTTTTACCAATTGGAATATGCTACGTTTGAAACCTTATGGCCTCTCACCGCTAGGGGTTTGATCCCACTGGGAGCTCACCTTATAAGTGAGGAAGTGGCAAAACTAATGGATGGCAGGAGGTATACAGTACTGGTTCTACCCAGGAAAAAGTGGGTGGTCTGCCTGCTCCATGAAAAAATCATCCATCATATACAGCCTATAAAATATGCCGAAAGTGACGTAAAACACCATTCAACAAACCATACCAAGTGAACATTTTGAGGCATCCTGAGTTTTTTTCCAAACTCTATCTAACTAAAACTATTTAAAGTAAAAAAGAAAAGTTTGTGTGGCATGAAACAAAATATAAGGGGTGGTGACGGGGATAGCAATGACAGTGGTGGTGTAAATCGATGACTGCTGTGTTGTTGTTGTTTTTGTTTTTGTAGTTTTTAGATATTTGTTTAAAATTGCAGCATTTATTATTTAAAACATTTATAATTATTTATTTACAGAGAGTACCGGTATTCAATTTTTTCAAATAATTATCTTCCATGAGGCCCTCTGATATAAATACAACAATAACTTTCTTAAATTACACAAAATAATCATCACAATTTTAAATATTTATCAGCTGTTTCATTACAATGAAAAGCACCATTAAAATTAGCTGAAATTAACTGAAAATTGAGCCTACATTAATACTTACACTACATTCTACATGTGTATTATTCAGCTGGTACACAGAACACTGGCGGCCAGTTTGGGATCTCTCGCGGCCATTGCTGTGATGTCAGCATTTGGAATGGTGAGTAGACACAAGTTTCTGCAGTATTACTTATATAGATGGCGAAAACAACTGAAGCTGATGATGAACAATTTTCTTCAATAAAAAATATCCGGAATATTGTCTGACAGAATAGGTTTTCCATTTACACAACAACATTTAACTCCCTCTCTCTGGGCGCAAGTTATAAATAACCTAAATAATGCATTAATGATCCAACAATTTATGTTTATATTTCATGTCTTACAAAGAGGCCGTCATTGGAGAAGATAATCAGCTGGCTTGATATAGAGACACTCTCCCTGTTGTTTGGTATGATGGTCATTGTGGCCATCTTCTCTGAGACGGGATTCTTCGATTACTGTGCTTTGATGGTGAGTATAACTAAGAACTAGAAGCAGAAATTATCAAAGTGTGATAAGGAATTAATAGTAGTGAGAGTTCAACAAGCCGAATATCTGAGGGAAAAATGTGTGTTATATGCATACAAAAAAAAGAGGGTGTTTTTCTTACAAAAATTATCCATTTTCCTTAAACCAGAATACTCAATGTTTTAAATCAAAATAAAAAAACAGTTTATATCTAATAAAATAAACAAAACTGAGATGACTTTTTTATGAATAGTATTGATGGCAGACACCTGCCTAAGAGTACACAAATTCAAACACATTTTTCTATGATTTTGTTTGTTGAGCACAAGCCTTGTTTTTAAAATTGTAAATGCTCAAAACAGCCTATTGTGATAGTAATAGCAGTTAGAAGATAAGTACAGATTTATTTCCATGCACTATTATCGCTAAGGTTGTTAGAATAGTTAATATCAGAATGTGTTATATCATTTCTGCCAGTATTGAGATTACCAAAACATTTTTTTATTATATCTTAAATTTCAGGCTTACAAGCTAGCCAAGGGTGAGGTTTGGAATTTAATCACTTTGCTGTGTGTGTTCAGTGCTGTTGTGTCTGCCTTCCTGGACAATGTCACCACCATTCTGCTGCTGACCCCTGTCACTATTAGGTATGACCTTTATATTGTGTATGCGTTCCTGGACAATGTCCCCACCATTGTACTGCTGACACCTGTCACCATCAGGTAGGAGCCTTATATTGTGTTTGCCTTCCTGGACATTGTCACCACCATTGTACTGCTGACCCCTGTCACCATCAGGTATGAACTTAATATTGTGTCTGCCTTCCTGGACAATGTCACCACCATTCTGCTGTGACTCCTGTCACCATCAGGTAGGAGCCTTATATTGTGTCTGTCTTCCTGGACAATGTCACCACCATTCTGCTGCTGACCCCTGTCACCATCAGGTAGGAGCCTTATATTGTGTCTACCTTCCTGGACAATGTCACCACCATTGTGCTGCTGACCACTGTCACCATCAGGTATGACCTGTACATCGTGTCTGCCTTCCTGGACAATGTCACCACCATTGTGCTGCTGACCCCTGTCACCATCAGGTAGGAGCCTTATATTGTGTCTGCCTTCCTGGACAATGTCACCACCATTGTGCTGCTGACCCCTGTCACCATCAAGTATGACCTTTATATTGTGTCTGCCTTCCTGGACAATGTCACCACCATTGTACTGCTGACCCCTGTCACCATCAGGTAGGAGCCTTATATTGTGTCTGTCTTCCTGGACAATGTCACCACCATTCTGCTGCTGACCCCTGTCACCATCAGGTAGGAGCCTTATATTGTGTCTACCTTCCTGGACAATGTCACCACCATTGTGCTGCTGACCACTGTCACCATCAGGTATGACCTGTACATCGTGTCTGCCTTCCTGGACAATGTCACCACCATTGTGCTGCTGACCCCTGTCACCATCAGGTAGGAGCCTTATATTGTGTCTGCCTTCCTGGACAATGTCACCACCATTGTGCTGCTGACCCCTGTCACCATCAAGTATGACCTTTATATTGTGTCTGCCTTCCTGGACAATGTCACCACCATTGTACTGCTGACCCCTGTCACCATCAGGTATGACCTTAATATTGTGTCTGCCTTCCTGGACAATGTCACCACCATTGTGCTGCTGACCACTGTCACCATCAGGTATGACCTGTACATCGTGTCTGCCTTCCTGGACAATGTCACCACCATTGTACTGCTGACCCCTGTCACCATCAGGTAGGAGCCTTATATTGTGTCTGTCTTCCTGGACAATGTCACCACCATTGTTCTGCTGAACCCTGGCACCATCAGGTATGACCTGTACATCATGTCTGCCTTCCTGGACAATGTCACCACCATTGTTCTGCTGAACCCTGGCACCATCAGGTATGACCTTATATTATGTCTACCTTCCTGGACAATGTCACCACCATTGTGCTGCTGACCACTGTCACCATCAGGTATGACCTGTACATCGTGTCTGCCTTCCTGGACAATGTCACCACCATTGTACTGCTGACCACTGTCACCATCAGGTAGGAGCCTTATATTGTGTCTGCCTTCCTGGACAATGTCACCACCATTGTACTGCTGACCACTGTCACCATCAGGTAGGAGCCTTATATTGTGTCTGCCTTCCTGGACAATGTCACCACCATTGTGCTGCTGACCACTGTCACCATCAGGTATGACCTGTACATCGTGTCTGCCTTCCTGGACAATGTCACCACCATTGTGCTGCTGACCCCTGTCACCATCAGGTAGGAGCCTTATATTGTGTCTGCCTTCCTGGACAATGTCACCACCAGTGTGCTGCTGACCCCTGTCACCATCAAGTATGACCTTTATATTGTGTCTGCCTTCCTGGACAATGTCACCACCATTGTACTGCTGACCCCTGTCACCATCAGGTATGACCTTAATATTGTGTCTGCCTTCCTGGACAATGTCACCACCATTGTACTGCTGACCCCTGTCACCATCAGGTATGACCTTAATATTGTGTCTGCCTTCCTGGACAATGTCACCACCAGTGTGCTGCTGACCCCTGTCACCATCAAGTATGACCTTTATATTGTGTCTGCCTTCCTGGACAATGTCACCACCATTGTACTGCTGACCCCTGTCGCCATCAGGTATGACCTTAATATTGTGTCTGCCTTCCTGGACAATGTCACCACCATTGTACTGCTGACCCCTGTCACCATCAGGTATGACCCTAATATTGTGTCTGCCTTCCTGGACAATGTCACCACCATTGTGCTGCTGACCCCTGTCACCATCAAGTATGACCTTTATATTGTGTCTGCCTTCCTGGACAATGTCACCACCATTGTACTGCTGACCACTGTCGCCATCAGGTATGACCTTAATATTGTGTCTGCCTTCCTGGACAATGTCACCACCATTGTGCTGCTGACCACTGTCACCATCAGGTATGACCTGTACATCGTGTCTGCCTTCCTGGACAATGTCACCACCATTGTGCTGCTGACCACTGTCACCATCAGGTATGACCTGTACATCGTGTCTACCTTCCTGGACAATGTCACCACCATTGTACTGCTGACCCCTGTCACCATCAGGTAGGAGCCTTATATTGTGTCTGTCTTCCTGGACAATGTCACCACCATTGTTCTGCTGAACCCTGGCACCATCAGGTATGACCTGTACATCATGTCTGCCTTCCTGGACAATGTCACCACCATTGTTCTGCTGAACCCTGGCACCATCAGGTATGACCTTATATTGTGTCTACCTTCCTGGACAATGTCACCACCATTGTACTGCTGACCCCTGTCACCATCAGGTATGACCTTAATATTGTGTCTGCCTTCCTGGACAATGTCACCACCATTGTGCTGCTGACCACTGTCACCATCAGGTATGACCTGTACATCGTGTCTGCCTTCCTGGACAATGTCACCACCATTGTTCTGCTGAACCCTGGCACCATCAGGTATGACCTGTACATCATGTCTGCCTTCCTGGACAATGTCACCACCATTGTTCTGCTGAACCCTGGCACCATCAGGTATGACCTTATATTGTGTCTACCTTCCTGGACAATGTCACCACCATTGTACTGCTGACCCCTGTCACCATCAGGTAGGAGCCTTATATTGTGTCTGTCTTCCTGGACAATGTCACCACCATTGTTCTGCTGAACCCTGGCACCATCAGGTATGACCTGTACATCATGTCTGCCTTCCTGGACAATGTCACCACCATTGTTCTGCTGAACCCTGGCACCATCAGGTATGACCTTATATTGTGTCTACCTTCCTGGACAATGTCACCACCATTGTACTGCTGACCCCTGTCACCATCAGGTATGACCTTAATATTGTGTCTGCCTTCCTGGACAATGTCACCACCATTGTGCTGCTGACCACTGTCACCATCAGGTATGACCTGTACATCGTGTCTGCCTTCCTGGACAATGTCACCACCATTGTGCTGCTGACCACTGTCACCATCAGGTATGACCTGTACATCGTGTCTACCTTCCTGGACAATGTCACCACCATTGTACTGCTGACCCCTGTCACCATCAGGTAGGAGCCTTATATTGTGTCTGTCTTCCTGGACAATGTCACCACCATTGTTCTGCTGAACCCTGGCACCATCAGGTATGACCTGTACATCATGTCTGCCTTCCTGGACAATGTCACCACCATTGTTCTGCTGAACCCTGGCACCATCAGGTATGACCTTATATTGTGTCTACCTTCCTGGACAATGTCACCACCATTGTGCTGCTGACCACTGTCACCATCAGGTATGACCTGTACATCGTGTCTGCCTTCCTGGACAATGTCACCACCATTGTACTGCTGACCACTGTCACCATCAGGTAGGAGCCTTATATTGTGTCTGCCTTCCTGGACAATGTCACCACCATTGTACAGCTGACCCCTGTCACCATCAGGTAGAAGCCTTATATTGTGTCTGCCTTCCTGGACAATGTCACCACCATTGTACTGCTGACCACTGTCACCATCAGGTAGGAGCCTTATATTGTGTCTGCCTTCCTGGACAATGTCACCACCATTGTACTGCTGACCACTGTCACCATCAGGTAGGAGCCTTATATTGTGTCTGCCTTCCTGGACAATGTCACCACCATTGTGCTGCTGACCCCTGTCACCATCAGGTATGATCTTTATATTGTGTCTGTCTTCCTGGACAATGTCACCACCATTGTGCTGCTGACCACTGTCACCATCAGGTAGGAGCCTTGTATTGTGTCTGCCTTCCTGGACAATGTCACCACCATTGTGCTGCTGACCCCTGTCACCATCAGGTAGGAGCCTTATATTGTGTCTGCCTTCCTGGACAATGTCACCACCATTGTTCTGCTGAACCCTGGCACCATCAGGTATGACCTGTACATTGTGGCGGCCTTCCTGGACAATGTCACCACCATTCTACTGCTGACCCCTGTCACCATCAGGTAGGAGCCTTATATTGTGCCGGCCTTCCTGGACAATGTCACCACCATTCTACTGCTGACCCCTGTCACCATCAGGTAGGAGCCTTGTATTGTGTCTACCTTCCTGGACAATGTCACCACCATTCTGCTGCTGACCCCTGTCACCATCAGGTAGGAGCCTTGTATTGTGTCTACCTTCCTGGACAATGTCACCACCACTCTACTGCTGACCCCTGTCACCATCAGGTAGGAGCCTTGTATTGTGTCTACCTTCCTGGACAATGTCACCACCATTCTACTGCTGACCCCTGTCACCATCAGGTAGGTGCCATATATTGTATCTGCTCGTTTTTCTATGGCTCACACCACAATCGTAGTGGAGGAGGCATTTTGTGTTGCCCTTTTCCATTAGATCTTTGTTAACTTTCTGCTTAAGTCCATTTCTAAGTCACCATTAGGCCTACACTGTTTACCCAGAAAGATTCTGACCAAAAATGGTCTACATTGACCTACTTTTAACAGTTCAGTGATTCTGGTAGACGTTTCTCATTAGGTCTGTTTCCAAATCACCGATATCCCTACACTCTTCTACTTTGACCTACTTTATAGACTTAGTGATCCGATTTTGAGGGGTTTTATTAGGTCTATTTCTTAGACACAAATAGCCCTACACTTGTCAAATGTCATGCACAACATCTACGTGTTATATACTTTCCAACTGAAAGTAGAGACCATGACCGACTTGGCCTATGTTTTACAATTCATTGATTCTGGTTAGCCAAATCACCGATAAATCTAAACTCTTCAAACTTCATGAACTACTAAAAGTAGGTCGCCATGAACAATGTTGACCTATTTTCTTTTTATCTGGATTATACAACAGTTGTCTTCTTTGCTGTACATTAGTTGTCATTCTTTGTTGTATGGAAGTTGTCATTCTTTGTTGTATGGAAGTTGTCCTTCTTTGTTGTATACTTGGTGCCACCTACTGTACACTTACTGCCTCTGTATTTACCCTCCTATTCAGGTTATGTGAGGTCCTCAATCTGGATCCAAAGAAGATTCTGATAGCAGAAGTGTTGTTTTCTAACATCGGGGGTACGGCTACAGCCATTGGAGATCCGCCTAATGTCATTATTGTCGCAAATCAAGAAATGCAGGATATGGTATGTACAATGTTCATTACATAGTCAGTACTTATAATTTACAGGTGGACTGTCCTTGTAAGAGGAGGACCACTACTGATGTTGGGGTCAGTGTCATCACTCCTTATACCAATGTAACCAATATATAAGTGGCGGGGTGCATTAGTCTCCGCATGATTAGTGGCGGGGTGCATTAGTCCGCCGCATGATTAGTGGCGAGGTGCATTAGTCTGCCGCATGATTAGTGGCAGGGTGCATTAGTCTGCCGCATGATTAGTGGCAGGGTGCATTAGTCTGCCGCATGATTAGTGGCGAGGTGCATTAGTCTGCCGCATGATTAGTGGCGAGGTGCATTAGTCTGCAGCATGATTAGTGGCGGGGTGCATTAGTCTGTCGCATGATTAGTGGCGGGGTGCATTAGTCTGCCACATGATTAGTGGCGGGGTGCATTAGGCTGCCACATGATTAGTGGCGGGGTGCATTAGTCTGCCGCATGATTAGTGGCAAGGTGCATTAGTCTGCCGCATGATTAGTGGCGGGGTGCATTAGTCTGCCGCATGATTAGTGGCGGGGTGCATTAGTCTGCCGCATGATTAGTGGTGGGGTGCATTAGCCTGCCGCATGATTAGTGGCGGGGTGCATTAGTCTGCCGCATGATTAGTGGCGAGGTGCATTAGTCTGCCGCATGATTAGTGGCGGGGTGCATTAGTCTGCCGCATGATAAGTGGCGGGTGCATTAGTCTGCCGCATGATTAGTGGCGGGGTGCATTAGTCTGCCGCATGATTAGTGGCGGGGTGCATTAGTCTGCTGCATGATTAGTGGCGGGGTGCATTAGTCTGCCGCATGATTAATGGCGAGGTGCATTAGTCTGCCGCATGATTAGTGGCGGGGTGCATTAGTCCGCCGCATGATTAGTGGCGGGGTGCATTAGTCTGCCGCATGATCAGTGGCGGGGTGCATTAGTCTGCCGCATGATTAGTGGCAGAGTGCATTAGTCTGCCGCATGCAGTGAAAGTTACAGTTTCTTTTTACTCTTTGCTTGGTTATGGCTGTGTGCATTATGCTGCAGCCATTATCAGAATCCCACTTTATTTTGTGGATTACTAGTAATTGCTTGATCGTGTCTGTGTGCATTAAAGGGACACATGGCAATCTTGTTTTTTTTTAAAAACTAGCGGCGACCCGTTAGTTTTCTACATTTGTTCAATCATTAATATTAATTATAAGAAGAGTATAAAGCTAATTGGTTTTGCATTTTACCAGCTGCTGATTATACATCTCACCAATAATATAGTCAAACATATGGTAGAAAAGATAAAAATCTTAAAATTTTATATAAATATATGCAAGCCGATTTAAAGACAAAATGATAATTCATTAATAAATCGAGAGGCTAATTTAAATTGATAATGCTTCGGAAAGACTTCACGACTGCCATGTGTCCCTTTAATGTTCCTGCTATAATATTTCAGGGTATAGAGTTCTCCAACTTTACTCTGCACATGTTTGTTGGCATACTGTTTGTGGGGGTGGCTGGATATGCTCTACTCAGGCTTACTTACAGAAAGATGGAAGATTTGGAGAATGTTGATCCCGTTGAAATCACAGGTAATATTAAGATAAACCTTCGGGAATACTTCAAAGGGACACTGTCCGTAAGTAAGCAGATATTGAGAATAACCAAATAACTGTCTGACTTTTATTCAGTGAAATGTATACATGAAAACTTGAGCATAGACCCAAAGAAGTCTGTAGTAATACATTCGTGAATTTGAAAAAAAAAAGGTTTAATTATTATCTGCTGATCACGTGACTTCCATTAGCACATTAGGTTTTCTACTTAGTATGTAATGCATAATAATTATGTATAGCCCGCTTAGCTCAGTTAGGAGCGACGTCAACTATCGCGCGCTCACTATTATTACTCGCGAGTGTAATTTTAGTTTGGGCTGCAAGTTCAAACGCACAAAGCGGTATTTCTTTTTTCGTACCGCGATTGAATTCCGTTAAACAATCTTGCATTTAATTAGTAAATATTCAATAATGTTTAGTTTGTGAGCGTAATTAGTGTGCGTTTTATAAGCTAAAAGTTACGGACATTGTCCCTTTAAAATAAAATGATCGAGTTTTAATAATGAACCATTAGTTCAATGAACATTCCATTATTTATATCAAAAAAGTTAATTTTCTGCAGAAATATTTTTAAATCTCATATCTATAGTCCATTTTTTATATATACTAATAGGAACCTCTAATGCCCCATAGTATAAATTATAGATTTCATAAACACTGGTCATTTTAATGAAAACAAGTCAAAGTGCATGTGCATCAAGCTTAAAAATAACACATCCAAAAATAACACATCCAAAAATAGCACATCCAAAAATAGCACATCCAAAAATAACACCAAAAATAACACATCAAAAATAACACATCCAAAAATAACACATCACAAAATAGCACATCCAAAAATAACACATCCAAAAATCAAATCAGACGAAAGTGCTGTGCAGTAATGTTAGAATACGTTTCAAATGTACCCATAAGCTAAATGTAGTAGATACTTACTGTAAGTTTGTCATTTTCCAAATAGTCATATCAGCATAATTAAGAGGCATTCTGTGATGTACCATGTAAGTTTTTGGGTAAAAAAAATATATAATCGGTAAAACAAACTGATATATATCACACCACACAGATACAGTTGTAAGGTATTTCCAAATGTGGCATCATCAGCCCTCTTAGATGTTCTAGATAAAATTTAGAAGAAAACAAGATCTTCACCAAATCCTCGTTTGGCTGCGTGTCTCATATTTGTCTCATTTTCAGAACTTCGGCACGAGATTGAGATGTGGCGTAGAGCAGCGCTACGAATAGTTGCCGTATCACGAGAGGAGAATATCATGAAGGCCATATTCCATCAGCGGGTGGCAGAGCTGGAGAATAAACTCGTCAAAGAGACATATAGGATGAGGTATGATTTGAGTTTAAACTATGATCAGGATGTATATTTTCTTGGATGGCTTTGAAAGCTGCAGAAACATATTAAACGTCTTATTGTCTTAACTTGCAAATCTTATAGAATTCCTTTCTTGAAACTGCCAAATTTCACTACAAAATCGTTCTTCCAAATATTAGTCATGTGTTGAGGTCATATAATAATGCATGTGTGCCAATTAAAAGTCTAGATTTATTCACACATACTTAAAATACCTGTAATTGAAAATGCGTAAAATGATTTAAAGATGTGGTAACTCCTTATTTGACGCTTTGGCAACTATAAAAGTAGGGTGCTGGTTAAGGCATTGATATTGTTATAGAGGTTGGATTCGCAACATGTGTAAGTTACAAATGTACCTTATCATTAGTAGGCTTTGAAACAGTGTGCATCTGTTGTAAAATGTGCCTGTTGTTGGCAGAATAGTGGCTTTGATGTAACGTTGATTTATGAATGATGCTTTACTAGAGATATGATGAAAAACTTGTGTATTTTCAGACGGAGAAAGCATAAAAATTTCAAGGAGACACTAAAAGAATTAGAAAAAAAGGTAAGACGATTTTACATGCCTGTCAACTTTCATCTGATTTGAAAAAGGGAGATTTCAGGATTTCTTTAAATGAAAAAAAACGTGTTTTTTTTTATATATATAAAAATTGTTTATGATTTTTCTAGCTCTTAAGAGTCATATTTAAAACAAAACAGCAAAATATAGCACATTTTTTAAAAGTGAAAACAGGTAAGACTCAATTCTTATTAAGAACTAGAACATCATTTACGGTAAAATAATGTGTATCATGTTTTTTGCAGTTTATAGATCTGCAAGAATTTCATGAGCCCAACAGGTGACTGAAAATGTTTTTATAACAATTGAACAACAAATAGTGATATATTACATGATAATTCACCATAAACGATGTTCTGTTTCAATTTTAATACCCATAAACTAATGGGAATGGTGTTTTATCCAAGTATGACGTATGACAACGTCGTTATACGACGTCAACCAATCGGCGTACCTTTCAAGGGCACTGAAATATACTCCATTGATTTATCGTAGACTATAGTATGAAATATATTAAAACTAATCTAACAGCATGGGTTGTTAGAATGTGAGATATATGTTATGTTCTCAAATATATGTATTCCATGATTCTCTCCATGCTCACCTACAAACTAATTATGAAAGAAAATGGAATAAGATATAAAGTTGGAACTGTATTGAAATGTTTTCAAACAATGTTGAAAGGACACATGGAAATCTTGAAGTATTTATCAATCATGAAAATTAGCACCTCATTTTATTAGCCTTTATCATCTTCAGTTTAAACCTGCCAGCAAATTTAAAAATAAAAAAAATAAAAAAAATCACTGAAAAATCGTGTATTTATGTGGTTTGTTACGTGTAATGTTTACTGACATCTTAATTTCGACATACTTATGTCCCAAGATCATTTTAATTTGTTCTGCTAACCTTGATGTCTTCATTTGCCATAGGCAATTTGACAATATATTACTTAGTTACACAGGCATAGAATTACAAGTTCAAGTTTTGTATAAATTTGTACGGCAGTATTTTGTATACCAGATGTTTTCACGTGCCATTGTAGTACAAAATTACCGACAAAGTATTATTGGTCAAGAGTGGGCTGGTGCTCCTGGGTGTGATTCTGGCCTTCTTTCTCCACTCATTCATTACATCAATGTATGTAGGGCTAGGTGAGTTATATATTCCCATAACCCTGCCGTAATCAGTCAACCTTCCTGAAATATATGATGGAAATCCCAGAAGTATCTAAATGATGACAATTCATTATTAATCAAGTATATATATATTTTATGGATGCTGATTCGCTGATATGTGATTTTTGTATGTCAAATAGATATATCCACATCCAATATATTGACAACACATAGAGATATATAGACTACACATTAAGATACAGTATATTGACTTCACATTAAGTTATACTGGCTTAACATTGAGATATATGGATAGTTTGACCTCTTACTAAGATATATTGACCTCACATTGAGATATATAGACCTCACATTGAGATATAGAGACCTCACATTGAGATATATAGACTACACATCCAATATATTGACTTCACATCGAGATATGTGGACTATACATTGAGATACAGAATATTGACCTCAAATTGAGATATATAGACTACACATCCAATATATTGACTTCACATTGATATGTGGACTACATATTGAGATACAGAATATTGACCTCACATGAGATATATAGACCTCACATTGAGATATATAGACTACACATCCAATACATTGACTTCACATGGAGATATATGTACTACACATTGAGATACAGAAAATTGACCTCACACTGAGATATATAGACTACACATCCAATATATTGACTTCACATTGAGATATTTTGACTTCATATTGAGATATATAGACAACACATTGAGATATATTGACCTCACATTGAGATATATAGACCTCACATTGAGATATATAGACAACACATTCAGATAGTTTAACTTCTTACTGAGATATATTCTTAATGAAATACATTGACCTCACATCCAGATAGCTTGACTTCTTACTGCGATATACTGACTTCACATTGAGATATATGGACGACACATTGAGATATATGGACGAGACATCCAGATATTTTGACTTCTTATTGAGATACATTTTCACATTGAAATATGTTGACTTTACATTGAGATATGCTGACATCATATTGAGATATATTGACTTCACATGGATATATATTGACTACACATCTTTGGCTTTTCATGAGATATATTTATGTAACTTTGAGATAAACAAACTTTGCATTGCAATATATTGGTTTGACAAACTATATTGACTTTTAAATTAACATACATAGACTTTTAAGTTCTTTCTAGTTAACCCTTCCTATTTGTTTTTTAGATAAATGGTCTGGAGCTAAATGAAACGTCATACATTATAACCCGATTTACATCTGCTTGTTGATGTTAACATTAATATAATATCGGAGTAATGTTTATGCCAGTATTGAAGTATGGTCGGTGACATTTCCTTTGATGAATGCAGAGCATTAAATCGTTTTAGAGTAACTAAAAGGGCGTGGCTATACCGTACTACAAAAAGATAGAGTCTGTCTCAGCGCTTGGTTATTTGAAAACCTTGATGGCCTACTCCCATCTCGATGTTTAAATAAGCCAACTCGCTGAGACCAGACTCTATCTATTACTTATCTCATTGTTCTTACTCACCCCACCAGTTACAACTCTATACACTCAAAATTATAACCACCAAGATTCCCTACCCAGAACAACAAGACACATCATTGTATGTCTTCATAAAGCAGTCGGAGGGCTGGCATGGCGCAGTCAGTAGCGCGGCGGAATTGTAACTGGAGGCCCCGGGTTCAATCCTCCGCGGTGCCACTGAGTTTCATTGGTGTGTTCTTGGGCAAGACACTTTTCCTTAGCCTCATCCGTCGGATGTGGACGTAAACCAGGCGGTCTCGTGTATCGGTCTATCCTCCAAGCACGTTAAAGAACCATAGGAATCTATTCGATAATAAGAGTAAGGGCCAGTTCCCGGATTCCTATGTATCCTGCCCCTCTCTCTGGGGTGGCTCTTAACAACCTATACTGTGTTGATGAGCCGTTAAAAAACATTTAATTCATAAAGCCGTCTGCAAATTAATACGAAGCTCTCCAAGATCTTATTTTGAAAATAGTGCCTTAAAAAAACTAACCCACCAAATAACAGCAAAATTACACTACAAAACCGTTTAATAAAACTCTATCCAGGTGTTCAGGTATTATGATAATGTATATGTGCTGATTAAAGGTAAAGGTTTATTCATGGATTCTTAAAATACCCGATTGAATAATTATGCGTAAAATGAATTATGAGCTGGCAACTCTTAATTCGACGCTCCAGTTTTGAGATTTGTCCTAGCTGGTTAAAGCCATTTATATTTTGTCTATAGAGTTAGAATTCTCAAAATATGTAAGTTATATAATTATATACCTCATCATCAGTTGGTTTAGAAACGGTGTACATATCTTGTAAAATTTGTCTGTTGTTGGTGGGTTAGCTACTTTAAAAGACACCTTAAGATTATCCTTCAGACTTGCACATACATAGAATTTCACAAAATGTCCTTTTCCTTTTAAATTTAAACAATATAAAAAACAAATGAAGCATTTCGTTATGTCAACATTTTGTTATGATTATCATACTTATTTTATCAGTACTTGTTTGCGAAAAGTTTGAAGGTTCGGAAAATAAAATGGTTTCCTCTATTTTAAAGATGTACAATTTTGGTTCAATAATAATTTTGATCAGCATTGCTTCAAGTTCTATCCTTTTAATGACTGTCTGTTAAATATCACAGAAACTACTATTAAATGTTATATTTTGTTATATAAATATGTTTCTGAGAGAAATAAAATATTTAAAAACAAATTATATTTCTACATGGATGAGTTGTGTTTATAATTAAATGTTCGAAACAGAATATATTTCAGTAGATGGTAACTTGAAATGGGTTAATTTTATAATGCAATTCTTATCTGTTTGCCAGGTTGGATAGCACTCCTGGGAGCTATATGGCTGATGGTTCTGGCAGATATGCAGGAGTTGGAGACTATCTTACATCGGGTAGAGTGGTCTACCCTGATCTTCTTCGCTGCACTCTTCAGTCTCATGGAGGTAAGTTTCAGGCTCTAAGTTTCATACACATACTATTCCAAACCCAAAAGCTGTTGTAACCTGGGTTTTACCAATGAACATTATAGATTAACACCAGCATACTGCACTATTGACGACCCATGGTGCAAAGGTTACACTGAAGCAAACTAATGTTTGATTCTACTGGCTGGCCAAGTTTATGTGAAGGAACAGTGCCAGTCTTCATTCGCCCATCGTCTGTTCATGTTCCGTCTCCGTATGCTCATTCTCAAGAATTGTTTAGAATTTTTACCTAATTCCGATTTATTAAATTTGTTTAAACAAATAAAAGCTATAAAATTACCATTGAATTAATTTTAATGTGGGAAATGGTTCATAGATATTAGCTCCCATTACCAGTTTCCTACAATACAGCTCAATCATAATAATGATAATTACAACAGGGTCATCAAACCATTGAGGAATCCCTAAGATAACAATAGCTGTCACGCGGGGCATCTCGTTGATATTTACACATCAATCCTGATGTACTTCCTTAAAAGCCTTTTTAAGAATTCATGCATGAGTTTTTGAAACAATATAAGAGAATTTCAGCTTGTGTACTTGGTAGCACTTTAGTAAACAGGTTTGAATTTTTACCAATTTTGATTTGAAAATATGTTTCAAAAATATCTCGGACGAGTTCAACAATGGGTAGTATCAACGCTTGAGTCAACAATGGGTAGTATCAACGCTCGAGTCAACAATGGGTAGTATCAATGCTGGAGTCAACAATGGGTAGTATCAACGCTCGAGTCAACAATGGGTAGTATCAATGCTTGAGGCAACAATGGGTAGTATCAATGCTTGAGTCAACAATGAATAGTATCAATGCTTGAGTCAACAATGGGTAGTATCAATGCTTGGGTCAACAATGGGTAGTATCAATGCTTGAGTCAACAATGGGTAGTATCAATGCTCGAGTTAAAAATGGGTAGTATCAACGCTTGAGTCAACAATGGGTAGTATCAATGCTTGAGTCAACAATGGGTAGTATCAGTGCTTGAGTTAACAATGGGTAGTATCAACGCTCGAGTCAACAATGGGTAGTATCAATGCTTGAGTCAATAATGGGTAGTATCAATGCTTGAGTCAACAATTGGTAGTATCAACACTCGTGTCAACAATGGGTAGTATCAACGCTCGAGTCAACAATGGGTAATATCAACGCTCGAGTTAACAATGGGTAGTATCTGCTCGAGTTAACAATGGGTAGTATCAACGCTCGAGTTAACAATGGGTAGTATCAACGCTCGAGTCAACAATGGGTAGTATCAACGTTCGAGTCAACAATGGGTAGTATCAATGCTTGAGTTAACAATCTGTAGTATCAACGCTCGAGTCAACAATGTGTAGTATCAATGCTTGAGTCAACAATGGGTAGTATCAATGCTTGAGTTAACAATGGGTAGTATCAGGGCTCGAGTCAACAATGGGTAGTATCAACGCTCGAGTCAACAATGGGTAGTATCAATGCTTGAGTCAACAATGGGTAGTATCAATGCTTGGTCAACAATGGGTAGTATCAACGCTTGAGTCAACAATGGGTAGTATCAATGCTTGAGTCAACAATGGGTAGTATCAATGCTTGAGTCAACAATGGGTAGTATCAACGCTCGAGTTAACAATGGGTAAATATCAATGTTTGAGTCAACAATGGGTAGTATCAATGCTTGAGTCAACAATGGGTAGTATCAATGCTTGAGTCAACAATGGGTAGTATCAACGCTCGAGTCAACAATGGGTAGTATCAACGCTCGAGTCAACAATGGGTAGTATCAACGCTTGAGTCAACAATGGGTAGTATCAACACTCGAGTCAACAACGCTCGAGTTAACAAAGGGTAGTATCAACGCTCGAGTCAACAATGGGTAGTATCAATGCTCGAGTTAACAATGGGTAGTATCAACGCTCGAGTCAACAATGGGTAGTATTAATGCTTGAGTCAACAATGGGTATGATCAATGCTTGAGTCAACAATGGGTAGTATCAATGCTTGAGTCAACAATGGGTATGATCAATGCTCGAGTTAATAATGGGTAGTATCAATGCTTGAGTCAAAAATGGGTAGTATCAATGCTTGAGTCAACAATGGGTAGTATCAACGCTTGAGTCAACAATGGGTATCAACGCTCGAGTCAACAATGGGTAGTATCAACGCTCGAGTTAACAATGGGTAGTATCAATGCTCGAGTTAACAATGGGTAGTATCAACGTTCGAGTTAACAATGGGTAGTATCAACGCTCGAGTCAACAATGGGAAGTATCAATGCTCGAGTTAACAATGGATAGTATCAACGCTCGAGTCAACAATGGGTAGTATCAACGCTCGAGTCAACAATGGGTAGTATCAACGCTTGAGTTAACAATGGGTAGTATCAACGCTAGAGTCAACAATGGGTAGCATCAATACTTGAGTTAACAATGGGTAGTATCAATGCTCGAGTCAACAATGGGTAGTATCAATGCTTGAGTCAACAATGGGTAGTATCAATGCTTGAGTTAACAATGGGTAGTATCAATGCTCGAGTCAACAGTGGGTAATATCAATGCTTGAGTCAACAATGGGTAGTATCAATGCTTGAGTCAACAATGGGTAGTATCAATGCTTGAGTCAACAATGGGTAGTATCAACGCTTGCGTCAACAATGGGTAGTATCAATGCTCGAGTCAACAATGGGTAGTATCAACGCTCGAGTTAACAATGGGTAGTATCAACGCTCGAGTTAACAATGGGTAGTATCAATGCTCGAGTTAACAATGGGTAGTATCAACGTTCGAGTTAACAATGGGTAGTATCAACGCTCGAGTCAACAATGGGTAGTATCAATGCTCGAGTTAACAATGGATAGTATCAACGCTCGAGTCAACAATGGGTAGTATCAATGCTTGAGTCAACATTGGGTAGTATCAATGCTTGAGTTAACAATGGGTAGTATCAGGGCTCGAGTCAACAATGGGCAGTATCAACGCTTGAGTCAACAATGGGTAGTATCAACGCTCGAGTCAACAATGGGTAGTATCAACGCTCGAGTCAACAATGGGTAGTATCAACGCTTGAGTCAACAATGGGTAGTATCAACGCTTGAGTCAACAATGGGTAGTATCAATGCTTGAGTCAACAATGGGTAGTATCAATGCTTGAGTCAACAATGGGTAGTATCAACGCTTGAGTCAACAATGGGTAGTATCAATGCTCGAGTCAACAATGGGTAGTATCAACGCTCGAGTTAACAATGGGTAGTATCAACGCTCGAGTTAACAATGGGTAGTATCAACGCTCGAGTTATAGATTATTAAAAACAAGTGAAATCAGCTTTTTTAATGCAAACATTGTGGTTTCCAAATGTTTTATTTGAAGTATTAGTTCAATAAGATTTTAGACACGTTCGACAATGATCAAAATTGAGACCCACATTACAGAGTTATGGTTCTTGATTAAGAATAAGCAAATGTTTATAATATAACAACCAGGGCTTCTAAAATTTTAAAATGCAAATCGGTCCAGGTTTTTTACTGCCGCACTTATTTTGAAAAAATCACTAAAATCGTCGTACCCCACCCACCATGTCAGCTGCACCATGCATTTTTTCCGTTTAGTCATTGATATAGAGAACTATTTAAAAGGTATGTTTGTATTATATTTGTATTATTTATAACTTACTTTATCACAATTTGTACATTTTAATGACTGACATCATGTCTTCGCTTTACTGAATGAATAATTTTCACTCAATATTAAAATTGTTGATCATTTGAGGAATTGAACCGGAAGTGTCTAATAAATTGGAAGTCGCGTGAAAAAAAATCAAACAAACAATTAACACATCTCGGTATTTTAATTTTTTTTAATGACGCAAACAAATTTCAGTCCCAGCTTTGGCCACTTAAAAAAAAAAACCGACACAAACAAACAGGCTAACACCTTACGCCTAACGGTATATCAAAGAAATTATAGACGGTAACACTCGCTTCAGTGAACCGACAGAACGCGTGATATATTTTCACTGATCACACATCAAAGGCATGCTACCAGGCTATAGACTCTTCCGGAAAACTCCCTACTATCGGTAATGGTTTAGTCCAAATTGACCAAATTGACCTACTTTCGCACAGTGAGTGACAAACAATCGTGTTATGGATCAAAGATTATTGCCGCAAGGCATATTTTAGGATATTAGAAGGAGTGTGAAGGACAATTGTAGATTTTTTAACGACCGATAGATAAAATATCTGGGACCGATTTAAACAGAGATTTTGAAAAGAAAAACGGTCCGGAGAAACAGATTTCGGTCTGGGAACCGATAAACCGGCGATTTTAGAAGCCCTGATAACCACTCACGAGTTTCTTTTAAAAGGATGTTGGATAGTTTGTCAATGAACATAATCGACTCATGCGTAGCATCTATTATTGAGTACATATTTTAAATTAAAAGAAATAATTCACATTTTTTTTAAAAAAAGAGTGACTAAAGACATCTTGAGAGGGCAACAGTTCGGACAGTTTGCTAGTTTTATAGGGAAATAATAGTTGAACATCAAGTATAATAGAGAAACAAATTCTTTGAAACTGTGTTGTAGATTACAACGATAATTGGTGATTTAATTAGCACCCAAATGACAGAATTCATTTTGCTCTTTCCAATTTTTGTTTTGTAAGTAGTTCAATAATTGTTGCGTCTTAGCTTGGAGTCGACATGCATTTGGATGCTTTGTTTAAATCTCAACATTTGGTTCATCTGGAAAAAAAAAATAAGAAAAAGTGGGTCTCCATTGAGGTACATTAAAATTAAATATCAGTAATAATTTCCGACCTCTGCAGTTCGGTACTTTACCAATCAAAGAACAAAATTGAATGACAGTATGGTACATAACTTTAATGATAATATTTGTTTTTGTCTGTCCATTCTTTTGGCAGAGATTTAGGGCACAACCATATTGGTATGATCTAGTCAACATGAATTATTCCTGGTGAAGATTGTGAGATAATTAAAGTAAAAGTACATGTTGAGTTTAATCTAATTTTCAGGCGCTGTCCGAGTTGGGGTTGATAAAGTTTATAGGAGAGCAGGTGAAGACTGTGATCATGAGCGTGGACGAGGGAAAAACACAACTCCTGGTGGCCGTGCTCTTGATCATCTGGGTGTCCGCCATTGCTTCAAGCTTCATTGACAATATTCCCTACACTACTGCAATGGTTTGTATGTTCAGATGAAATATATTTTTTGTCAGCAGCTGCTTTGCAGGCAAAACGTAACAATCACTCACCGCTGCGGGTTCGAATCCCCCTGGGAGCTCGACTTATGAGAAAGTGTTGATTCTTACGGATGGCGGGAGGTGTACATTACTGGTTCTACCCAGGAAAAGTGGGTGGTCTGCCTCCACCACAAAAAATCGACCGTCATATATAACCTTACATGTGTTGAAAATGACGTAAATCACAATAGAAACAAACAAACATTGTGTCGCCTTGAAAAATTCACATTCTTTGTAAAAAAAATCATTTCTTTATACTTCTTTTCAAAGGACTAGGTATGATAAGGGGCAAAATTGGCCCCCAATATTGAACGTTCTAATGCACAAGTCTAGTTTAGCTACAAATGAACTGAATCATTGTTAAAACTCATTACAAGTACGTTTGAAGGCTCTAATGGAGTTTAAGAGCCTCACAAACAAGGTATTTCTTTTCAAAAAATGAAATTGTTGTTCATTTTCAGCAGTTTTCAATCAGTTTTCGGTCTTGGAAATACAGAGTGCACCCACGAGCACAGCTGATTTTTTGTTGAAACTTACTTGATAGGGATGCATCATAAGCCAAAATATTGTGTATGCTCGGAGGTGCGCTCTATATTTTTAGGATCAAAATCTTTACCAGAAAGGTCCAAAATCTACAAAATATAAAAAAATTACCAAAAATGCCATTTTTTGACACCCTGTTAATTCTTCTAGATAAATAAAATAAACAAAAATATTTTTTGAAGATATAATATGATCAATTAACTTCAACATGCACAGATATAATATGATCAATTTACTTCAACATGCCAACAGATTAGATGTTAATATTACTTTTTGTATTTTGAATATATACCCCGTTATCATACCTTGTCCTTTGCATATTAAAAACGATCCTGTGACCACAACAAACTTAACATTCCCTGTAACTTTTTCATTTTTTCAAATTTCTTTGTCAAACTTTGGACATATAGACATCGTTCACTAGATTTGAGAAATAATGAACAAAATAATCAGTTAAATTGCATAATAATGTTTTATAATAATGTTTTCTCCTGAAGTCAATTTACCTCAGTCATTAAAATCGATAAGCAGTATTTGAGATTTTGGCTCGAGTTATTTCCCTTTATAGAAATTCATTATTTTGAAATAAAATAAAGTGATAATGGAACAACTGATGATAACAGACAGCATTGACAAATGTTTGCTTTGAAAATAATTTTGTGAAAAACAAGCAAGATTGCTGTTCCATCAAAGTCTCAGTTTATGTACCTAATTGTTTGTCACACAAACATAACACTAACTTTTTCATTTCGTTATATGTCTCATCACTTTCAATAATTTCTAACACGTTCACGTTACATATGATACAGGTACCAATATTGATCATTCTTAAAGATGAAACTACCGTTCCACTGTTACCAATGGTGTTCGCCCTGGCGTTTGGGGCTTGTCTAGGAGGTAGGTTGGTGAATCAGAATATTTCTCATAAATCTCATTTAAGATATAAACAGGGAGAGCACAGGCTGATCCATCGCATGTCACGCAGACGAGGAGTAGTTTATGTATTTATATAACGTTTATGTAACAGTCATCCTTAGAAGAACTAAGTTGTGGATTTAATGGGAGAACAGGGGATCTGGAATGGAGATCAGGGGAGAAAAAATGGTGGAAAATTATAAATATGTACATTGGAGCCCCGTCAAAAAATACTTGATTCATGAATGGAACATTAAAGTAGACAACAGGAGAGAAAAGATAGGTATACATTAAGAAAACCGAAAAAAAATCTCTGTGTGAATTTGTTGACTTGATTCTAACAGAACTGGAGACAATGACAGACACAAACAAAAATACCTTCCAGTTTTAGCAATATTGATATGCTCAACATATTAGTTTTTATAAATGCTTTATTATGCAGGTAACGGAACATTAATCGGAGCCTCGGCTAATGTGGTGGCTGCAGGCATCGCAGAACAACATGGATATGGGTTTACTTTCATGGACTTCTTCAAGTAAGACTTTCATTTTTGTTTTAAGTAAGATTTTTGGTTAAAAAAAGATTTATTATATGCACCTCCTTTGCAAAACAATTGAATTGGGGTTTTAAGGCGCACCAACACATTAAAAAGGTTATATGAACATGCCAGGCTCATCTTCCATGTACATCGAGATAAAATATAGAAAATGGGCCTAGAACCTTCTCACCCTGAACTGCCGAGTTAACAAAGTTTTTTGGTGGGTGTAAACCATCATGACATGTCCCAGTGGAACAGCGCCCAACTGGGTGACTGGGTGGGGTATCATGTCATGTGTCTAAGTCATGGTATTCCTTTGTAGCAGCACTATAAAGTTGAGCTTGCTGCTAGAAGTAGCCACTGTCAGGATGACTGAAATATTGTTAAAAAGTGACGTTAAACCCCCATGATGCATGCATGATGTGTCCATCAATCAGTTGGGCACACCTTGTTTCTGAATCTCAGTGCCACTCAATGGTATACTTGCTATATAAGTGTAGATCAATCTAGTGGTCTTAGTGTGTACCCTTCGATATAAGAACTTTCAACTGAAAACAGTTTTGGCATTTCCATGGAAACAAGATTGTTAATTTTTCAAATATGTGCGAAATACAGCTAAAAAAAACTTTCAATGTCTGTATTTGAAACTTGCCATACATATCTGACAAGCAACATTCAATTCAATTTTGGTTGGGGGTTCATAGTCCCGTTCGTCCGTCTGCATGTAGTTTTATATCTTAAGGCCGTTTCACATATACACACCGAAACGAATCCGAACCGAAGCCCTTTTTGTCGTTTCGGTATCGGCTAGTGCTTTCACATAAAAGCCGAATTTAGATCCGAATCTCTAAAATAGCGACCTATTTGAGAACGAATCCGAAAAAATAAAAAATCCAATTTGTGCATGTTTTTGTTTCGTTTTCGTTTCGGTTTCGGTTTCGGCGTCGGAGTATTATGTGGAAAACCTCGTTTGCGATAGTACATCCTATTTTTTTCGGTTCAATTTCGGTGTATATGTAAAAAATCCAATTTGTGCATGTTTTTGTTTCGCTTTCGGTTTAGGTTTCGGAGTCGGAGTATATGTGGAAACCCTCGTTTGCGATAGTCCATCCTATTTTTTTCGGTTCAATTTCGGTGTATATGTGAAATGACCTTTAGAGAAATTAAGCACTTCAAATTCAGCGGACACTAAAACTAAACTATTTTTGTATTGCACCTAGTTTCAATGTAATGTGAACCAAATGAAGGATTTCATATATTGTGTACAACCCTTATTTCATGTGTGTGTTTTCAGAGTGGGATTTCCAATGATGATAGTGACCAACCTCGTCGCAACAGTATACCTGATCGTCTGTCATGTAGGTTTAGGTTGGCACTAACCTTGACATGGGTCATAACAGCAGAAGTTGCAACATATTTGCCAAATCAAAATGTCTCAGGATGAATGTTTTGATAATCTAATACTTGATCTACAGACTGCTCCCAAAATCACACCTCTCTCCGATTTATTCTTTTTTCAGAAGTAATATTTTAGGAAATATTTCTACATATTTTTCTTTAAAATCAACAAATCCCCTTTATGATAAAAAAATAAAATCAAGAGACTGCAACTTAGCAAAATGAATTGCGTACATACAAAACCTTATATTATTATTTATCATATCAAAGAAGAGGAAAGTTGCAGATGAAAAGATCTCACAAGTTCCTGCCACAGTTCATTAGGAGACTATATCACAAAACTGTGCTGGCCCTCTGTTTCAGTTTACTCCTTAACCGGACTCTCTCCCATTCCTAAATGTTTACATGATGAAAGCTATTGCTTCACATCTAGTTGGAAAGTCAATAAAGAGTTTTCTTTCTACTCTGGGTTAGAACTTGAAGGAACATCTCTGGATTCGACTGAACAGTGATATTAAAAAAAAAAAATATGTGTGCCTGTTACGAGGACAATATTCAAAATTTGAGAAGAACATCCAAGTTTCTATTTAATATTAACTGAAATATGAATTTTTGGTTGAAATGAACAATATAGAAAAACATATTTAATAAAATTGGTTTTATATTATTTTCTCATTACATTACGAAACGTTAAAGGGACACATGGCAATCTCGTGTTTTTTTTAAACGTAAAACCATTAGTTTTCCTACATAACTTGTGTTCAATCATTAATATTAATAGTATAAAGCAAGTATAAGAATAGTATAAAGCAAACTGGTTTTGCATATAAGTAACTGTTAGTTTAAACTTATTTACTTTACATCGATTGTAACGAAAGCGCTATGAACTTATTTTCATCACTCTCGATGTCTTCCTGGGTAGAACCAGTACTAAGCAAATGCAGATAAAGTGTCTTGCTCAGGGACACAACACATATGGTAATGGTGGGGATTGAACCCAAGACTTTTCGATCATGGGTCCAATGCTCTACCACTGGACCAGAGCGCTCCACCTGTTATTAATAACTGTTGATTACATTTCACCAATAATATATTCAAACCTATGGTAGAATACCGAATAAATCTTAAAATTGTATTTAAATATATGTAGATTTAAAGTCAAATTGATACTGGATTAATAAATCGAGAGGCTAATTTTAATGCTTGATAAAGACGTCCAGATTGCCACGGGTCCCTTTAAGTATTCATGTACTTTAGCGCCATTGTTTTATGTTGACCTTATTTGTAAACTACGCTAATATCCTATGACTTTTTGTTTTAAGTTTAATTAAAACCTTGAATTGATACAGCAGGTATAAATCTTCCAGTCAATGATACTCATGTTGAATGTTGTATTCACCGTTTCATAAATACTCTAGTGACTGGCCACAGGGTTTGCTTGTGGTTCCTGTAAAAGGTGCAATAAATGGAAATATCTGTATATTATTTATGTTTACATGCTTTTTTTCTCATTTTCTCTGATTTTACAGAAATTAATTTTACAATTATTGTTGTTGTTGTTAAATGTAGTATTTATGTAAGGATGTTTTCTCATTTTCTCCTATATTCGTTTTGATTCTTACGGATGGCAGGTGGTATACAGTTCTGGTTCTACCCAGGATGGCAGGTGGTATACAGTTCTGGTTCTACCCAGGATGGCAGGTGGTATACAGTTCTGGTTCTACCCAGGATGGCAGGTGGTATACAGTTCTGGTTCTACCCAGGATGGCAGGTGGTATACAGTTCTGGTTCTACCCAGGATGGCAGGTGGTATACAGTTCTGGTTCTACCCAGGATGGCAGGTGGTATACAGTTCTGGTTCTACCCAGGATGGCAGGTGGTATACAGTTCTGGTTCTACCCAGGATGGCAGGTGGTATACAGTTCTGGTTCTACCCAGGATGGCAGGTGGTATACAGTTCTGGTTCTACCCAGGATGGCAGGTGGTATACAGTTCTGGTTCTACCCAGGATGGCAGGTGGTATACAGTTCTGGTTCTACCCAGGATGGCAGGTGGTATACAGTTCTGGTTCTACCCAGGATGGCAGGTGGTATACAGTTCTGGTTCTACCCAGGATGGCAGGTGGTATACAGTTCTGGTTCTACCCAGGATGGCAGGTGGTATACAGTTCTGGTTCTACCCAGGATGGCAGGTGGTATACAGTTCTGGTTCTACCCAGGAAAAAGTGGGTGTATTGCCTCCACAACAATAATATATAATAAATGTGCTGTTAATGACCTCAAACATGATTCAATCAACCAGTTTTGATGTAAACACATTCATTTTATAAAGGTTGTTGTTAAATGTAGCATTTGTTATTGTAGGATGTTTTCTTCTTAAAAAGTGCCACAATAGCAACAGTTACCCAAAATCTTGACACAAGGAAATCTTTATTCTTAAAAAACTCTCAGCCATACAATTTTGTTTGTTTACACATTTGAGTATTGCACATCATACTAAATCGTTTCTCATAAATGTACATATGCATATTTTGGCATAAAGTCGAGCACATTAATAGTAAAATGTGGTAAAATAACATTTGCGTATAAATTCCAATATTTATGCTATATATATTTTTTTACCTGCATATTTAAAGTACCTTGCATAAATAAAGCATGTTTTACCTGATGATCTATATATCCAGATTGGCAGGTGTCCCTTCTATATCAACAAGAAAGTTCCTTTAGTTTATTAAAAAAAAACACACCTTAATCCATTTTCTCAAAAAACATTATTTTGAACTGCTCAAATGTAGACAGGTATCCCAGAAAGATACCTTACACGTTGACATAGTCTCTTACGAAGCAATGCATTCATTGCATCAAAAGTAAGTCGCATATATTATCTGCCTTAAGGGCTATTGGTCAGCCATCTTTGAAAAAAAAATCCAAAATGGATGGAATATGATTAATTGAAATTTTCATCCAAATGCATATTATAGGCATGCACATTGTCAATGATATAATATATGACATTAATGCAACACTGTTGATGTGAACATAATACAGGGCTTCCACTAAGGTTCAAATTTAGGAAGTTCGAACTTCCTGTGTATCAAATTTGGAAGTTCATGGGGAAAATTTAGGAAGTTCCAGTGTTTGGGCATGGCATTCATACTCAGTCTTTGAGTCAGTGATTCCACGTGGTGGTGAGGGAAACAACACATCTAAATTGTTAAGAAAAAAAGATATTTATAATCATCTATATGTTTATAAAAGAAAATATTTGATGACATCATTATATAAACGGTTTCAAACTAAAAATACTTAATTTGCCTTTGCGTGCCATACCCCACCCACAAGTTTTATAAAGTGAATTACATTTTGCAAACAGTTTTCAATTTATCAGTCCAGGAAAGCTTTTAAATTGGCATACATTAATGAAACTGTCAAGTGTAGGAATAAATGTAACAGATTCTTTAATTTATTATCAAAGCAATCGATTGTTTTTGCCAGTGATAATTTCACTTCCGTGTTTAGTCTCCATTCGCGAAGAGTTCTTTCCTCTAGGTTAGAGATTATTAAATATTGTTTGTCTATCAGTACTTCGTTTCTATTTGTAACTTTGATAAATACATAGAAAAATGACACAAAGATATAAAAGAAATAGCCTAAAAAGTATAATCTTATTGTGTAAGGAGTTTCAACTTTGTGGTTAATGAATTTAAATTAAGCAATTTGGCATCGAGATTATACTGCTACTTTCATTTTGTGAAATGCGGCAGCTAGGCCAATTATCTAATTAACTCTCTCTCCTCTCACCAGCCATGCGTGTGACCCTTGATAAAAACTGGACAAAACCGGTTTTACCCGTCAATTACAGGCTCCACTGAGTTTTAATTGCTTTACAACTTGTTACGTCGGCAGTCTCAAATGAAATTAGATTAGATGGGAGGGGCTATAATCGGTAATTTACAGATTATGGGACGTCCGTAGTAATGAATCGCGGCATACTTTGAAGTTTTTGGAAGTACACTGTACGCCTTTGATGTTAATTTTTGCCGTACAACTACGATTTTTGCCGTTATTTACGGCCGTACGCCCGTTAACGGAAGCCCTGCATAATATCAGAAACAATATTTATTTGGCAAAAATAGTGCCCTTTATATTCGAAATGTTTGACGCAAGTTTACTCTAAAATGTTTTGTTTTTTATGTTAAATAAATTTGTCCATAGAATTGTCCATTTATCTAAATATGGCACACGAGACATCATTTCTAAATAAAGTAAGCCATGTTATCACATCATCCAAAATTCGAAGTACACCATTGTTAAAAATGAAGATTTTCTTTATACGCCATGTGCCTCCAACACACGCACATGTTACACATGAAAAGCATGCAGGTGAATTGTAAATTGAAACAAGCTGTATGGTGAAACATTCGGATAAACAGGTAATTTGATCCTATTCATATGTTATTATTTAGTTTGTGCTGTTTTTATAGGAATATAATAATAAAGTTCTCTTGTGTTGCCAGGTTTCTATTCACAACAGTCACTCAGTTGTGTTTAATACATCCAAAAATATAGTTGCCATTTATAATAGTTTGACAATTACAACCCGTCAGTGCCACCATACTATAGCATTGAGATTATTTTGAAAGTACATGCCATTGAAAAAATAGCTTCTTTTTTTTTTACAATGATTGACTTTGAAATGTGGATGATGTGATAACATGGCATATTTAATTTAGAAATGATGTCTCATGTGCCATTTTTAGATAAATGGACAATTCTATGGACAAATTTAGTTAACATAAAAAACAAAACATCTTAGAGTAAACTTGCGTCAAACTTTTCGAATATAAAGGGCACTATTTCTGCCAAATAAATATTGTTTCTGATATTATGTTCACATCAACAGTGTTGCATTAATGTCATTTATTATATCATTGACAATGTTCATGCCTATAATATGCATTTGGATGAAAAGTTCAATTAATCATACCCCATCCATTTGGATTTTTTTTCAAAGATGGCTGACCAATAGTCCTTAACTGCTGTACGTGTAAAATTGCAAAGGGTCAACCTTTTAATCAGTTATCATTATATTGTACGGAATTGAATGCTGTGCTCCGATTTGCGTCGCTTGCATTAAATTCCATAAACTTCAAAACACAAACATATACTCAAGGCATCAGTCATGAAAGGTTTAATCATGTTTTACATCAATTATATGCATAAATGCCTCGGAAATTATAATTTCAGAAAGTTCTTGAAATATTTTGTTACAACTAAAATAAAAATAAAAAGAAGGAAAACAAGTATGGCTTTTTCAATCTTTTATTACCATTGATGATTGTTGACAGTATAAGTTAGCGACGTATTATGTGTACTAAAACGTGTACTATAAAAGAATTCCACCTCGATACTGTTACGCCAGGGTGGGGGGAGTGTTATTGTATTGAATTGCATCCCTTGATTGTTGTTCATGCTTTGCGGATTTTTTGTAATCAATAATTGCACCCCTCTTTTAGTTTATGACATTCTTCTCTGCAAAGAGAACACAGGCATCTGATATGATGGCAGTTAGAAAATGAGATGTTTTTTACACAATATTTAAATATTTTCATGAAGTTTAAAGTAAAAATGACAATATAGAAACAAATAAAGGCAACATTTTAACTCGGGGGTCCTATGCAGGTGTATTTAACAAAACAACATATAAGTAGGTATCATTATATAAATATTGCATTCCTGTGAGGGTGACAGTGTTGACATTATTTTTCCGAAGGTTGACCATATCCACTGTCACCCGCACTGGAATGATATATTTATTTTATTATACCGAATAAAAATTGTTTTGATTAAAATTATAATATATGAGGGGGAAAAATCCCAATAACAATTTATTTTTATTTTTTTAAAACTAGTTTTGATTTAAAGTAACAAAATGTTTATTGTCGTTTGGTAAACCAAGCGTCTTACAACTGACATAACTTCAACTGTATTTTAATAAGCATCCACCGATTTCCAACTGCGCAAAGCGTGTCGTAATTGGAAAAAAAAACCCACCTATTTTTATACTTCCCATGACGTCACAATCGTGTAACAGTAAAAATTGTTTACCGGTGAACAGTTAAAATTGCTTCACGCTAGGGGTATGGGCAGTTTATACAGGAGTGTAAACGTGAGGTATAATAATAACAGTTGTTTACTGTTATACCAATAACCATACAGGTACATAAGTTATTTCAAGTATGGACTAAAGGACTCAAAAAAGTCACTGTCGGGGATAAACACCAATAGTGTCAGGTGTTTCTTTAAAATACAGAGAGTACTTTGAGGTAGCATGCATCTAGGTCAATAAACCTGCGTAAAAGTGCCCATATGAAAAACACACTGCATCATAAAAACAAGATAGTAATTATTAATGCATCTGTCAATCACCGAACATGATCACTTGAGTCACCTGAGTTTGCATAGTCAACTTTCCTTGTCGGGCTAACATTTGATGACTGGTCTCAGTCACTAGTGACGCTTATCATTGACTAATTAATCTATTTTATAGCGCAAGAACAGATTTCCGAAACACAGCATTCCAATTCCTGGTCGTAGTGGATTGAGCATTCAATAAGATGTTGAGTTGGTATACATATATAACATAAATAGCCACATAAGCCATATCACAATATATACCGGTACAGAGAACATTGCGTATATAGAGGATCTTACATGATGACTTTAGTATTGAATTTATTAAATGAGTTGGATAAAATTATATGATTCGAGGCCAACAAGTTTAATAAAATCAATATTAAACAGGCTTGAAGGTGAGATTCTATTTATCACATAACTCCAAAAAATGCCTCGTAAGCAACATTTATTAATGTAGCTGTGTACGATAACGGTGTATATTTGTTTGATGACGGCGTATGTTGACTTGGTTTCTCCTTATGACGCCGAACAACTATTAGCTATTTTAACAGTTACAGAAATCAACGAGACCATCCCGATGTACTCCAGGCAGAACGGAAAAGACGATTCATTAGCATATTTATTTCACTAGTGTAATATGATAAGTATAGCATGGCTTTATTACACTCCCACAATTTATCTGATAAAAACCAGGGTCTTCCCCAGGCCATTAAGGCGTAGTGGCACCACTTATCCTTAAATTAAAACAGGTGCTTGCCACTACTCCTTAATTCTGCCACTACTCCTTACACTATTGCCACTACTCCTTAATTCTGCCACTACTCCTTAATTCTGCCACTACTCCTTACACTATTGCCACTACTCCTTAATTCTGCCACTACTCCTCCTTAATTCTGCCACTACTCCTTAATTCTGCCACTACTCCTCACACTATTGCCACTACTCCTTAATTCTGCCACTACTCCTTTAACTTTTTAAAACTTATCGTGATCCATTTACAAACTGTACATTTTTTGTAAATAAAAAAATGTCAAAAGAAACAATCTGCAATAAAAGCTATTTAGTCTCTAAAGTAAGTATAATAACAAAGTCAAATGACATAACATCTGAATTTCCATCAAAAAATCCTTTTTTAGTTTATTTGTGTGACAAAATGAATATCTATCTCCCATAACACTGTTTGTTTTCATTACCCCTCTCCCATAACCTCCTCAAATGTTTAAAATGCTACTACTCCTTAAAGGGACACATGGCAATCTTGATTTTTTAAAAACCTCACGGCGTCCCGTAACTTGCATTTGTTCAATCATTAATAGTAATTGCTAGAATAGTTTAAAGCAAATATTTTTACATATTACTAACTTTTTATAATATTGCACCAATAATATATTTAAAAATTTGGTAAAATATTGAAGAAAACTGAAATCTCATTTTTTTTATTTAATTATATGCAAGCAGTTTTAAAGTCAAAATGACACAGGATAAGTAAATCGAGGAGCAAATTTTAATATTGGAATAAAACTCAAGATTGCAATGTGTCCCTTTAAAACATTCCTGTGGAAGACCCTGAAAACATAGCTGCCATAGGTATTGAACACAAACTCTGCTCAGTTACTGACATAGCTTTAATAACTGTCGGTCAGTTTCACTTTCCTGTTGTTTTCAGATCGACTGCAAAACATAAAATGCAGTATATACAATCATTTCTTTTAATTTGATAATTACTTTACTGCTGAAACAATAATATGTTTGACGTAAGTTCTTCCGAATTCTGAACTGTTCTCCATCATCCGTCTATATTTTTGTTACAGAATACAGGGTGTTGCCTTAATTGGCACTTTTTGATGTTCCACATAATTTTATTTGAATTACACGCACCTCAGTCGTCATCCCCACCCCTTCTGCGAACGTTTCTTGCACCGTCTCCAAGTTTTCGTTTTTTAAATGCCACAGGTCCACTTTTTTTAGACCCTAGAGATGTCACTTGCTTTTCCTTGAATTTCATTCTCACTTCCTCGACTGGTACTGGTATTTGAATTACCTCGAAATGTTCCTGAGTCTTGGGTAGCTGTAGATCCACCTCCTCCACTTGCCTGTAATGTATGACACAGTGGTCGCAATGATTTGTACAAATATTTCAGATTACTCGTGTTTTCACCAATTGTTTGCTTTTTTGTCAGTTTTCTCATCCAACTTTACTCAACCAAATTTTCTTTTATTTTGGAGATAGCTGATTTTTAAATATTTATTACAATTGGTTTGTAGAAATGACATCCATTGCCAAGTATGGATAATGTTCAAACATTCATATTTAAAGTAAAAAGAGACATTTACCATCAGTTCCACATTTGGGGCTGATAATCTTCAATAAAATGTGTTTTGAATCATATTAAACATGCTAAGTTAGATGCTAGTTTCGGACAAGAATCTTGATAAATGAGAGTTTGAAAATATGATAGAGATATGCAGCAGTGCCAAGTGTAACTGGAATGTAACTGGAAGCAGTGTATTAGCCAGCCAACCGTGCAGCCGTCTTTTGAAGAAAAAAAACTGTTTGCTTAACAACACTTTCAAACTCTTACTTTCTTAATATTGTTATGTTTTGTATACATTCATAGAAGAAAGGTGATCTAAAATGCATCTTTTTCACCTTTATCTGTGAAAATAAATTACCCCATAGACAACCACTTATAGCGTTTTATAGAATTTCTGCCTAATACACTGACTGGAAGTATGTTCACTGGAAAACTTGTGTTGCCTGCTTTGTGCTATTTTTGAGCAAGTAAAAGCTAACTATAAAGTTTGGTTAGGTTGCAGGTTAAAGTTTTATGAAAAGGGGCATAACTCTGCCAAAATGAAACTCAGAGTTACTGGACATGTTTAACAACATTCCTTAAGTTAAGATGAAGTTTATGAACACATGTCCACTATTTTTCAAGTTATGGCCAAGGTTAGGTTGCAGGTTGCAGGTTAAAGTGTGACGGATGACAGACGATGGACAAAGTGATCCCTAAGAGTCTGCCATGCTATGCAGGCGACATAAAAATGAACACAGCGGACAAATACACAAATGAAATGAAATGGTGTTTTATGTCCTGTTGATAAGGTTATATTGAGACAGCAACCTTAGAGATTTGAGGATGAGTTTCCCATCAGACATGCCTTCACCAGAGAGCAAACTCACGTGGGGCAGAGGTATGTAGCTCTAAAGTGCAAGGCTGTATCCACTGAGCTACCATGGTAACAAAACAAACAAGTCTTGCACAAAGTTACAGGGGTCGCTAAATATGTTTGCACAGTTGTAATTATTAAAAGTAAAATCTGTTTAAACCAATCTATACCGAATAAATTCAGTTCTGGACTAAACTTCTATACATACTCGTGTTGTACTCGTGCCCACGTGCCATACACCCCACGTGCATGTCTGTCCTGTTTGCCGTCCTCTTCCTCGTCCGACTCACTTTCTTCAGGTGATGGCGGGGAGGGTGGTGAGGGTGGCGATGGTGGGTTGTCCTCCCCAGGCAGCGGTATGGCGTCAATCCCCGGGGGTAGGGGAATTTCTTCTACACTTGCTGGAGCCTCCTAATGATGGAATTCATAAGATTTTTGTGTCGGAAGTTAGCATTAATGTATGGACAAACAATAACTGTCAGACTACAGCGCACTCTATCTTCGAGACCTTGTTAATTTATTGTCAATCTAAGTTGAAAAAGGGGCATTATGACAGTGTGAATACACAAGTAAAGTTTCATTGAACTCCATCAAGAGGTTTCTGATATGATGCAAAATTTAATATTTATATTTAAACAAAAGGCCCAAGAGGGCCTGTTAATGCTCTACTAGCTTAAACGGCTCTTATATCAAGGGTTGTCATCACAAAATTCCCATCAGTACTACTTTTAAAACATTGCAAAAACAAGAGGGCCTGAGTATGGCCCTAAGGGGTAAAAACTGTCAAGGGGCCGTATCTCCATCAAAAATCACTGAGCCGGTAAATTAAAGTAATTAAACCAATTTAAACAAATGAAACAATGAAATGAAAAACTTAAAAAAAAAAATGAAACTAAAAAAAAAAAGAGGTCAATGACCTTGAAGCTCTACTGATTGATTTTGATTTCAGGAAATAGTCGCTACAGACTTGTTTTTTGAAAATTTATTTTTAGCCGTGGCGGCCATCTTGAATTTCCGGCCGACCTGAAATTTTGCTAGGATCAATTAGACATCAAGAGCAACATTCCACTGAAGTTTCATGAAAATCCGTCAAGTAGTTTCAGAGGAGTAGTCGCTACAAGTTTTCATTATATAACTCTATGTAAACAAAGATGGCCACTGGCAGCCATGTTTAACGTCGAATCAAAATAATGATTGACTCTAATACCCATCATGTCATGCTGATCATTATTTACAAAAAGTCCCATATCAATATCACTTATAGTTTTCAAGACGTAGTCGCTACAAACTTCTTTTTTAAAAATCTATTTTTAGCTGTGGTGGCCATCTTGAATTTCTGGCCGATCTGAAATTTTGCTAGGATCAATTAGACATTAAGAGCAACATTCCTGTAAAGTTTCATGAAAATCCGCCAAGTAGTTTCAAAGGAGTAGTCCCTACAAGTTTTTACTATATAACTCTATGTAAACAAAGATGGCCGCTGGCAGCAATGTTTAACGTTGAATCAAAACAATTTTTGACAAGGGCCAACATCATGTCATGCTGATCATTTTAGAAAAAGTCCCATATCAATAAAACTTATAGTTTTCAAGAAGAAGTCGCTACAAACTTGTATTTTGAAAATTTATTTTTAGCTGTGGCGGCCATCTTGAATTTCTGGCCGATCTGAAATTTTGCTAGGATCAATTAGACATTAAGAGCAACATTCCTGTAAAGTTTCATGAAAATCCGCCAAGTAGTTTCAAAGGAGTAGTCGCTACAAGTTTTTACTATATAACTCTATGTAAACAAAGATGGCCGCTGGCAGCCATGTTTAACGTCGAATCAAAACGATTTTTGACAAGGACCAACATCATGTCATGCTGATCATTTAAGAAAAAGTCACATATCAATATCACTTATAGTTTTCAAGAAGTAGTCGCTACAAACTTGTTTTTTAAAAACCTATTTTTAGATTTGGTGGCCATCTTGGATTTCACATCAACATGAATTTTTGCTAGGATCAACTAGACTTCATGGGCAACATTTCTGTAAAGTTTCATGAAAATCCATTCAGTAGTTTCAGAGGAGTTGTCGCTACAAAAAAAAGTTTACGGACAGACGATCAGACGGACGACAGACGCCCCACCACGGCATAAGCTCTGCTGATCTCTGATCAGTCGAGCTAAAAACAAGAAATGTCACTGCAAGTGTGACCTTGACCTTGAAAATGAAAAATCTACTTAAAATATCAACATTTACTTAAAATAATAAAAAAAATTAAATAAATAAAAACTAAGGCTTAACGAGGCAAAATATAGCATTTTTAACTAATTCAAGGGCCATAACTTCGCTGCTACTGGTCAGATCTGGCTGATTTTCGTATTTGTCCGAGCTTTCATTAACAATCTGGTACAGTTTGGTAAAGATCGGATGATAAATGAAGGCCCTATCGTCTGGAGGCAAAATATACCATTTTTAACTAAAACAAGGGGCATAACTCCGCTGTTACTGGTCCGATATGGCTGATTTTCAAATTTTTGCGAGCTTTCCTTGACATTAACATTCTGGGAATGTTTGGTAAAGATCGGATGATAAATGAAGGCCCTATCGTCTTAACGAGGAAAAATATAGCATTTTTAACTAATTCAAGGGCCATAACTCCGCTGTTACTGATCCGATGTGGCTGGTTTTCGAACTTGTCCGAGCTTTCATTGACATTAACAATCTGGTAAAACCTGTTAAAGATCTGATGAAAAATGAAGGCCCTATTGTCTTAACGAGACAAAAGTTAACGACGGATGCACAACTTCGGCCAGTAGAGCTAAAAAAAAAAAAAAGTAAGAAGGTGCATAATTCTGTTTAAATCCATAACAGAGTTATGGCACATGTCTGTATGAGTTCACTTATGAAAGTGAATGCATGTATAAGTTTCATCGAATTCCTTTAAAGTGGTACTTAACCAACGCCGATGTCAGGGCGAGTAGAATAGTTTGTCTTTTTCTTCAAAAAGTCAAGATAAAAATACATTAATGTAAATATGTTGTCAGTGTTCTCACAATAATTACTGTAAACTGTATGGTCTGTGTTCTCACTATCATGAAATTTTATATCTCTTATATCCCGCAGGTGACACGCAGCATGCGAACACTGTAATAGAGCGTTCACACGCTGTAGTAGAGCGTTCGCACTATGTAGTAGAGTGTTCGCACGCTGTAGCTAGAGCATTCGCACACTGTAGTAGAGGTTCGCACACTGTAGTAGAGCTTGCGACAGAAAGATAGTGACACAATTACAAAGATCATGGTATTAAAGAAACTAACCCGCCAATAACGATAAGTTTTAAAAACCATTTATCAAAACTATCCAGGTGTTCAGGTCACATAATGAGGTATATTTGCCAATTAAAAGTATAGATCATTCAAGGGTTCTTAAAATACTAGTGATTACATATGCGTAAAATGAATTATGAGTACTCTTAATTCGACGCTCCAGTTTTGGGGTTTATTCTGTCTGGTTCACTATTATAATAACTATATAAGTAAATTGATAATTATTATGCCCCCGCGTTGATTGCTTGGAGTGAGATACAAAGGGTGACCAGTGTTCGTCCGTACGTCCTGAAATGTCTTCCTTTAAATCACTTTTCCGGCATCAGCGGTGGCGGCAATGGCGACGTGTCAGCCCTTGAGTACAGTTTAATGTTTTTTGAAGGTATACGTCTCAAATACAAGACAAGATAGTACAGACGAACGCACTGACAGACGGACGGACGGACTGACTGTGTGACTACTATATGCCCCCCTTCCCTTCGGAAGTGTGAGTTTGAACCCACAACCCCTGGGGTTTCCAATGTACACTACCCAATATTTAAAAGATTTACATAATTCAGAATTCAGAATTTAGAATTATGAATTATATTATTTTTTCTGCATGTCACCTGCGGGGCTCCGTAGTCAAGCATACACAACTTATACTAAAATATTTTATTCAGAAACAAAATATACAAAACTTATGCTTATACTAAAATATTTTATTCAGACACAAAATATACAAAACTTATGCTTATACTAAAATATTTTATTCAGAAACAAAATATACAAAACTATCTTATCATAAATGCTGAAGGTGTAAAATGACCAATCCTTTACTGGTAATTTCCCAACACCATCAAATGTAATCAACAATATATTGAGAATATAAAAAGCTGCGTCAGATTTTGGATGCAGATCGGGTTAAACTTATTGAACAAAGTGGATCAGAGTTCCAGTGATGTTTTACAAAAAATAATAAAATGTGCATACCAAGTCAAGCACGCATGCATTTCATAACTTTACTTGATCAAACGATTTAGTCTCAGATAGACAGCTTGATGCTAACAAAGTTAACGACTAGTAAGAGCCAATACTTCTTAATATACAACTATATTTGATCTAGAGAATAGTACCCAAAAACACATAATAATTTCATGTAAAATTAAATGATCCTTAAAAGTCATTCGTAAACCTGTAGGGCTTTTGGTATTTGTCAGAGTTAGGGACTTAATACAAAACTTCAATGCACATTAATGAAGTGTGTAAAGTGTCAAATTATTTAGATTTACCTATTTCTGGAAAGAAACACACTGTTATCATGAATAAAATTTGAACGCTTTACAGCTCTTGCCGTCTGAGAAACTGACAAATGAAATACGTGAATGTAAATTTGTTTGCAGAGGTTAGGTACGGACAACGGTAACACTATTTGCTTGCTCACTTTCGTGGCGGTGCAAAAACGTCCAAACACGTACAATACATGATAAGTTGTAAATCAGAAATACCTGAACCTCAGTTCCATTTCTTGTCTTTGACGTCTGTTTGTCTTCTTCATCTGTTGAAGGAGGTGGGGCCAATCCTTGATCCACCAATGAAACAAACTTCTCTGGAGCCACCCATATGGACTCTGAAATAGGACATCGTGTGTTGGTTTAACTTTAAAGAATGATTTGGCAACCATAACATGCAAGCTGGCTCCATTCCTTATGTTTGTTCATGCTTTACCACGATGATGGCTTAGAATATCAGCCTTGCATGCAGCTTGTGTGTTCGATCCCCAAACATTCATAAAAATAGTACTTTAGCTCCCTTGTTCGACATTCAGCATAGAAATGGTAGTTAGGACTGGTCTGCCAGGTGTCAGTATGAATGTGTCAACTGGGTAGGGTATCATGTCATGTGTCAACGGCATGCTATTGAAGTGTGGCAGTACCATAAAGTTGAGCATTAAAGGGACACTGTCCGTAAGTAAGCAGATACTGAGAATAACCAAATAACTGTCTGACTTTTATTCAGTGAAATGTATACATGAAAACTTGAGCACAGACCCAAAGAAGTCTGTAGTAATACATTCGTGAATTTGAAATTATAATATGTAAATAATGTTGGACCCACTTCATTTAACTTTTCTGCTGATCAAGTGACTTCCATTAGCGCATTAGGTTTTCTATCTAGTATGTATTGCGCAATATGTATAGACCGCTTGGCTCAGTCAGGAGCGATGCAGACAATCTCGCGCTCACTATTATTACTCGAGAGTGTTCAAACGCACAAAGCGGCACTTCTTTTTTTGCACCGCAATTGAATTCCGTTAAACAATCTTGAATTTAAATAGTAAATATTCAATAACATTTAGTGTGTAATGTTTCTGAACGTAATTAGTGTGTGTTTTATAAGCTAAAAGTTATGGACATTGTCCCTTTAAGCTTACTACTTCAAGACAACACAATCATGACATGAATGAAAGACTTTTAAAAGCGACATTAAAACCCTGTACATATTCATTATTACTGCCATAAAATCAAAACTAATAGAAATGTGTCCAAACATACTGGAATTAGAATACACTAGAAAGTAGACCTTGCATCATCTATTTAACAACTCAAAAACGACTCTGGTAATACACGAAACGTGTAGACATCATCTCCAAATCTTCATTTCCTATCCCGCCACACACACTCCTCTACTCAACATGTCCCTCTCCATCGAACATACGATTACAAAGACAACAAATATTACAGCATATCTTTTTTTACTTTATCTCAAAACCATGATTTTCAACCTACCTCCAGTGACTGTGTTCCAGAAGTAAGGGTAACCCATCTCAGACATTGCCTCGTACCACTCCCCCTCCTCTTTCTCTTCTTCTTTCTCTTCTTCCTTCTCTTCATCCTCCTCCTTGGGCAATGGGGCATGGACAAAACCTTTAGGTAACTGCGGGCCAACTACATTGTATACAAAGGGTTAAAGATAATCCGTGCTTCTACATCTGCATGTTATCAGTGTTATACTTTAGACCAAGTAATCGTTTATCAAGTTAACATACATTGTACAGTGATATATACTCGGTAAAAAAAGTTTTGGACCAGGGTATATAAAGTCATATAAAAATAAAACTAGTAGACAGAATTTAAGTATCTTTTTTTAGTAACCAAGGTCTACCCTACCCAATTAATTTGGTACCAGAAACATTAAATTCCAAACAAGATTTGATTTTAAAAAAATATCGCGAACACACAAAGGTTCTGTAAAAAAAGTTGCAAAGTACATAAAAAGTAACAGTTAGGCCATAAAAAATTAATTACCTGGTTCTCAGGCCCGCCCGCATGTCTTTTTTTGGTGCCGCATTGCCGATTTTATCTCAAAAGTAGTAAAATAAAAATTGGAAATGCGCTACCGAAATTTAGAAAAAAAAGTTCCGCATCCAAGTCCGTTCCGGTTTTTACATGCAACTACCTCAGGGGAATCCCCTTGTGGGTAGACTGGTGCGCGGCCGACTATCTGCCGCTCTGCTCGCTAGCTTGTGAGTGTTGCAGTCGTACGGGTACCAATCTAGGAGTCAGACGCTTGAGACGGTTGGAACTAGTAGGTGCTACAGAACAGGCGATTTATTCAAGCGTCTAATCGACAAAGTCTCACAACAACATGCAATAGTTCATGCGTGATCTAATACAAATATACGGACTTATTGTGATTGAAAGAAGCATAAGTCGGGAAGAAATGATAAGGTAATGATCGACAATAGAGATGAGCTGATCCAACTGGTTATTGCACATGTATTTCGAGATATTTTGCATCAATACATGTATTGGAATTAAAAGTTTGGATAAAAAAAAAATCGCCCGCGTGTCTGTTGACCACTGTAAAATTGTAACCAATAAAAAGATTATTATTTTTTCGCAAACTTTCATTGTAAACGATAATTATTGTTGATTGTTGATCTATTGTGAATTATCAACTGAGATAATAAGGGTTATGGTCAAATGTCATGGTTCAGCGACCATTGCACGGGTTCGAACACTGCCATTGTCCAAAACTTTTTTTACAGAGTATATTCATATATTCCAACTATAAGGTTTACAAATAAAGTGCCCCACATGGAAAGTTCTAGACCACATAGTGATACTGGCCTCTAATAACGGTAGCAAAGTCATATGTCAACCCAGTGACTGAGATAACAAAAATAATAGTGCTAACGATTCAATGTACCGGTAATTTATATATTCTATATACTTTTTATGTCAGAGACAGATGTAACTGTTGTTATTGTTAACACAAAACTATTGTTTCTTCTTCTTCATTTATATATACAATGTATCTATTACATATAGTTTCACCCCTTGACATGTTTTAAATTTTAAAATCATTGCACATTTACACATGAAAGTTCACCTTTCATTCATAAGGTTATCTTCACCAGCTGTAAACAGAAGCTTAAATTGATTTCATTTCTAAAGTCATTCACACGTGACTGCTTTGCCTTTTTGAAGTCAACGTTAAAACTTATTCCAATCTTATTGACTTGTTAATTGACATCACCGAACAAAATTAATACGTATAATAGCAATCTCAACAGGCATTAGTTAGTTACTACTGCATGTTTGGTATGGAAATGCAGATCTGGCATGAAGGAATGGAAATTGTTAGTTGATAAAATGGCATAACTAACCCTCTGGTAGTTTGACATTGTACTGTTTTGCTAGTTCCGGGTCATCTTTCAAATCTTTCTTGAAAGCCTCCAAGGCCGCCTGGGTCATAAAAAAAAGCATTGTAGTAAGACAAGCACATTAGAGTTACGTCAAAAATAATTACAAACTCTGAACAATACAGTCCTGTTATTTCTCAATAAACACGTCAAAATAAAATAGTTCCAGTTGCGTAGGCGCAGACTAAAGTGGAAGCCCAACATTTGATTTGAGCTGCAAAGGGGGTCCGGGGTAAGCTTGGGCTTCCGAACGTGAGACACACCTTCTCACTGTGATTAACTGTTGTTTGAAGTTTCATGAAATTCCCTTTAAACAGTCTATTAAATCATTTTAGAATTATTTTATTTTCAGAATTTCGTGATTCATGATTTCAAGAAATTCATTACTTAATGAGTGATACAAAGTCTTAATCTGTTTCTCACAGCAATTAAAAGGCTCATTCAGTTGAACACACTGAGTTGCATCATAATAGCATGACGTGATGTCATAATAGTAGGATGTAATGTCATAATACCAGGGTGTGATGTCATAATACCAGAAAGTGATGTCATTATAGAAACAACCAAATGAAAATATGAATGAAGCATTCTGATTGGCAATCTCTCCCAGAGGCCGTCATTGTATGTGTATGCAAGGAACGACAACTCTGGGTAGAGATTGTCTGATTGGTTTAGTAATAAAAACTGGACCAATGAAACCAGTTAATTTCAAAGCTCATTACATTCTCAGAACACATTGAGGTTTTACTGGACATTGAGTAATGAGGTTCTTGAAACCCAGAAACACAAAATTCTAATAATGAAATAATTCTAAAATGATGTAATAGACTGTTTTTAGTACTTCTGAAGTTATGATTGAGACATGATTGTTTCGGACCGATGCACGGATGGTACCTTAAGTGCTTATTCCTTTGTTTAAGAACAAAGAAAGTACCATTTGTACAAACAAGAGGTCAATGACCTTGAAGCTCTACTGATAGGTTTTGATAGCTAGATCAGCATTCCTGTGAAGTTTCATAAAAATCTGTCAAGTAGTTTCAGAGCAGTAGTCGCTACACGTTTTACTCTATAACTCTATGTAAACAAAGATGGCCGCTGACAGCCATGTTTAATGTTGAACCAAAATAATTTTCAACAAGGACAAACAACATGTCATGTTGATCATTTTAGAAAAAGTCCCATATCAATATCACTTATAGTTTTCAAGAAGTAGTTGCTACAATCTTGTTTTTAAAAAATCTACTTTTAGCCGTGGCGGCCATCTTGAATTTTGGGCGGACCTAAACTTTTGCTGGGATCAATTAGACATCAAGAGCAACAATCCTGTGAAGTTTCATGAAAATCCGTCAAGTAGTTTCAGAGGAGTAGTCGCTACAAGTTTTTACTATATAACTCAATGTAAACAAAGATGGCCTGTTTAATGTTGAATCAAAATAATTTTCGATAAGGACCAACATCATGTCATGCTGATCATTTCAGAAAAAGTCCCATATCAATATCACTTATAATTTACAAGAAGTAGTCGCTACAAACTTGTTTTTAAAAAAAATAAAAAAATAACCATGTCCGTCCGACCTGAAATTTTGCTAGGATTGACTAGACATCAAGAGCAACATTCCTGTGAAGTAACATGACAATCATTAAGTAGTTTTAGAGGAGTAGTCGCTACAAGTTTTTACTATATAAACAAAGATGGCCGGCGGCCATGTTTAATGTTGAATCAAACTAAATTTCGACAAGGATGAACATCATGTTTTGCTGATCATTTTAGAAAAAGTCCCATATCAATATCACTTACAGTTTTCAAGAAATAGCCGCTACAAACTTGTTTTTTTAAAAATCTATTTTTAGCCGTGGTGGTCATCTTGTATTTCCGGCCAACCTGAAATTTTGCTAGGATCAACTAGACATCAAGGGCAACATTTCTGTAAAGTTTCATGGACGGACAGACTGAATGACGGACAGCGGACACCGCACCAAGGCATAAGCTCTGCAGATCTTTGATCAGTAGAGCTAAAAATAGGCTTAAGAGGTTACGGAATAAATTGTATTGAGTTACTTTATGTTAGGCCATTAGCCTACCACATAGGGTAGTGAACGTGTGCTCAGACGGACGAATTAACGGACAGTGCGATAACTATATGCCCCTCCCTTCTGGGACATAAAAAGTTATGCTACGACATTAATATATGGGTACAGATACCATATAGCTTATAATAATCAATGTCAAGTCTGAAGGAAATAAAACACCAATGCTTTATTGGGCTAGCCCTATTTCATAATTACTCTAGGTAAGTCACGAAAACATCATTTAACAAATACGGATTTTTTTGGATTATAGCAACTACTTTGAGTACAATATTGAAAAACATGGGAACGACACATGGAAAAAAAAACAGACATAGGTTGGGGATTACCTTTTCCATCTGCTGCATGTAATCATTCTCTTCTTCTTTCCTCTTCGCGTCTGCTGTACCTTTCTTCCTCACCTGTTGTACGATCAATGAAACATAAGTTATGAAGTTAGTGTTTGGCTCCCAGTCTGGTGTAAACATTAAAAATTAAACATCTTAAAAAAGCTTTCTTTGTTCTTAAACAAAGGAATAAAACAACTGACATACATATTACAAATCTTTTTTTCAAATGTAATTTGGATATCAATACAAACTGGACTACTGAGTCGTTAAATAATGTCCTATTATCTGTATTAGTGTGATGTGTTGTTTCTGCTGAAGCATTGTATATCAGATGTCTCTAAACTGTATGTCTCTGTGGTGGTGGTGGTTAAATTGCTTTAAAAACAAAAGGTCAACGACCTTGAAGCTCTACTGATAAGTTTTGATAGCTAGATCAGCATTCCTGTGAAGTTTCATAAAAATCTGTTCAGAGCAGTAAGAACAAGTTTTTGACTATATAACTCTATGTAAACAAGGATGGCCATTGGCAGCCATGTTTAATTTTGAATCAAAATATTTTCAACAAGGCCCAACATCAGGTCATGCTGATCATTTTAGAAAAAGTCCCATATCAATATCGCTTATAGTTTTTAAGAAGTAGTCTCTACAAATTTGTTTTTTAAAAAAACTATTTTTAGCCATGGCGGCCATCATGAATTTCCGGCTGATCTGAAATTTTGCTAGGATCAACTAGACATCAAGAGCAGACTTTCTGTTAAGTTTCATGAAAATCCTTCAAGTAGTTTCAGAGGACTAGTCGCTATAATTTTTTACTATATAACTCTATGTAAACAAAGATGGCCAGCGGCCCATGTTTAACGTCGAATCAAAACGATTTTCGACAAGGATCAACATCATGTCATTCTGATCATTTTAGAAAAAGTCCCATATCAATGTCACATATAATTTTTATGAAGTAGTCGCTACAAATTTCTTTTTAAAAAATCTACTTTTAGCTTTGGTGGCCATCTTGGATTTCACATCAACGTGAATTTTTGCTAGGATCAACTAGACATCATGGGCAACATTCCTGTAAAGTTTCAAGAAAATCCATCCAGTAGTTTCAGATGAGTAGTCGCTACAAAAAGAGTTTGCGGACGGACGGACCTACCGTTGGATCTTTGATCAGTAGAGCTAAAAATGAAGTGATGCTACATATTTTTTAAAAGTCAAGATTTCCATGTGTCCCTTTAAGAAACATGTTTTTTGCAAAGCTCTACTGTTCAGGCTGTTGAATGAGCATGTTAAAAAAAAAAATTCGACAACTATCAAAATAACAACATACCGTTTCAATTTTGAGTCTCACATTTTCTTGATGACGTTTTCCCTTCTCATGAAAATCTACACTCTGGAAATAGAAATTTAAACAGACAAGAATCACTCTACCAGTGACTTATAACTGACTTTATCCCTGAAACAAACAAAATCACAGAATAAGACTGAACTGAAATACATGCATTATGTATTTACTATTATTTTAAATGATCAGTCATTGATGAACACATAAATATATGGTGTAAACCAACTTGATAATGAGTCAGACGATTCTGCCCTACAGTTAAAAGTTTATTTTCATCACTTAACCCACACAAATACTTGTGATATATGTACAATATTGCTCATTTTCAGTACGAGTGCGAAGAAAGTTTATTAAAACCTGTTTTGCCATGATTTTGAGTGTGACATTGTCCGATTTTCAATCAAATAAAGTGAGTCAGTATAAAGTCATACCGGGTCATCATGCGTTACATAATAAATGAAAATTGCAATGAACATTGTCAGAAAACAAAATATCCACCAAAATGTATCAAAAATACGCCAGTTTTTTCAAATCCTTATAAAAAAGCAAGTTTCTGAGTTGTGGTAAAAATGGTCAGACTCGATATCATGCATAGGTACAGTACTGCTTTACCTTTTAACATGCCAGGGCTCAAATTTAAGCTGTTTTACTGGCATTTTGCGTTATTTTTAAAATGCCAGTAAACTTTTGAAGCACTGACAATATTATGCAAGTGCTTAACAGCCTTCTAGTTTAGAATATTGCTAGAAAGTAAAATTGTTTAGTCATAATATAGTATATAGGCATAAATGACCCGTCAAAATGGTAAGTAAAAGAGCTATTGTTTTATTGTTTGCTAGAGTGAGCTATAATTTGCCAGTTCATTTTTTATCAGCAAAAAAAAAACGCGTTGAAAAAAATGCTAAATTCGAGCCCTGCATGCTGTTGCATGTGAAACACATACAAACACTTTGACACACCCAAGAGGTATGACTACTGATTGTATCCATAACCAGACTGAATTATCGTTTTATATCACAGACCAGTTATTATGACAAAACATGTTCGATTACCCCATAATTATAATAAATCGTAAAAAAATTACCTGAAAATCATTTATTGAGGCATACACACCTGACAAAGAAATGCAGAAAACACTACAACTGCACTCTGGGGCTTTTAAGAGGCAGCATTATGTTTCAAAAAAAGAAAGAAATTTAGGGAAAATATTTAGTTTAGTCATAATGTAAGGTCAGGTCCTATGGTTATCTATTGAAAAGAAATATGATCACGATGCCCTGCTATTGTAAAACAATAAAAAAGTGCATGTTTTGAGCATGTTTTTTATTATTCAATCATGCACGTTATTTCTTCAATGATAACTGAAGTATACATACAGGCTTGTTGTCAGCAATCCAGCATTTACAGAAGTCACAAAACTTTTTCGCCTGTGATATCCAGTATTCAGACCTGTAATTAAATGGGTCACATGGTCATAACAATACCTATATTCCTGAATACAATACTTTTATTTACTAGTATGTCACACAGGTGAATACTATACTTATATACATATCACATGGGTGAATACATGTCAGATGGGTCATTATAATATATTTTCATGTCAGATGGGTCATTATATGTTCAGGTCACATGGGTCATTATAATACATACATTAATATTCATGTCACAAGGGTCATTATAATACTTATATTCATGTCACAAGGGTCATTTTAATACTTATATTCATGTCAAATGGGTCATTATAATACCTATATTCATGTCACATGGGTCATTATAATACTTATATTTATGTCACATGGGTCATTATAATACTTAATATTCATGTCACATGGTTCATTATAATACTTATATTCATATCAGTTCCTGTGTGCTGGGGACCCCATCGCGCGTCAGCAATGTAACGATACATTAGAAATTGTGAAGAAAAATGTCTGAAACACAGAAGTGAGAGACCTCATTGTTAAGTCACCCTATAACCCTTCTGGCGGCAGGAAACAAATAAATCGTAGATTATTATTTATTTCATCTTCTTAGCATTACAGTGAAGAAAAAAGAAAGTGTTCCCAATCACTTTTCACCCACTGAATACTAAACCAATCCAGCTTCCGTGGTGGTACCAGGTCGCATATGTCCCCGCCGGCATAGATCTAGCTTGATGGTCTACTTGGCAACTGGAATGGGCCCTGACTCAGTAGGAGAGAGTGGATAGCTGCCTCTTGAAGGATACCGAGGGAGTCTCAGCCGCAGTGGCTGAAAGAGAATTCCACAGGGGTACTGTTCTGGGGAAGAAACTGTGTTTGTAGACATCTGAAGAAGTTGGAAAAATGTCAGTACTTCTTTGAATGGGTTCATCTGGTCCTAGCTGTAGATGGGGTTATGTAGTTGCATGCTGGTAGGTTGACTAAGTCATTAACCACCTTGTAAAGCAGGGTCAATTGCAATTTGGATCTTCTGCTTTCAATGGGGTTCCCATTTCAGATGTTCTAGCATGTCTGATACACTGCTGGTGTTCCTGTATCTGTGGGTGGTATAACAAGCAGCTCGCCTTTGGACCATCTCCACTTTTTGTGGGTGGGGACTCCACAGTAGTCCGGGTTAGACCTAACCATTCTGACGTCATTGTCTCCTCGTTGTTGGACTTAAGGTTTCGTTGCAGGAAGTCCAACATGCTGTTTGCTTTCTTGGTAACCTGATCAATGTGGTTCTTCGAAGAAAAATTTGACTGAATGTCGACACCTAGATATTTGGTGCCGTCTTCTAGCTCTAGGACATGGCCTTTGAGTCTATATTGGAATCTGGTGGGGTTGCGTGATCTTGTTAAATATGCTGTGGGTGCTGCATTTGCATCTGTGGTGCTCGTTATGGTCCTGTAAACGATGCAGTCGTCGGCAAAGAGTTTTGTTATTGAACAGATGTTTTCTGGTAAGTCATTAATAAGAGGAGAAAAAGCAAGGGGCCCAGGACTGTACCTTGTGGAACCCCGCTTACGACTGGAACACTGATGGATGATGACCCCTCAACCACTGCATGTTGTGAACGGTTTGAAAGGAACGACTCTGGCAAAACTGGACTGAAAATGAGCCATATATGTTGTCTAGAGCAGAGGCTAATTCGTGGGCTAAGTGACTAGTTGTGTCTTGCAGCTCCTTCTCATCCAGAAACAATGCTGGCAGTCTGTTAATATGCCAAACAGTTCCGACAGGGCAGCCATTACTTAGAATGGCTTAGAGAGAACAGTTTGACAAAACATTCTGAAATAAAGCTGCTAATTATTATCGAAAGGGATTAGCAACACTGCAACAACAAACACTGTTTATATCCATTCCCAGTCAAGCATTTATAAATTGATAAAATCAAAGGTTGAAAAATGAATCTACAGAAACAGCATTTTCATACATTTTAATTAATAGCAGCTGGAAGAACTATCATAAATATTCTTTTGTGATGAGACGGACGTCAATAAAGTGAGATCGCGTTTATGGCCATAGTCTTCTACAGGGTTTTCTCTGTTATCTAAATTTTGTCAACAACTTTTCCATCACAATGTCGGCGGTGCGTGAGAATTACATTTACATGAGTTTTACTAAGTCAGTTTTACTCAAATGTTGTCCGTGCGATACGTGCCTTTGAGCTATGTTCTCTAAATTCTGGAAATAGTAAAGTTCCAGGATTTTCAGAAATGTTAATAACAGAATTTCTTTAAAATATGTAATCATAGACCTAATGACAAACGTTTTAGGTAGAGCTTCTGGTAGTGTAAGAGCAAAGCTTTTTAGTTTTTATGATTTTGGAGTATGTTTTCGGTATAATAGAAAATAAGAATTACAATCAAAACGTCCCCTGGTCAAATGTCCCCAAATTGGTATTCATAGTAAAAACATCTCCTAGTCAAAACGTCAACCTTTTTATTTTTATTAATTTATAAATGCTTCCGGAAGAGCTCGTACTCATTTGTACTGTTTTGATTCTGTGAATGTTTAATTTATGTACTTATTGACATTAAACATTATCATGGATATAAATATGTATGTAGGTCTATGACATTATATATGCTTTTCAATTTAGTTAAGTGTTTAATTTAATATACATCTACGAGTCTCCTGAAGTTATATCCGTGGTCTTAGTACAGACCAGGAATCACCAAGCAGTAGTTCACGACCAGATGAAACGGTCAATAACAACAGCAACAACAACAACATGTGATTTACTCATGTGAAAACAGAATTGTTATTGTTAATTGTTATTGCTAATTTTTGGTATGCTATACAAATGTGTAATAAAAATCATAAAACAGACATGTTTCTTCTTCTCCAAATAATTGTCTCCTGCTGAACTTATTTTATTCTACCTGGCGACAATCAAACACTTGTATAAACCATGACCTTTTTAGTATACATCTATCTACAGTCCCTGTTTAAACACAATAATAATTACAGTCAAAACCCCTAGTCAAAACGTCCACTTTTAAACAAATATTTTACCAATGAATAAATGAATAGTGTTTTACAGCACGTCGACACATACATATGTTATACATGTATTTTGCACAAAAACCGTTGAAAATGGAAAAGAAAGTAAGTAAGTTATTTCACAGACGTAATAATAAATTGGGTCTGTGGCTATTTAAAATCGATGTAAAAATATATTGTTAAAACTATTTACAAATAAGGGATGATATGGAAAAAAGCAATTAACTATGTATATGTAGATCAACAAATGCCCGTCACTACAACAGGCGTGTAAACAAGGTCAACGGATAAATGCAAAAATAAAAATATTACAATGAATTATACAGTCTGATTTCTTTTAAGAAATCTAAAAACTGTTAACTTGGTAGTATCTTTGTCGCACAGGATCAAAGTAGTATAGAAACTAGCGGTTTTGGCACACTTTTTATGAGGGGAGTTTTATGCAATGAGTCAGTAAATTTGTTGGCCGGCAAGCCAACCAACAAATTTAAAACTCATTGCAACCCCCCTCAATATATTTTTTTTGCCAAAACCGCTAGTTTTTATACTACTTATAAAAAATCGATAATTTAACTTGCTACTTTTTTAATCAACCCCAAATAAAACAACTGTAGATCAGGTAATCAATATCTTTCAAACCCAACACCGCAGATGATTTTAGTCTCAGCTGTTAAACAAAGTCGGAAGGAACAAACCCCAGTTTGTATACTACCCGAAAATAATTGATAATATAACTTGCTGCTTTTTTGGAAGGGTGCAACTATTTCATTTTCCGATTTTTGGTGAATCTACTTTTGGCGAAGTTTTCAAATCACACAAACCAAACCTCTTTTTTAACGCACTTTTAAATTTTGAATGTCCTTAAACGGTACCCAACTATTGAAATCCTCATTGTAACCCTTCCATTTGACTAACGCTTGTTTCTTTTTGTAATCACGTCGTATAACCTTCTCAATTCTGAATATTTCTTGATCAGCTTTTAACATTTCTAATTCGTAGAAGCTTCCGTCAATGTTTTTGTTATTTAAATCTTTTATTTTGTACGTCACAGGATTTGTATATTGTATTTCATCAATAACAAACATTTCTTCAGTCAAATTTGGAGTATAACCTTTTCAAATGTTCTTTTATATTTGCTAATTCTAACCTTGTCTCCTGTTTTGAACTTTGGCAAAGCTTTATTAATTTTCATGGTTCCATACAAGTTGAAATACACTATTCCTTTATTTTTCTCATCACTAGCCTCAATCGATGTCATTTTAATACTCCGATGTTTTGTATTATTGTACTTATCAACCATCGCCTGTAGCACGTCTAAATACGCATTTGTATTGTTTGCTGTGAAATATTTCCACATCCTCTCTTTCAATATTCTATTAAATCGTTCAATAAATACAGCTTTTCTGAAATTAAACGTGTGATACATTTTAATATTATTATCACCAAGAAATTGCTTAAATGTCTTGTTATAAAACTCCACACCCTGATCAACACAGAGCAATTTACAGTGTCTTCCTGTACTTATAATATTTTGGAAAGCTTTGGAAATTTCTATACCAGTTTTACTCGGGACAGGCATAACCCAAGCAAATTTACTAAATACATCAATAACAGTGAGCAGGTATTTGACATCTTTATTATATTTAGAAAACGATTGCATATCAACCAAGTCAGCCGACCATATTTGATCTATTTCATTAACAATCACGCGGCGTTGAGTGAACTTTCTTCGTATAGGTTTATGAAGTTCATCGGCTAGCTTATCAGTCCATCTCAACGCATTTTCTTGTTGTTTGATGCTCCAAGTCCTAGTTTATATTTTGCGCTAATTACGGGCTTGACTATCAAATTCTTAGCGATCTTTTCTCCAAGTGGTTTGGATTTGCTCGTTTTTAAACCGGTCAGCATGTTTTTATCACACATTGATTTATTACTAGGACTTTCTTCATAACAATAATCATGATCTTTGCAAATAGCATCTAATTCATTTGATGGTTATCCACTATCAAGTGGATTACCAGGACAGCAATATTTATAACCAGGAATTGTTAGCCCCTTTTTGGGTAGCAAAGGAAGCAAAACTTTATGGAGATCAATGTTTCCACCTTGTGTACTTTTAACAAATTGCGTTTTAGTAATACCGCAAGACGCACATGTTGCTTTTAACATTCTTCTACCATTTTTTGTTAAAATATACTGAGGATTAACATTTTCAGTAATTATCTTTTCTTGACGCAGTAACTCATATATAATATATGATTAGACTAAACTTTGTTTTTCAAAATATGATCGTATTATGTTTTCATTTTTCACAGGTTTGTAAGGTTTTAATATTTTATAAAGAATATCGTACAAACTGTTTGCTTCTTGCAACTTTTTGACAAAGTGCAGACAGAAATATCCACACAAGACACTCGTTTTATCTTGATACTGGATTGTGTTGTATTTTATGTTGGGTATGTAATTTAAAACTTCTTTTGGCCAAACGGATCAAAATAGTACTCATTACAGTAGCAAGTCCAATGTGTACCAGGTCCAGTATAATCATCAAGATTAATAATACCGCATTCTAGTTTATTTTGTTTTGTCGGTAATTTGTTCTTGCTAAAATCTCCCCTAAAGTTTTTAATGTCTAACCGCTTAACCCACTCTATAATGTCTAAATTAGAGATAGGCTCGTTTTTGAAAATTAACTTTTTTTTACGTATGGGATACTTCTATATGGTCTAAATTGTTAATCTACTTGTAAACCTTTGCCTACTCTCAAGCCTTTCCCTTTTCTGCCGACTTGCAAACCTTTTCCTGTCAAGCCGCTAATAAGATATCCAATTAAAGGAATTCCTAACGATGCGAGCAATCCAAAAAATCCCCCGTCTTGTTGTTGATGTCTTGTCAGTTTAATAGGGCAGCAACCTTTTGACTTTATTATCTTTTTTCTTTGTGATGGTGTTAGCACACCTGATTTAAGAAGTGCTTGTTTTTTACCGCTAGGGATAGTTACCATTCCATTTCCGAATAGTTTACCAATTCCAATACTCGCCGGACCACTAAGTGCTCCTGTTGCTAGTGGTCCTAATATCTTTGGAGCGAGTCTAGCAACTGTCGGTAATTTTGTTTTAGTTAACAAACCGGCTAATGCTCCCAAAGAGCCTCCATTCTTGGACTGAGATCTCATCTGCGATTTTGATATATTCACATCCAATCCATGTCCGCTGGATTTAGCTTTGTTAATATTGTTAATCTGAGTAGCTGTCAACTACAAAGGAAAATCCCCAGTTAGCTGATTAATTTTTAGCCTGAGCGTTAATTTACTTTTGTTTTCATATGCTTTTGCCAGACTTCGTTTCTGGCCATCTGTTAAATCTATCGAATACTTTACGTAAGTCATATATATTATAAGTTAGATTAAACTATCACCAATTCATTTCCAACAGTATCAATAACTACATCTTCTTCATAGAGAACCAGAGCATAAACTTTATAATTTGTCGCAGGAGGTATATTTAGTTTATATCTCAAATTTAGTTGTTTTGGATCAATACTGACTTCATCACCATTGTAACTTAAATCGAAATATATCGTTCCGAAAAGACTTTTTAAATTACCCGCATTGAGTAAGTTCCAGTGTTTTCATCATTTTGTTTGTAAGAATAATTAATAACATCTCTATATATTCTTATAATATCATCATGGCTGTATTCAGTTTCTGGATAATATACACCGTTTCCAAATTCCAGTCTAGCTGATTGTAAATAGTAATTAGTATTAAGAGCATTTGTCTTAAACGTATCCAAAAGATGAGGATTTTGTGCTTGAGAAGAACTCTTGTCTGACCTTTGCTGATAAACAAAAACATGTTTGGACTTTTAACACCAGCTGTTATTCTAAATACATAATCAGTTGCTTGGATACTTCCGCTTTCTTGTATCATTTCCATCTTGTTGATGTCATATGATTTGACATAACATACGCCAAAACATCCGAGTTAAATATCATTTTAGGTATCCACAAAACTAATTTATTAATAACCACCCGGCCATCATCACCAGCAGCTTTGAAAATTAGCACATCATCAGCCGCCAGTTGCAAGCTAATCTGAATTTGACCTGGAGGGAGCATGTTTGTTTCCAAACCTTCAAAGAAGGAATATTTATTCAATTGAATTATAGAATCAACTTTTTTATTAGTTATGATTAAAGCATGACGAATAGCAAAACCCTGATTATATGTATCTTCGTTCTTTCGAGATTCTACCACAGCCGTATTATCCAAATAAAAGTATTCGTTTGTTCCGGTTGTCTTCGCATAATCGTCAGACATTTCAAGCAAACTTTTAACGTTAACAAATCTGTGAAGATTATTTCGATCATAAACTGTTTTTCCATTTTGCTTTACTTGCATTTGATCAATCAATGAAGCTGCATCATAAATTAGAGCAATTTCATCAGCGGCTGCAAAAGCAGCTCCATCGAGAAGCATGTTTACTCGAAAACTTATTTCAAAATAAGCGTTATACCAATCAAAGTAAGAACTTCTATCATTCAACGTAAATTGATAGCCACTTTTCATTTGCCTGGTATTAGGTCCAGGTTGTGTTATAGGAGTATCTAACTGAACAGGTACATGTTCATATCTAGTATTATATTTATCACTTCGAAACATCTATTTATACTAGTAATTAGATTAAATTAATCGTTTAATTCTCGCATGAATTCCTCTTCCGGATAGTAATCTGTTAATTTTTGCATTTACATCTTCTTCAATTATATTATCAGACACAACATCTTTTGGGGCAGCTTTTGTAAGTTCTTTTAAAATTATCTCAACTTTTGGTTTAGGTAACCAAAACTAATTTATCAGCAGCCATTTTACCTACTTCATCTCCAAGTTTTTTAGAACCACTCTCTATGATTTGTTTACCAGCAGTTCCTAATGCTTTCTTACCTGCTGTTTTTACAGACTCACTAAATATTTGGATCCAACTTTTGAAAAAATGTCAAATATGCCAGCTCCAGTTAATCTGTCAACTTCAGTATAAGTTCCCGTGCTAGTATCATAAACATTTTTAATCGCGTCATATATAACATATGTTAAATAAACCATAAGTTATTCAACTGGACTCTTCTGCGACAAGGACTATCACAACCTGACTTCTATGGTTATGTGATTTATAAACTTCGTAAGATTCTTGGTCATGATCACTTTCATACTATCTTTGTTAAACTTGTTAACAAGTTTATCAAAAGATGTTATGACCCTATCATTTTGCAACGTACTGCATGCTTGGTGGTGGACCCTTTTACAGTTCGCCACTATGCTTTCCTCTTTAATTGTACGATGACCGGACAGGCTATGGACCCTATGATGACGCCTACCTAAAGCCCATTGGGACGGTGGCATTTGATGTTTGTCCATGATCTTTCTTGTCGTGCCCTTAATGATTTATTCTCTAACTGCTCTGGCTTCTGCCAAGTCATTGAGTACCTTCATTGTGGCTTTCTAGGATATTGTTTTTTTTTGTATCATATTTACACGAGCATATTTGTGTTTTACTTATATTGCCTATTTATGCTGCCTTGTTGGTTAGATTAGATCATGGCGGGGATTTCTTTATTTACACTGTCCTGTTTTAATGGGATGACAGTAGGGTAAGTGTGAGGTTTGGTGCACCCTAGAACCGGTTTAAACCCCCAGTGGCCTACTTTGCCACTGACCGTTCCAAGGCGGTAGCCCTATTGTCAACCCTTTTGTGTTTGTGTTGTCTTTTGCATTTAATATTGCCTTTGCCTTCTTGTTTGTCTGTTTGCGTGTTTGTTTCTGTGTTTTGTGGTTGACTGTCCTCCTTGAATGCTACTTTCCCTGTCCGATCTTTTTGTATTTCTTTGTATTACATTAATTCTTTCAAAACAAATCGAAATGATGTATGAACTCCGTTGAGATTAATAATTTTACCGGAGAAATTGGTTATGTAAATATTAATACTGTTAATGATCCTTTTGTTTACTCCACAGAACCCGACTCTTATCGGTTCATCTCTGAAAGGATATGACCTCGTAAGGTCGGCTGTACCTATTTCATAAATAACATCCCCATATGATCCATCAACAATAGAATTACTTATCAAATCACAGTGGATATATAAAGTATCAATATAATTTGTTATGTTTGGTACTACTGTCCCAAATTTAGTTTCTCTAATAACCGCATCTTTGTCAAACCCAATCAAAGTGTGAAAGTTTGATTCCCTCAAATCAAGCATAAAGTTATTATGAATGGTAACTAAACATTTGAAACTTGATCAATCAAATTCAATTCTTATCGGGACAGGCGAGTTATCAGTCAAATCACCGTTTAAAGTCAACGTTTCTTTTATATAATTATCAATATCAGCATAACTGTAATTTCCTTTTGTAAAAATAATTGCTTTTGAATCTTTATCTTTTCCATTGTGATACCTTATCACTTTGTTATTAAAATCCTCGCTACGATTATACCATGAGTAAGTCATAGAATTAATCTTATCGAGCCCAATACCATACTGTTTGTTCTTGTCTAATATCAATGGTCTATCAAATACAGTTGTAAAATTACTCGGTGTATTTGAGCTATAAATTAATGCGGCTCTTTCTGATGATAATACAATTTTTTGTTCCATTATACATATTAGAAGATAAAATTAAGCACCTTTGTAATACAGTTTAAAGCTTGATTCCTCAAAATTGAAAACTTGAGTAGTGTTACCTATGTTGAATGGAGAGATGGTCCAATATTTAGATTTGGGAAGATATGCTTCAAATGTTCCTTTGAGTATTCGTTTACCGTTTTCTATTTTTGCTTGAGCACGCGATTCAAACACACTAAAAGACTCCACACCACGATTGTTTGTATTTACAACAGCATATGCAAGGTCTGCTTCAACTACATAACGACCTGGTTTTACAATTACCAAGCCTCCACCCAATTCTGTAGCATATTCTCCAGTTTTTACAAATGGATTGGTTACAAGAGTAAACGCGCTGAGAAACCCATCAAGTTTGGTTCTTTCAAGTGGTTTTCGTGTTGGATATGATACGTAGCCGTAGCTTTTTGCATTATTATCTATCAAGATGCTTATACCATCATCTATTGTATATTCTAGAATTAGAATCCGACTTAAATATTCTACTTTTGCTTTCAACTCATCAATTATGCTAAGAAGTGCTGTGTGGCGACTATCAGACTTTTGATTTAACTGTTTCAATGAAGCTATTTCGCCATCAAAAGCTTTGCTTCCCTCATCCTGGGCAGCTTTCAATTGCTTTGAAACATCATCAATAGCAGTCTAAATATTATCAGTGTCAACCAGTTTGTTCGGAGCAGTCTCCAGCGACTTACCGTCAACCATTTTCTTTTAGATGTCTTCAAAATCTTTGTTGATATCGTCAACGTTAGTGTTTGTCTGCCCATTTAATATTTTTATTTGAGTTATTTCAGCAGCAAAAGCAGTTCTCATTTGTGTTGTAGCATCAGCAATAGCGGCTTCAAGTTCATTGTTATCAACCATTTGTTTATTGATTTCTTTATTTCGCTCGTTAATACTGTCAACACCAACTTGTATTTTTTCACCTAACTTTTTATAGAGCTCGCTATCATTTTCCAAACTATCTTCTTTACTTTCTAACTCTTTCAAAGTATCACACAAACGTTTTATTTCATCTTTCAAACCATTTTGAATTTCAACCGTTTTCTCACGGTTTGTTTGTAATTGCTTTTGTATCAGACTTATTTTGTCATCAACACACGTTAATTTTTTTATCATGTCTGGAATTTTATCAATATTATAATCACGTATGATTTTTGCTACTTTTCTTGCAGTAAATTGCTTTGTTGCTACATCATCTGCTTTTTCTGGATTGCCAACATTGATAATTCTATTTTTATTCATGTCAAGATCACTTCTCAGAATATTTCTCTGGTTCTTGCCCTTGTGAACATAATTAACCAGATGTTTTTGTTTTGCATACTCAGACAGCACAATACCAAAATGTGTAATATTAACACCGCCTGAACTAGTTTCCTCGCTTCCAAGATCAATTAATGTCCCATTATATATAATAGATTAAATTTAACCGTTGAAGTTACGCCTTACTAATTTCCTCGAACGATCGAGATACAGAAAATCGTACTGTTTGTCAGTTGCTTTTCTGTACTGCTCTTTGCTAACATCTTGTTCGGTAGAGAGCATACCCAGCTCACGATTAAATGTAGTGAGAACAGTTCAAACGAGTGTCTTTGGGAGTTTTGTAGTAGGATTGTGACAAGTAAATAACGCAACAATTCTTATGCCTGCCTTGGATGAAATAATTGACAATATCATTTTGGTTACGCTCGCAAATATAATCATCAAAAATAGCTATCTTTTGAGTATCAGAATCCAAATCATTCACAGGGATAACTTGATCATTTGAACACTCCAGTATATCTTCAACTGGAATTTTATTCTTTTTTGCTATTTTTTCAAGTTTTTGTGACAAGACCTGGTACTTTGACTGTTCCAATTTTTTAGCAAACAAATAAATCTTGTCATAGTAAACTAAAGGTTTTAGCAACATGTGAACTAATGTGTTTGTCTTGCCAGATCCTGAATTACCGCATATAAGCATTCTAAAACAAGTTCCATATCTGTTTGAAATTACCGTTGTCTGTTTTCATATCGTAGTTTGGAATTTCAATTATAATAATATACTTGGATAATATTATCTAACCTACTAGTATAATGTCTAAAGTTTATTGCGGAATAAAAACAATCCCATCTGGGAAAAAAATCGGAACAGAGGAAGAATGTTTCAAAACTAATCGAGGCAGATATTATGGTTTAGTTAAAGTAGTCAACGATGTACAAAAACCAAAAGAGGAACCACCAAAACCTTTTACGCCTAGAGAAAAAAAGCCAGGAAGCATATCAGGAACCGACAAGCAAGCCATACAACTGTTTCACCTTGCAACAGGGTGGGAAATAAATGGTTTGAAAAAGCAACTAGCCAACAAAACAAAAACAGCAAAAGAAAAGACAAAGCTTAGGGCTATAATAGCACGTGCGGAAAAACAACAAGCACTGGACCTATCAAATATTGCCAAATTAAACAAAGCATTAGCCAAGAAAGCAACCAAAAAAATAAATCATGCAAGTTTTACAACTTAGCTTATTTTATTTTATTTTTTATCTAACCTTATAGTATACATGTCTTTGTTAAAGTGGATTGAATTAGCAGATAAAATGCAAACATCGAGTAATCTTGTCAAAGAATACGAGAATAAAGTTATTCCGAAAAGACTAGAAAAAGGAGCTAGTCGTGAATTATACAAAGAAATATTTAAACCGGTAACTAGTGAAATAAAGGATCAGTCAGTACAGTTAACTAAGCAGTTAGCTACTCTTCCAGAAATAAGTCAGCAATTAGCTACTCTTCCAGAAATAAGATTAGCCACTCTTCCTAGAGCTATAGGTGAGGAAGTACAAGAGTATCGCAAATATGAAGGGTTGCCCAAGTTATTTCATGAAGAATCTGATAAAGCAAAATAAAATGCAGAACACAAGCCAGTAATGAGGGATGATTTGGATGCTGGTTTGATAAAGCGTTGATAAACTCATATGACTTCCCATTACCATCACAGATAGTTGAAGGAGAATTTGAATATAATGCAAAATACGTACTTGAGAAGCTTTCTAATATATTCGTTCAAACTGGACAGGACAAAGCTCACCTAACTAATCAAATAAAAAAAGAAAAAGATCCATTGAAAAAAGAAACATGTAAACAGAACAAAAATTAACTACAAAATTAGGCAGACGAATTGAATAAGTTTAGACTTAGAATTAGGGCAATACTTGCGAATAGTGAAGTCTTCTCTTGGGGGGAAGGATTACAACACAAAGGAAATTCTTACAAAGTCAGCAAAGATGGCCACTATGGTATATTACAAATTGATAAACCTAATCGTGTTGGCCATCACAAACTTATTGCTAGACAAGGAGAAGCAGTTGTGCTAGATCTGAAACTTGATGATGATTTTATTGATTTGATAACGAAGCGTTACAACAATGGAAAAGCATACTCAAAGCTATCTCAAAATGCATTCAAGGAACTGACAGAATTATCTGGTTTGCCAATTCATAAAGGTTCTTCAAAGTACAAGAAGATTTTAGGAGGTTGTGCAGAATATTACAATAGTCCTGTTGATTTGGTTAATTATCTGGAGTTAATATGCGGAAGTATTGAATCGGGTAATAATAGTCCACAGTTGACGAATAAAGGTATTAACATAATCGACGAGTTATTAAAAAATGGTAATATATCAGCCGAAGATTAAATATTTCAGTTAATCTAACTATTTATAATGAAAGAAATTAAAAGCAAGGAGGAATTAATTAGTTACTTGACTCGACAAGCGGCAGCATACAGACTTAGTTACAAATTATGCGGTAGAATTAATACAGGGTTGCAAATCACAAGTTGGATAATTGGTTGTACCGCTGCATTAGTATTAATCCCCGCAGTTCCTATTTTCATAGCTATCGTTGGAGCAATTCCCCCAATAATTGCGGTGTTGATGAACACAACTAAAATAGCAGAGAAAAAGGTTTATTAAAATCATATCATAGGAGTTTCAAACAACTTCTTTCATATGTGCAAACATCTAAAGTTTGATTTGGGAACAAGTAAAATAAGGAAACTTGTTACTACATTGAAGGACAAGGAAAAATATGTTACGCATTATAGAAATTTAAATTTGTATGGAAGTTTGGGGTTGAAAGTGAAAAAGATACACAGGATACTCCAGTTTGATGAGTCTCAATGGTTGAAAGTGTATATCGACTTTAATACTACAAAAAGAACAGCTGGTAAAAATACTTTCGAAAAAGATTTCTTCAAGCTGATGAATAATTCGGTTTTTGGTAAGACGATGGAAAACTTGAGAAGGAGAGTACATGTTAAGCTGACGCATGACGAATATGCGGCAAGACCATCGCTTATTTCTTGTAAGATGTTTAGCGAAAACTTGTTTGCTATAAACAGAATGAAAGAAAGACTTGTCTTAAATCGCCCTTGTTATGTTGGTTTGTGTATTCTTGACTTATCAAAATACTTGATGTATGATTTCCACTACAATTATGCCAAAAACAAATACAATGAAAAAGTTAAAATGTTGTTTACTGACACTGATTCTCTATGTTATGAAATTAGGACAGAAGATGTGTATGCTGATCTTTACAAAGACAAAGAACTTTTTGATAATAGTGATTATGATCCAAAAAGTGAGTTTTACTTCAGCGATAACAAAAAGGTTATTGGCAAGATGAAAGATGAAGCCTGTGGTGCGGTGATCGTAGAGTTTGTTGGATTGAGGAGTAAGTCATACTCCTACATTTTGGCTGATAATACTGGGGCAAAGAAATGCAAAGGTGTTAAAAAATGTGTTATCAAAAAAACAAATAACACATGATAACTACAAAAATATTTTATTCACGGCAACAGAAGCTCATCATAAAATGAAAGTTATCAGATCTAACAAACACAAGCTGGGCAGCTATGAAATTAATAAAAAAAGTTTGTCTGCATATGATGACAAAAGGTACATATTAAACAATGGTCAGGATACATTAGCATATAAATAATAATTAAATATAATATAATACTTTATATATGGAACAAACATTTGTGGAAGAGATATATGAAAAACTTGAGGAGTTGAAGAGCAAATATAGGAAAGCATTGTTGGCATGCAAACAGGGCCGGGTGGAATATGATGTGATTCGTGTTGATTTTCTAAATACTAGGAAAAGTCAAATTAACAAAAGGGGGCGATTACAATTAGAAATTAATTATTATCTAGTTAAACTTGATCATACCAATAGAAAGCTTTTCAATTTGAAACGTAAAATATGCGAATGCAGAAAAATAAAATATTCCATGATCAAGTGTGATATGTATAGCGATGATGAAGACGATTGTCCTGTTCCTTCTGATTTTGTTTAACAACCTAGAAGCTTGATGTTAAAGTTATTTTATCAAAAGATTTCGATTCAGACGATTGGGGGATATTTCATCGAAAGAGGACTTGCTAAACTTCGGGTGTATCTCTACATTTCATTTCGGTAGAGGTATACCAAACGGGGTTCTAGTAATGTTCTTTCCCAGGACATGCTAGCAAGAGGACTTGCCAAACGTCAGATGTGTCTCTACATTTTTTTTTTCGGTAGAGATATTTCAAAATGGTCTGGTAATGTTTGTGGAGTTGCATGTTGAAATATCACCCAGTCAGAGATATCGAAATATTAGGGATGCTGGCTATTACAATTAGAAATGTATCTAGAAAAACTTGATTATATCAATAACAAGCTTATCTAAGCTAGCGGAAAAATAAAATATTCTATGATCGAGTGTGATATGTATAGTGATGACGAGGGTGATTGCCCTGTTCCTTCTGATTTTGTTTAACAGCCAAGACTAAACCCGATGCCGTTTTGGGTTGTGTTATTTGGAAACTTCACCGAAAGTAGATTCACCTACAATCGGAAAATGAAATAGTTGCACCCTTCCAAAAAAAGTAGCAAGTTATATTATCAATTATTTGCGGGTAGTATACAAACTGGGGTTTGTTCCTTCCGACTTTGTTTAACAGCTGAGACTAAAATCATCTGCGGTGTTAGGTTTGAAAGACATTGATTACCTGATCTTTGTGGTTGATTAAAACAGTAGCAAGTAAAATTATCAATTATGTATAAGTAGTATAGAAACTAGCGGTTTTGGCAAATTTGTTTTTGAGGGGGGGGGGGGGGGGGGGGGGGGGGGGGGGTACAATGAGTTTTAAATGTGTTGGTTGGCTTTACATGTATATGTAAATCCAGTGCTGCCTTAGCAGCACTATCAGCTCTATCATTTCCACGTATTCCTACATGGCTTGGAAGCCAGCAGAAAATAATAACATTATCAGTTATATTAAAGAGAATTGTATTTCTCTCAAAGTTGAAGCACAACTAGATTATCATGTTTCGTATTACCCGAGACCTGAAGATATGAAAGGGAATCATAAAATATTACGAAATGATGTTCAGCATCAGATTCTTGAATATAATTTGAGGCAAGTTCAATTGCCTTAAGTTCCGCTGAAAAGATAGAGACCTTGTTAGGCAGACGGTTCTTTATGCTTTGTTTGAGAATAACAGCTACTGCAGCTACCTTATCTCCGTCTTTGGAACCATCTGTTTATAAATCGCTTTATGTCGATTTAATTTCATAAGATTTATTTGAAAGATAGCAGAGCCTGTACCGGACTTGCTGTTATTATTACAGAGATCAAAAATAATGGTTGGGATTTCCAATGTCCACGGTGGAATTTGTGGTACTTTGTACTTGACAATCAAATTTAGGTTAATTTCAAAATCTCTTAACTTCGGTTTAATACGAAAATTAAATGTTCGAATGGACTTTATAACTAGGACTAAAAAAACAGTATCAAAAGTTGAGTTTGATGGGTTAGATTGTAATTTAATGGCATATTGAAAGGCTAATTTGTCTCGTCTATGATACATGGATGGTTCGTTAGCTTCAGCGTATATACATTGGCTGGTGATGTACACCCAAGGCGAGTCGTAATCCCTGATTATGTATAGGATCGAGCATCTGCAAGTAAGACTTGCGAGCCGATCCATATACTATTGAGCCGTAGTCTTGGATGTGATAAGAGATCTATAAAGTCGTAAGAGCACTTTTCGATCAGCCCCAATTAGTGTTTGCAACAACAAAAATAAAACCAAGAAATTTCGTCTCATCCACTACTGTTACTGGTGTGCTTCGGTGTGAGATGAGGGTCTTCGTGAGGTTTACGTTGTTGACAAAAATGCATACAATTAGTTTTAGATTTAGACAATTTAAAACCAAGTCACAAGTCTGAAGTTTACTGAGACACATATAACAAAGTCGTCAACATATCCATACCAGGATTAATACATTTAACTATACTGTAAATGTTTATATTAAAAAGGGTGACAGAGAGTATACTGGATTGTGGCACACCAATCACCTGTTCATGAATATCAGAGAGAGTTGTACCCATTCGGACACTAAACTGTCTATCATCCAAGAAATTCTCAATACACATTGGTAGTCGACCTCTAAGACCGTCAAAGAGATCCTTCATACTGCCATACTGTCACGCAGCATAACTCAGAGACGTACTTCTTAGATCTCTGAATCCTTTAAATTATATATAAATAATATATTGAGAATTTGATACATACCTATATATCCATGGATAAATGTAACACTGTCACTCTTTTGGTCATATTTACTTATCGAAAAACACTTTAAAGACCGAAAAACAGTGGTAAAATGAAACCCTTCCAATTTCGGACTATTACATAATTGGTACTTTGGAAAATCTGGTTCTTGCTATGTGGGAAGAAATAATTCGCTCACGATAGCGAGCCGTAATTTGAAAATCGTGTGTTATTGCGATTCTTACAGATGTGTGGCTACTTCGAGTATACAAATAAACGCATGCGCAATGAGGTGTCAAGCGCCCGGGAAATAATTATCATAAAGCTGGAAAGTAACCAACGATTCGATTGGTTGAATTTTGCAAAGCTGCACAATTTCCATATTCGTAACCAATCAAATTGCAGAAATAGTGTCCACACGCATGCGCCTTTCACCAACCCTCTTTTGTGCTGATATCCAGGGGCCAAAATACGAGGCAGGTCAGGCTGCAATGTTTTGGATATTGTGGATGCTGAATGTCAATATATTTAATATTTTTTGACGATAATATGAGGAAGTAAAAATGGTAATTGCTTTAAGTTACTTTCCAATCATATTTCAACACATTTGTAGCGCTTTTACTGCACTACAACGCTTAAATTCCACGAGTTTCGCATGTTGTCGCCAATAATTTTGAAATCCAATTTTGTTTACACTTTTCACCGGGGATAATTCGAGCTAAGTAATTCTTTAATTATCAAAAATCGAGCTAGTGTAACCGCTTGTGTTGTTTAATATTAGCGGTCCGTTACGTGACAGTTTCAAACAAGTATCAAACTGGCAACAACGCGATGACAACCTTTCGTGAAGAAAAGAGAGTAACCTCGTTACATACGATGTCAACCGATGAGTGTCTGACACTGTTGAGTGTTGTGTTTTGAAATATTGCACATCTCAAATTATCTCTTAACTAATTGTGATATTATTGTCGGAATGGTGTTTGTGCTTTGGAAAAGAACATACTTGACAAAACATTTTGAACGAGACGTACACATATTGAATAAGGCCTCTTACAGTCGTTGGATATATTGTCTTTTTTTTTTTTTTCAGTGACAGCTGTTCATACCACTGTCTGATTAGATGTAAATCATTTTGATGTGTATGAAGTTTTTCATATCTTAATATAACATTAATATTTGTTTGTTTTAGGAGCCTGCGGACTCAGGTAAGAAATGTTTGAAATTTTCCAGAAATTGATTTATCATACGATTTACGATTTATAATAATGTGTTTAAAATTAGTAACGAATTGCTGTGTCTGCAAATGACCTTGGTTAGCGTTGTCGTTATATTTTTATTCCATTGTTTACTCTCTACTTAATATATGTCATTATGTGGTATTATAAGTTTGTTAATGTCAAATATTATTACGTCGTATTTAACCTAAGTTAAAGTAGACAACGCTGAGCCCACCCATGCACTCCCTTTGCTTTTCTTAATGTACTCAAAGTTTATCTACATTATTCAGATTGGAATGGATGGGAGATGGGTGATCCAGGCGAGTTGGATCCATTCCAGAAGCAAGAGGACTCGGGGAGTGTGTTATCCGGTGAAGGGGGCAAGTCGGACACAATGTATGACAGCAGTAATGTTGAGGTAGGGTTTCTTTTTCCACCCCCCTATTTAGGATCAGTAAGCACATTTGGTTACGACTGCATCCTTAACAGTAACGTATATAATAGTCAGGATTGCTATGACTTGCAGCAGGACTTGGACATAGTTACTGACGATGTGGGAGAGGGATTGGATGATGTAATTTCATGTTATCAAATGTCAATCAGTAAGAATTTAACCAAGCACCAACATTGGAATCAAATCATACATGATTACGTCCTTAGTAGTCATATTCTGGATGGCAGTTCGTCAATCAAGTATCTATCTGTTACTGTTACAGCTACCATGGATTGGGTTCCCATATGTGATCATAATAAAGATAGGATAAATTCCATCCTGCAATTATGCCAGTAGCACCGTTTGTAAAAAATATAAAAAAATTATTCTTGAATAGCACTGTTTGCAGTATACATCAATAGTTATTCTTGAATTGTGTCGTGCATATTGCCGAGGGATTCTTCTCGGGGTTCAAACGGTAATGTGACTAGAATCCTTAACGACACACACCAAAAAAATGTGTAGTAGCATGTTATCAGAATACCGCTGATGACTGTTGTGTTTTTGGTCACTAAATGTGCTAAAGGTATAAAAGAGCTTCAATTGTAACATCTATTTGAAGAGGTTTGTTTCACTTTTGTTTAATTTTTGTTTCGCCTTTTCGAAGGAAAATGCGATACATAGGGATCACTTTGTCGTCCGTCCGTCACGGACACTTAACATTGGCTATAAATTTCTCATTTATTGATATTTCTTTATCAAACCTTCAGTATATACTCATCTTGACAACATCGACATGACCATACTTAATTATAAAGGTGAAGGACACACTGAAGGTCATTATAACAGGTTAAATACTCATTTTTTCTTCACGAAAACTTAACTTTGGCTATAACTTTCTCATTTCTTGATATTTCTTCATCAAACTGTCAATATATACTCATCATGACAACACCGACATGACCATGCTAACATATAAAGGTCAAGGTCATTATATCGGTTAAGTACTCTTCATGTAAACTTAACGTTGGCTATAACTTTCTCGTTCTTCATGGGGCTGGCGTGGCGCAGTCGGTAGCGCGGCGGATTTGTAACCGGAGGCCCCGGGTTCAATCCTCCGTGGTGCCACTGTGTTCCGTTGGTGTGTTCTTGGGCAAGACACTTTTCCTCAGCCTCGTCCGTCGGATGGGGACGTAAACCGGGCGGTCCCGTGTATCGGTCTATCCTCCGAGCACGTTAAAGAACCATAGGAATCTATTCGATAATAAGAGTAGGGCAGGTTCCCGGATTCCTATGTATCCTTCCCCTCTCTCTGGGGCGGCTCTAAATAACCTGTACTGTGTTGATGAGCCGTTAAACAACATTCAATTCAAACTTTCAATTTATACTCATCATGACAACATCGACATGACCATACTAAAATATAAAGGTCAAGGTCACACTGAAGGTCTTTTTTTTTTTTTTACAAAAAATCTGTCTGGCCAGTTTGTCAAGGTCATTTATCTGGGTCCATCAAACCTTGTTATACTGACAAAGCGCTGACAGGCGACACACATGATCTGCAGATCACCTGTCTATATTTCTGTAAGTCTTGAACTTGAGTGTCTGGTGTTTGTAAGTATGGAGTTTGTTGTTTACAGGGTGAAGATTCCAACTTCCAGTTTGATGGGGATCTTGAGAGCCTTGAGGAGATGAGTGAAAGTATGTCTGATGAAGATGAGGAAGACTTACAGCATAACCCTGTCTCTATGGAACAGTCTCCATATAGGTTCATGAATGGCAATGATGGAATGGGTAAGTTTTAAGTGATGACACAGGGTCTTTTCCAGGTAGTTTGGGAAAAGGACCCTGGCTCGAATTGGGAACATGTGATGCTTTCTTTTTAGCTCTACTGATCAGAGATCAGCAGAGCTTATGCCGTGGTGCGGCGTCCGTCTGTCCGTAAACTTTTATTTTTAGCGACTTCACAGCTGAAACTACTGGATGGATATTCATGAAACTTTACAGAAATGTTGCCCATAAAGTCTAGTTGATCCTAGCAAAAATTTATGTTGATGTGAAATCCAAGATGGCCGCCAAAGCTAAAAATAGAGTTTTAAAATACAAGTTTGTAGCGCCTTCTTCTTGAAAAGTATAAGTGATATTGATATGGGACTTTTTCTTAAATGATCAGCATGACATGATGTTGATCCTAGTCAAAAATCGTTTTGATTCAACGTTAAACATGGCTGCCAGCGGCCATCTTTGTTTACATAGAGTTTTATAGTAAAAACTTGTAGCGACTACTTCTCTGAAACTACTTGGCGGATTGTCATGAAACTTTACAGGAATGTTGCTCTTGATGTCTAATTGATCCTAGAAAAATTTCAGGTCGGCCGGAAATTCAAGATGGCCGTCACAGCTAAAAATAGATTTTATAAAAAATAAGTTTGTAGCGACTACTTCTTGAAAACTATAAGTGATATTGATATGGGACTTTTTCTAAAATGATCAGCATTACATGATGTTGATCCTAGTCAAAAATCGTTTTGATTCAACGTTAAACATGGCTGCCAGCGGCCATCTTTGTTTACATAGAGTTATATAGTAAAAACTTGTAGCGACTACTGCTCTGAAACTACTTGGCGGATTGTAATGAAACTTCACAGGAAGGTTGCTCTTGATGTCTAATTGATCCTAATAAAATTTCAGGTCGGCCGGAAATTCAAGATGGCCGTCACAGCTAAAAATAGATTTTTAAAAAAATAAGTTTGTAGCGACTACTTCTTGAAAACTATAAGTGATATTGATATGGGACTTTTTCTAAAATGATCAGCCTGACATGATGTAGATCCTTGTGGAAAAATATTTTGATTCGACGTTAAACATGGCTGCCAGTGGCCATCTTTGGTTACATAGAGTTATATAGTAAAAACTTGTAGCGACTACTCCTCTGAAACTACTTGACGGATGTTCATGAAACTTCACAGTAATGTTGCTCTTGATGTCTAGTTGATCCTAGAAAAATTTCAGGTCGGCCGGAAATTCAAGATGGCCGCCACAGCTAAAAATAGATTTAAAATAAATAAGTTTGTAGCGACTACTTCTTCAAAACAATAAGAGATATTGATATGGGACTTTTTCTAAAATGATCAGTATGACATGATGTTGGTCCTTGTCGAAAATCGTTTTGATTTGACCTTAAACATGGCTGCTTTGTTTACATAGAGTTATATAATGAAAACTTGTAGCGACTACTTCTTTGAAACTACCTTAATGTCTTATTGATCTTAGCAAAATTTCAGGTCGGCCGGAAATTCAAGATGGCCGCCACGGTTAAAAATAGATTTTCAAAAAAAAAGTCTGTAGCGACTACTTCCTGAAATCAAAATCAATCAGTAGAGCTTCAAGGTCATTGACCTCTTGTTTGAAATTGGGAAAACTACACAGCTAAACCAATTCCAAATCAACATGAATTTAATAATGCCAAAGGCGCAACAACACTCTTTAAAGGTCATTCCTTCTGTTTGGCATCACGAAATGCGTTGCACAGTTCTTCTCATCATCCAGGGCGGGGTGGGCATAGTCATAATTTCTCTGACACAAAAATTATAAAATGTCAGACTCACAAAGCTTCGGGTGGTAAGCTGAATGAGACAGAGATGGAGACTCCGGCACGACTGTAGAAACCGCTGACTTTTGAGAAAAACTCAAATGGTGAGTACCGTGCGGTGGATCGTCAATTTCAAGCAGAACAGGCTGCTCGACAGTTGCCACTTTTAAATAACAAAATCCAGGGAATGAGTATAGAGTCCGGATTGATAAGGCATCCTTTTCCTCCACTTTTTTGAGTAATACTGTTATATGACAGTGTTGTAATTCATTATGTCACAAGCGGAAGTATGTTGTATACCGATAAAAACGATTATTAATGTGGCTAAATATTTGCCGCTTTTTTAAAAAAAAACTTGTCTGGTAAATAACCCTGACATTCATGGACCGATTTTCAATTAACTTAGCACAAGTGCTCACTGCAACAAGACGACTTGTCACGCACAAAATCCAGGTCTGTGCCTCCAAGGTCAAGAGGTCAAAGGTCGGAAAGAAGTGCTTTCATGTCTGGTAAATAACTCTTGACATTCATGACAAATTTTCATATAACCTGGCATAAGTGTTCACCACAACAAGAAAACGTGTCACATGCAAAATCCAAGGTAGAGGTCACAGTTAGAGGTCAAAGTTCAAAAAGAAATACTTTTATGTCTGGTAAATAACTCAGGATTTACAAATAACTTGGCACAACAAGACAACATGTCATGCGCAAAACTCAGGTTCGTGGCTCCCAGGTCAAGGTCACACAGAGGTCAAAGGTCAAAAAGTAGTACTTTTGTGTCCTTATTTAGTGTCCGTAAATATATCTGACATACATGGCGGTATCACATGATATGTACTCCAGGGAACCCCTTCCAAAAATTGTATATTTTCATCAATTGAAATCGTCCGAATCGTAGAACATCCATCATCTATCTTAGTTTTAAAATAATAGTTAACCTTAGAAATTTCAAACAAACATAATATTTGTAAGGATCAAGCTTATGGCTAGAGGAAATATGCTGTGACAAAAACCAAAATGATGATACTATTGAATACATATGGCGGACATTTTGTGTAATCTGTGAATGTGGGTCGCAGGTAAAACGCGTGTATAACACAATAATCAATCGATTTTGAATTTATTTCTCCGCAACAAGTAAATCTTGCGATTTATGTTTTGACTTGTACGATTGATTTTGATGAGGAAAGCGAACTTTAAATCAACAACTTTAAATGCCAAGAGACGTATGCGTTGAAAACGGATATGATCATGGCTAAGCGGCGGGACTTAATGTATAATTTAGGGTATAATTACGGGTATAATAATTCAATTGCGTTGTCATCGTTTTACCGCTATAAAAATACAGTCATGGGTGGGTGACAGTCACTGTCGGTATGGTAACCGGAAACAAAAAAAAATTTTAGGCCTAAAGTATAGCACCACAAAATATCAATCTTGCATACTTTAATTTTGACATTTTAGCTACTTGTGAGCGGTGTGGCTCTGTGGGCATCAAACACGCATTCTACTCTAAGTCAAAGCGCTACTGTTCTCTGGCCTGTTCCAGGGCTGTGACCAATGATGGGGACCACGAGGAGATGCAGCAAGTCATCATACCTGTAAGTAGCTTCTCGTTAAGCATTCATATCCAGCTCAACAATGGAACGTATGATGGTATGCAATTGTCCATCCGTTTACCTTTACTTGTGTGCATGATCTTCCAAAAGATATTTACCGCTTTTGCCTAATTTGGTTACAGTGTTTGTCGATAGACTTGATATTAATTCGGGGGGGGGGGGGGGAAATCATCATATCAGACGTTTTGTGATTGCATGAGTATGGCCCGTGATGTATTGTAAAATGCTACATTAAGCATTGTGTGTCTCCGTGGCCGAATGGTTAACAATGTTGCATTGTAACCGCTGCGGGTTTGAATCCCACTGGGAGCTCGACTCGCAAGTGAGGAAATGTCGATTCTTACGGATTGTGGAAGGTGTACAGTACTGGTTCTACCCATGAAAAATAGACCGTCATATTATATAAACTTGCATGTGTTGAAAATGACGTAAAACACCATACAAACAAACAAAGCATAATAACGGAAACGCGTTGTCTGATTTAGACGCACTTGTTCAAATGGTCCATACAGTGAAAACCAGTTGGGTCATATTCATTGCTCAACTGGTTTTTTATTATTTTTCTTTACATTAAATACGAATTCATTGGCTCAATAGTTGTATATAAATATGCCCTCGCTATTTGTTTCATTTCATAGTCGGTTCCAGTGAAGAAGCAGAAATCTGGAAAGTTCATTCGCCAGAGAAAAAAGCAGTCACAAAATAAGCAAGGTATTTCTGCAGTTATTAATAATAGACTTTATTTATAGAGGGTAATACACATTTAGTTACAAAACTAATCTTTCATGTGGCCCTCTATTATTTACACATTTACAATACTTATTAGCAAATTGGTTAAACATAATGCAGAGGTCCAGAAATTGGATAGCCCGACGCCCGGGGCTAGTCAAAATTGAAGTCGGGCTTGTAACAAATTCTATGCAGTTGGCCAGTCGGGCTAGTCCAAAAAACCAAAACAAAATAAATCCCACTGACTAAATTACACTATCTGTGTATAACAAACACACGCCAGTCGGGCACCTGTAATAAAACATCCCCCACATGTTTTATAATCTGTTAATTGCACTCGCTTAGGTTATTCAATTAGCATTCGCCAAAACATGCTGTAAGTCCGCCCTCCAAGCACCTTAATTGACAGTCGGCATTATCCAATCGGTTGATGTGTAGTATTTCAACTCGGGTCGATTAGCCAATAAAACCACTTTTTAAAAATACTACTGGTTGATCATATGTTCGTCACGTGGTCAGCTCAAAATGGCAGTACTGACTCAAACGATTACAAATAGGCCGATACAGAAACGCAATCACGCTGATTTGTCGGCGACTTTTGATGAATCAAGAGACCATGGACTTTTGATAATGGAAGCATGCTTTAAATGAAACTGTGGAAAGCGAAATATATTAATACTTAGACGACATTTGAAAATTCCTGACTCCGGGGAAAGAACTTTGCGAAGTGAAATTGATTATAATACACGGAAATATATGATATATATTTGTGAGAAGAAATATCGATTTCTTTGTATATAAATTTTTAACACATTTATTTTCATATACAGTTAACAGTTTATATTTATTTTCCAATGTATTTTGCCGATTAAAATGCCTTCCTGAAGGAACTGGACTTGAAAACTTGTATCACTGTATACAATTTGTGGGTGCGGTAAAGCTAAAAAAATCTGTCCTAAATTGTTCCCTCTTACCATTGCTACGCTTTCACCCAATGACTACTGCCAACGCAACTTAAACGTACATCAATTGGTTATGAGAAGATAAGAATTACTGAATTTTTAATTTTCTCAGTATTTAATGAATTATAATGAGTATCAGAATCCACTTTAACATAATGAGATATCGTCAACTAGGTATAAGTAATAGATAGTCAGGTCTCAGTGAGCTGGTTCATTTAAATAAATTTTAATAAAACGAGATACGTAAAAGTATTGCCAAACAAGATGATAACTGACAAAGACAAAAACAAACAGACACATTATTTTTAAGGCAAGTAAAAAACAGGGCTAGTGAAAAAAAACCAGGGCTAGTGGATTTTCAGGACCCACTAGCCACTAGCCCTGGGCTAGTCCCCTAAAAAATAATTCTTGGAGCACTGAATGAATAAGAGAATAAGATATCAGCAGCCAGCCTCACACACCCTTGTATATGCAGCCACCTCCCATTCAGCTTCTGTCCACAACCCTGCTCATACATTAGATTTGAAATTACTCAAACTCACAAATAAAAATAATAATAATAATTAAGAAACATAAAACATGCACAAAAAAAATGATATAACATATATGTAGATGCCTAAAAACATAGACAAAGGATATTAATTATTTGAATAAAGACACACAAACAAGCAAACAAAGCTAAACGCTAACACTTTCCAACATACTTGCATACAATCATACTGTCTGATGTACATAGCTTACTCATACTTGCATACAATCATACTGTCTGATGTACATATCTAACTCATACTTGCATACAATCATACTGTCTGATGTACATATCTAACTCATACTTGCATACAATCATACTGTCTGATGTACATATCTAACTCATACTTGCATACAATCATACTGTCTGATGTACATATCTAACTCATACTTACATACAATCATACTGTCTGATGTACATATCTAACTCATACTTGCATACAATCATACTGTCTGATGTACATATCTAACTCATACTTACATACAATCATACTGTCTGATGTACATATCTAACTCATACTTACATACAATCATACTGTCTGATGTACATATCTAACTCATACTTACATACAATCATACTGTCTGATGTACATCACTAACTCATACTTGCATTCAATCATACTGTCTGATGTACATATCTAACTCATACTTGCATACAATCATACTGTCTGATGTACATATCTAACTCATACTTGCATACAATCATACTGTCTGATGTACATATCTAACTCATACTTGCATACAATCATACTGTCTGATGTACATATCTAACTCATACTTGCATACAATCATACTGTCTGATGGGCTGGCGTGGCGCAGTTGGTAGCGCGGTGGATTTGTAACCGGAGGCCCCGGGTTCAATCCTCCGTGGTGCCACTGAGTTCCGTCGGTGTGTTCTTGGGCAAGACACTTTTCCTTAGCCTCGTCCGTCGGATGGGGACGTAAACCGGGCGGTCCCGTGTATCGGTCTATCAACCGAGCACGTTAAAGAACCATAGGAATCTATTCGATAATAAGAGTAGGGCAGGTTCCCGGATTCCTATGTATCCTTCCCCTCTCTCTGGGGCGGCTCTAAATAACCTGTACTGTGTTGATGAGCCGTTAAACAACATTCAATTCAATTCATACTGTCTGATGTACATATCTAACTCATACTTACATTCAATCATACTGTCTGATGTATATATCTAACTCATACTTACATTAAATCATACTGTCTGATGTACATAGCTTACTCATACTTACATACAATCATACTGTCTGATGTACATATCTAACTCATACTTGCATACAATCATACTGTCTGATGTACATATCTAACTCATACTGGCATACAATCATACTGTCTGATGTACATATCTAACTCATACTTGCATACAATCATACTGTCTGATGTACACATCTAACTACATACAATCGTACTGTCTGATGTACATATCTAACTACATACAATCATACTGTCTGATGTACATATCTAACTACATACAATCATACTGTCTGATGTACATATCTAACTACATACAATCGTACTGTCTGATGTACATATCTAACTACATACAATCATACTGTCTGATGTACATATCTAACTACATACAATCGTACTGTCTGATGTACATATCTAACTACATACAATCGTACTGTCTGATGTACATATCTAACTACATACAATCATACTGTCTGATGTACATATCTAACTACATACAATCGTACTGTCTGATGTACATATCTAACTACATACAATCGTACTGTCTGATGTACATATCTAACTACATACAATCATACTGTCTGATGTACATATCTAACTACATACAATCATACTGTCTGATGTACATATCTAACTACATACAATCATACTGTCTGATGTACACATCTAACTCCCCTATATCCTCTAGTAATCTATTAACAAAATTTTCAAACCGAAAATTAAATATTTTGAACTCAAATAATTTCAGATTTAGATATATTATTCGCAATCTTTAATATCAGTCTAGATGTTTTTAGTAATACATTTATAACTTTATGATGTTTGTTTTATCCATTTTACGAAGTTAAAATGAAAAGGATCAACTGTTTTCTGAGTAGCAAGCTATTCCATATGATTGGTCCAGAATATGTAACCCTTTGCTTGAATATTTCTTTCTTTGGTTGTGGGGGGATAAAATTATGGGCTGATTCTGATTTCAGAACAGGTAATTTTTCATTTGCTATTCGGCGTCTGAACATTTCGTTTACACACTGAGGGGTTTCAGATTTTTGTATACTTTAAACATAAACTTTGCTTTTCACAGATATAATCTGTCAAATACTGTTAATATTTTTAATTCTTGCATGCTTTCTACTACATCCTCAACATTATAGTCAGATATTATCTTAAATGCGTGTTTTTGTAGGCGGTAAATTCTATCTAGGTGTATTTGTGATGCTTAATACAGGGGTGTAAATTTATTTCCGAAATCACTTTCCTTTTAGGACTAGTAGTAATCCGAACCTTCTCTGATCTTTCCAGTCCTTTTAATGATTTTGATATTTTATCTGGCTGTGTACGGTCAGGGCGGTTCCTGTAGTAAAAACATGGGGATCTCCCGCAAGGGATAGGAGCTACCCTCTTGGTTTTAAGTCAATATATCTCAGAAAGTTTGAATTTTCTTATGCGTTAAATTAACATTTCAAGCCTCTAAAGTGATTATCAATATATTTATTTACCTATCTGAACTGAAATATTTGTTATAATGTGACGGTCAACCTTTTTCAGACGATGTTTAAAAATAATAAATATCCTACATTAGTTAGTACAGTGCTTTGGGGGGTATAGAATCACTTGGGTTAAACGTCTAATTTTAAAGTGAATGGAAAATGTTTATTTAATTTCTGATTTAGATTTACCCTTTTAGTTGTATGATAGCAATATTTCTAAAATTATTGTCCTGAAACTGTGATTTTTTAATACGCGTTTTTGCACCAATATTTACATAATTTCATTTTATGCTTAAAAATGCCAAACTTCAACAAGTTACCATAACTGATGATTGCATTTTGACTTTTGTCCCTTACATTTGTTAAAACAGCAAATATTTATTTCTGAGATTATTGTGACAGAATGAATTTTTCGTTTCAAAATCACACTTCATTCAGGTAGTATAGAATCATTTTTTCTGAGAGGTGTTGCACGTAGCGATATATTTTGCATGGAAAAATGTCCCAAATAATTTCACCGTTGAATAAATGTATGCTTATATGATATATCTTCAAGCCTGGAAAGTTTTAAAATAATCTAAAATATATGAACTGAGAAAACTGAATTTAAACAGGAAATGATTCTTTACTACCAATGATTCTATACACCCCAAAGCACTGTAGTCGGGTCAAGAGTCGCGTGATTGTAATAAATATTTCCCGCAAAATTAAGACACTTTCAAACGAAATTGCGACCAACTTTTCCTTTTGACACTCACAATTCTGTGAACAACATCCAATTCTTTATCTTCAAATTTTAAATCCTAATTCTACCCCGAGATGAGTTTGTTCCACTCCTAAAATACCTCCATGTTGTCAGTTTATAGTGGAGTTATTTGATGAGGGGACTATGAATGCCTTCACCGCGTGCGAGAATATCACGGGAATTTAATTACTATGCAAAATGACAATATGGCAGATGTAGTAAAATAAAGGTGTACTTCATAACATAAATGTTTTATTGTGTCACTATATTATATCAAACTGCATTGGTGGCTTAGTTGTAGAACGTCCTCCTCACATGCATGAGGTCGTGGGTTCATTCCCTGAGCGGTATCTAAAACTCTATTTTGCATGTTGTAGGTGTTATTCGTACATTTGACTGGGGTTCGTACATCGTTGGAAGTCGTGCTGAGGGTGCACCAGTAAGCTGCTTCAGACATGTAAGTTACCTGTGTTATTCGGATCAAGCATTACCTTCACTGCAAGGTCAGCAGTCTCAGTGTCATGAAAGTGAATGGATAAATATTCAGTAAAGGAACTAGAACAAAATAAAGGTGGTTAACTCACTGATCGACTCGGTCTTAGTAAATAATAAATAGTTACTGGAGTAGTTTTAACCCAATCTTGAAACTTATACACAATGTTTATGGCCACCGATTTTTGCAAGTTAATTTAATTCGATGGCTGAATCTCGGTCAACTTGACCTTGTTTTGGTTTAATTTTTAGCTCGACTGATCAGAGATCAGCAGAGCTTATGCCGTGGTGCGGTGTCTGTCCGTCTGTCGTAAACTTTTTTTGTAGCGACTACTCCTCTGAAACTACTGAATGGATTTTCATGAAACTTTACAGAAATGTTGCCCATGAAGTCTAGTTGATCCTAACAAAAATTCATGTTGATGTGAAATCCAAGATGGTCGCCAGATCTAAAAATATGTTTTTAAAAAACAAGTTTGTAGCGACTACTTCTTGAAAACTATAAGTGATATTGATATGGGACTTTTTTCTAAAATGACCAGCATGACATGATGTTGGTCCTTGTCGAAAATCGTTTTGATTTGACGTTAAACATGGCTGCCAGCGGCCATCTTTGTTTACATACAGTTATATAATGAAAACTTGTAGCGACTACTCCTCTGAAACTACTTGAAGGATTTTCATGAAACTTTACAGGAATGTTGCTCTTGATGTCTAATTGATCCTAGCAAAATTTCAGGTCGGCCAGAAATTCAAGATGGCCGCCACGGCTAAAAATGATTTTTCAAAATACAAGTTTGTAGCGACTACTTCTTGAAAACTTTAAGTGATATTGATATGGGACTTTTTCTAAAATGATCAGCATGATATGATGTTGGTCCTTGTCAAAAATTGTTATGATTCAACGTTAAACATGGCTGCCAGCGGCCATCTTTGTTAACATAAGAGTTATATGATGAAAACTTGTAGCGACTACTCCTTTGAAACTACTTGGCGGATTTTCATGAAACTTTACAGGAATGTTGCTATTAATGTCTAATTGATCCTAGCAAAATTTCAGGTCGGCCGGAAATTCAAGATGGCTACCATGGCTAAAAATAGATTTTCAAAATACAAGTCTGTAGCGACTACTTCCTGAAATCAAAATCAATCAGTAGAGCTTCAAGGTCATTGACCTCTTGTTTTTAATAGCATTGATAATCCAATCTTGTTGAAACCTGGGGACAGTGTTTATGCACATAATATCTCAGTCAAGGAGTCAAGGTCGATAACCAGTCGCATCGCACCTATTTGCCGGAGTTATGGCCATTAGATTTTTAAAAATTGACATTTCCTGTAACTTTAACATTAATAATCTGATCTTGATGACACTTGGGCAGTCAAGGTAAATTTATACATGCCGATGATGGTCATATAAATATATACTACTCAAAATTTGCTAAGGATCACTTTTTTGCTGTCTAAATTTCTTGCTGAAATAAATAGCATTATTTTTATTTTACATGAAATTATTTAGGGCAGTTTATGATCATGTGATCTCATGACTTGATTCAAATTGTGGAATTGTTGAAGTATCAATGAAATTAATATCATTATTGTGAATTAATATCTAATAAAAGTGATACTTAGCAAATTTTAAGTAGTATAATATGCAAAATATATACAAAATGGGCTTTTCCTCCTGCGTATAGTGCCCCCTCTACAGGGCTACAATTTGGGGAGCTTGCAGTATTACATAGTTGCAGCCTTGTGACGCTTGCTCCTATACCCTTTGATATCTCGAGTTCATGTGTGGTGTATTCTTTAGTTAAATATATATGCGCAATACCGTCTCGGATTTTGGCTCTGCCCGATGGGGCCCCCTTGGGTGCTAATCGGATCAAAGATTACAAACAAAAGCTAATCCTGTCCAATTGTGAATGGACTTGAGGCACAAGATACAAAAATTGGGGTTTGACCTCCTGCATAAAGTGGCCCTCTTCAGGGTACAACTTGGGGAACTTGCAGTAATTTACTAAACAGAGTTTCCGTCTTGTGACGCTAACTCCCTCTATACCGTTTTGAGATTTCAAGTTCATGTGTGGTGTACTTCTTAATTAAGGAGATGTGTAGATGCACAATAAGTTTTCGTATTTTGGCTCCATCCGCTAGGGGATAATCGGGTAAAAAACACAAACAATTGCATACATACCATGAAGTGAACTGTGTTATAACAAGAGCTACGCTTGTTTATGTCAGGTGCCAATGTCTGACAGCTGGGACAACATAAGTGTGGGGATGAAGGTTGAAGTACAGAACCAAGATTGTGACCTACCAAATACAGTCTACTGGATAGCTACAGTCATGAAGATTGCCGGTAAGCATTTATATTTATCCAGGTATTATCTTCAGTAATTTGATGTCTACTTCATATTTGAAGAAATTCAATTATTAAAATGACATTCCTCGATCTGTTTGTTTTAACTATGTTTTATGAAAGTGTAGAGAATTGAAGATGGAACCTTCATTACATTTAAACCTTTTTCAGGATACAAAGCGTTGCTGAGGTACGAGGGGTTTGGTAGCGATGCCCACAAAGATTACTGGATCAACCTGTGTAGTAAAGATATCCACCCGGTGGGCTGGTGCGCCACCAGTGGTAAACCACTTGTACCACCAAAGAGTAAGTGGGACCATTGAGTTTGTTTACTATACCTCAATATCTACCCTGTCATTTGTTTACTATATATACCTCGATATCTGCACAGTCAGTTTTATATAATATAATAATAATGTTTTTAACAATGCATTCTAGATAACAAATCTTTATAAAATTGGTTAACAAGCCATGTCTTGGTGCCTGTTTATTACCCAGATTAGAATGATAACATGGACATTTCTCAACATACCAGTAACGGATAGTAGCAGACAGACATATTTTCATTTTCATCGTGACAATGTCATGTTCAAGCAAATACCTCGAAAATGTCAAATTATGCCATATTCGGCTATAGTCAGCTCCAGTACACATTTGATTGCTTGTATAAACATATTCAGCAATAACATTTGGGCTAAAATAGTTTGATGTCCTGCTTCATTTGTAAATGCATAGCGAAACTGGGCGCAGTATCAAACAACGGAAATCATACTAATTACAGCCTGCTTAGAATTTAAAACAAATGGCAAGTATATCCAGCTGCCATCTTTTAGAGACAGCTTTGTTCTAGATTTGACAGACATGTTATGGTATACAAACACTGATTGTTAAAATGGAAGTGACTGTTTCCAGCTATTCAGCACAAATACGTAGACTGGAAGGACTATCTGGTAAAGCGACTGACCGGCTCCAGGACACTGCCCAGCAACTTCTACTCCAAGGTCCAGGACGGCATCAACGGGCACAAGTTCAAGAAGTCTATGCATGTGGAGGTGGTCAACCGGATGTGTGTGTCGGCCATGAGGGTGGCAACCGTGGAGGAAATCATCGGGGGTAGGCTCCGACTGCACTACGATGATGCTAAGGTGGGTTTGTGTTCATGTTTGTGGTGTTATCATGGCTCTTTCTTATTACTACTGAGTAAATGTAGGCTATGATTCTTTCTGTTCCTCAACTGTGACTGCTTTGTGGCAGGGTTTTTCTTCGGAAATAGGGGAAGAGGCCCAGGCCCTTCAATAGGGGGAGGGGTGGTGGGGGGGGGGGGAGATTTTGGAGTTGTAGGGTGGGAAATAATGTGATTTCGAGATATAGGAGGAACAGTGTAATGGGCAAAAATTGAAGATTTGTGTGTGCAAATATGCAAAGGAGGTATATTTTAGATGAACTGTCTTCTATAAATGTATCCCAAACATAATAATGTCGAAAAAGTTAGAGAGGGAAATAATGTTAGGGGAATTTTCTCAGCCAAAGAGTGGGGGAAAAATAGTCTGTTTTGCTAGGGGTAGTGGCCATATACTTTGTTGCACACAGCTATAAAAGTCATGATTTCCATTGTTGAAATATTCACAACGTCTCACAATTATATAGGAGGAAGGTGATGAGTTTTGGTGCCACATGAAGTCAGCATTACTTCACCCGGTGGGATGGGCCCAGCACGTCGGACACAAACTACATTCTTCTCAAGGTATGTCATCTTTATACGCTTATATTTCATGGGGTAAGAATAGTTGCATGGTCTTGTTTAGCTTCTTTACCTTGGCTGAATATTGGTTTATTCCTGAGGAAAGGAAATCGCGTAGATGAAAATCGATCAGAAAATTCCAGTGGCAAATATAAGAAAATATCCTATGGCTTAATATTGTCAATTCTAAACGAAAATCCTATGGTTATATATCGGAAAATATTATACCCCATTTTAATATTTCCTTCTTTGTGCAATGTGACATAATCCAGTCACTATTCTATGATAGTGACGGGCCCGTCTGAATCTATAGTTTTGGACATGTGAAAAAAAAATCAAATTTAAATAGAACATAAAATGTATTGTTTTTAATATATTGGTCAGATTTGATATAATATAACAATGTATGTCAGATTTGATATAATATATGTATGGTGCTTCGATCCATATGCAAGTTACGGACTGGGCAGTCAGACCTAGTATGTTGTATAGTCCATAAACTTGCATATTGACCTCAGCACCATACATTCTTTGTCACATCTCAGTATCTCAGTCAACTTGACCTTGTTTTGGTTTAATTGATTTTATTTCATCATTTCTGTGTCAAGGTCTGACTATTTTCTAACTTGTGTATTTTGTAATCTAAGGATTATAGTCCCTCTGCCAGTTGTCCAAAAGGAGAATCCCTCGGTGGCATGGCACATTAACAGTCTGGACTTCTCTTTTATATACATGTATGTCTTAAATTTATGGACACAGATTATCATTTTATATAATATTATAATGTACTATTTCAGAATATAGAAACCAGTGCCTTGGTAAAATTACTATGCAGAAGTATGATGCTAATGATGCAACACCAGACATGTTCCGTAAGGTAAATGTTTGTCATAAATTATATGGTATTTAATTTCAAAAACAATGTTGGATATCTCACAAACACACAGTGTCAAAAAATGCAAACAAAGCAGACATAAAATGCAGTTGGGGGAAGTTGAAATAAATGTTTTGTATTATTAATAATGACTAAGCCATGCTTGTACATTATTAGATGAAGACACCCCCAGACGGTTACAAGTTCCAGGTGGGGATGAAGCTGGAGGCCATTGACCCACTCAACCTCTCTGCAGTATGTGTGGCAACAGTCATGAAGGTACTGTATTTTACAGCTCAAATTTAGTCATATAATAGTAAATACACAGCTAAAGGAATTGTTATGAAAAGTATGCTTTAAAAAATAGTATATCGTATTGACCCATATTAAACCATGTACTTTAGACTTTCTCTTGTAAAACATAAATTTTGAAATTGTTCCAATTCATGAAAAATATATCGATCTAAAGTTGGTGTAAACACGTCTGTTCAGGGCTAAACTTTGAATTCACCAGATTTTAAATTGCCCTACTCTAGTGAGTAACCTAGGATAGCACATATTACTTTGCAGAATGCTTTTTATGCCCCACGAAGGGCGGCATATAGTAATCATTCCGTACAATCGTGTCCGGTCAATAACTCCTGGATTTTCACAACAAGACGACGTACGCAAAATCCAGGTCCGTGGCTCCAAGGTCAAGGTCACACTTAGAAGTCAAAGGTCAAAATGATGTGCTTTCGTGTCTGGTTAATAACTCCATAATTCATGAACGGATTTTCAAATAACTTGGCACAAGTGCTCACCACAACAAGACGATGTGACGTATGCAATATCCAGGTCCGTGGTCCCAAGGTCAAGTCACAGAGGTCAAAGGTCAAAACCACTTTGTGTGCATTTGTCACGGTGACAGTTCTTGTTAGGTTCAGTTCGTGATGATCGCCCTTTAGAAATATGATTTTGACAATATTAAGTCGAAACAATGAACTCCAACAAACAGCCAAATGTAAAGCACACGATTTAGAAATCCATTCATCGTTATGAGCTGTAATAATTTTTCATCAGCATGATGTCAGACAATTAACCGTTACAGGTATTGAAGCACGACTATCTTATGATTGGTATTGATGGATCCATTGCTCAGAATGGCTCGGACTGGTTCTGCTACCATGCAACATCTCCATGTATCTTCCCCGTTGGCTTCTGTGAAGTGAATGGACTGGCGCTTACCCCACCCAGAGGGTTTAAGTTGCCATTTAAATGGTTTGATTATCTCAAGCAGACACGGTCTACGGCAGCCCCAGTGAAACTGTTTGACAAGGTACGTTTCATGATGATCAATGTCAAGTTTTAGCATTACTATTAGTTTTTCAACCACTTTCTTCATTGTTTAGTATATTCTGTGTGACAAGGTTGTAGTAGTAACCACTTGGGCCATCCTTAATAATTTGTTTTCTGTTTCCCCACCCAAGACGCCCGTTTGAAAAACGGGACATATTATGATATGGGGTTGTTCGTCTGTCCGTCCGTGCGAATAACTCCAAAACTATGACACCTACACTCATGAAACTTCATAGGTACATTGCTCTAGGTAAGAGGAGTATCCCTTTTGTTTTTTGGGTCAGTAGGTCAAAGGTCATAGACACGCATTCCAGATGATAATTTCGAAACCATAACACCTACACTTGTGAAACTTCATAGGTACATTGCCTTTGGTGAACGGAGGAACCCTATTGTTGGGGCCAGTAGGTCAGAGGTCACGGTCACGGTGACCTTATATGGAAATCTGCATTCTGCACAGTAACTTCTAAACTATAACACCTACATTGCCCTAGGTGTGAGGAGGAACCCTATCACATTTGGGGCTAGTAGGTCAAAAGTCAAGGTCGCAGTGATGCATTCCGCATAATAACTTCAAAAAGGTAACACCTACACTCATAAAACTTCATACGTACATTGCCCTATGTGAGAGGAGCCCTTTTGCTTCGGGGGCCAGTAGGTCAAAGGTCAAGGTAACAGTGACCTTATATGGAAATATGCCTTCCACACAATAACTTCAAAACTGTAACACCTACACTCATACATCTTTAGAGGTACATTACACTAGGTAAGAGGAGAAACCCTATTGCTTTTGGGGTCAGTAGGTCAAGGTCACCTACTTATATAGAAAAATGCATTCCTCATGATAACTTCAAAATTTGAAACACCTACATTTCTTATATGGAAATACACATTCCGCCAAATAATTCTGAAACCACAACACTCGCACTTCTGAAACTTAAGATACATTGCGCTGAATCCTAAGACATTTTCCTCACTTTAACTTGTAACTATTAGACCTACAATTTTGAAACTTTACAGAAATAGTACCCATATTAAACAACTTCTATTAATTTTTTAGCTAAGGTCAGACTTTTTTTAAGTTTAGTATCTCAGATGAGTTCGAATCCCACTGGGAGCTCAACTTGTAAGTGAGGAAGTGTCGATTGGAGGTGTACAGTACTGGTTCTACCCAGGAAAAGTGGGAGGTCTGCTTCCACCACAAAAAATCAACCGTCATATATAACCTTGCATGTGTTGAAAATGACGTAAAACACCATACAAACAAAGGTCAGATGTCAAGGTCACTGTGACCTGATCATGACAAATTCCTTCCCAGCTGTTATTAGTTATTGTTATATTAATTTTGATCTACAGTCTTGAAACTATACAAATAGTGCTCTTGGTTAAACAACATCCTCTAACAGTTATTTTTAGAAGGTCAAAAGTAAGGGTTTCATTGAACCGACTCCTAGGAAATGCTTTTAACTTAAACACTTTATAGGAAATGAGCGTATAATGCCCCGTTAGGCGGCACTCTTGTTTTGCTCGATGTTTTTGTAAGGTAAGTAGGAAGTGAAATACAAGCCCAATTAAAGTACTTGTGCGAAAATTACAATACATTCACATGTTCTCTCATACTTGGAATTAATTTTCATTATGTGATTATTTATTGCAGGAAATCCCCAAGCATGGGTTCAAGTCTGGGTATAAATTGGAGGCTGTGGACCTCATGGAACCAAGGTAATAATGTATACATCTTAATAGATTGCCTTTATGTGAATCCTCAGAACAAGGTTAGAAACATTGCAAAGATACTAGTGTCGACATAATTCTAGTATTCTCGCAAAACGTCAATTTCAGAGCGCAATACTGTTTATAACAATTCTGATTGTTTCAAAATGTAACAACAAAATTGACAACAATAATACAATTTAACTTTGTACCTTTGCCTTCCACAGGTTGATCTGTGTGGCGACAGTGGCGAAGGTTGTGGGTCGACTTCTACGTGTACATTTTGATGGCTGGGAGTCTGAGTATGACCAGTGGGTTGACTGCGAGTCCCCAGACCTCTACCCTATAGGCTGGTGTGAAGTCATGAACTATAACGTAGAGGGACCTAGACTCAAGAGTAAGTTGTTTTATCGTGGGTTCTAGACCAGTTTCTTGGTATATCCCGTGCCTGTTATTCAAGCTGTATGTTTGGCCTGTTTCTAGAATTTTCGAACAGAGAAGGAGTTTGTCGATGGCCATTGATTTTTATACCCCCACAAACGAAGTTTAGGGTATACTCGCTTGTCGGTCTGTTTGTTGGTTTTTACGGTGTCCGGACGATAACTCATGAAAGGGTTGATGGATTTAAATAATATTTGGTACACGGATATAACACCATAAAATACAAGTCAAGTTCGACTTTGGTTACAAACCACCTAATTTTGACGCAGTTATGGCCCCTTTTCAACTCATCTCTCTCTCTCTCTCTCTCTCTCTCTCTCTCTCATTATTTTTTTTTCCTGTTTATTTCATATTTTGTAGTTTAAATAATTTGTTTCCCATTGTCTAAATTGTATGAATATTTTATAGCGGGAGGGCCGGATTTCTAATGTTGTAATAACTTGTGGCCCGACCCCATTTCCATGTACATTTATTGGAAATAAATATGTTTAAACTAGACCATTGTTTTCTTGTGGTTGCCATGTTTATGTGACAAGGCGGTATTGTGGGGGTATTGTATTAATCACTTTCAGTGATAACTAGTTTCTTCTGTTTGCTGCATGCCTGAATTTATATCAGTTTGTTGTGCAAGGAAGTATCATTTGCTAATCTGGACATATTGCACTGATAGATTATAATATTTTGGTCTGAAATAGATTTTTTCAAGGCAAAGTTCAAAACTCGGCTGAAACTTCCTCTGCATTATTTTTGAAATAGTGGCTTCCCTGTTGATGGTTATCGCAATTGTTCTTGATGTTCTGACTTTTATCTTTTGTAGCTGAGGTACCTGGTGCACCTCCCTCACAGCATAGTCATACGAAGAAAAGGAAAGGAAAAACACAGATATACAAGGGCCCACGTAAGAGTGAGTATTTCTACATTGATTTACAACACTGTATGTATAACCTGTTAAATAACTAGATTCATTCATATGTTCAGAAAATGTATCGTTGAAGATCCAAAATTATGTACAGGTCAGGGTTTGTTAACCTGGTTATTAGTCCCCTACCGGTGTTGTCCTCTAGCAAATTTGTTCAACTAGTTACCCTGGGGAAACATTTGTCCCCCACTGAGTCCACCGTTTAACAAAGAAGCTTGGGTAATCTTCTCTGAAACTACAATAGTTAGAGGTCTAGTATATTTCATGTAGCATAAGCATATGGTTGAATTAAGACAGTTGAAAATTAGCTGCACTTATGGAGGCAGATTGAGTCAAAACGGACATTGGAAGAACACTACATTGAATGGTCCTTTGACAAATAGCTAAGTTTAAGAAAATATTATCTGCCCATAAATAGAATAATAGATAAAGAGGGCATAATTTGTAAGTGAACTTTTTCCTGTTGGTTAAGGTAACACCTAGCGCTAGTGTGGTGTTTAATAAATTTATTCAGCAGTTATTCCCTGTCATTTAAGCATTTGCTATTTGTAGAGAGGAAGCCTAAGACGCCTTTGACACCACCTCCTACCATAAAGTCTATGTCATCACAATTTGACAGCATGCGACATCGTCTGATAAACACACGGCCAGAGGAAGTAACGGAAAGACCCCAGGAGGTTCCACAAGTTACAGAACTAATGATGGACAACAAACTTTTGGTGCAAGGTATGTCATAGACTCCAGATATTAATTAAAAAATTAAATTTATTTAAAGAAAATTGCTGTCACTTTAGACAGTCTAGTCTTGCTAACTTTACTAAATTTGCCGTTTTTTAGCCTACTGTTCAAAGATCAGCAGAGCGTGGTGCGGTGTCCGTCGTCTGTCCATAAACTTTTTTTGCAGCGACTACTCTTCTGAAACTACTGGATGGATTTTCATGAAACTTTACAGGAATGTTGCCAATGATGTCTAGTTGATCCTAGCAAAAATTCACGTTGATGTGAAATCCAAGATGGCCGCAACAGCTTAAATAAATTAAAAAAAAACGAGTTTGTAGCACCTACTTCTTGAAAACTATAAGTGATATTTGTATGGGACTTTCTAAAATGATCAGCATGACATGATGTTGGTCTTTGTTGAAATTATTTTGATTCAACATTAAACATAGCTGCCCGGCTATCTTTGTTTACATAAGAGTTATGTAGTAAACTCTGAAACTACTTGACAGATTTTCATGAAACTTTGTAGAAATACTGATCTAGCTATCAAAACATATCAGTAGAGAGCTTCAAGGTCATTGACCTCTTTTTGAAGTTAATAGTTTTTGGAAACATTAAATGACAGTGCCAGCTGAAGACTGCTGCTATAAATTGTAAACTAAATTAGCGTCTCTGTGGCCGAGGGGTTAATGACGGTGTGTTGTAAACCTTCTCGCTTCTCAATGCTGCGGGTTCAGGTCCCACTGGGAGCTAGACTTGTGAGGAAGTGTCGATTCTTACGGATGGCGGGAGGTGTACAGTACTGGTTCTACCCAGGACAAGTGAGCCTCCACCACAAAAAATCGTCATGTATAACCTTACATGTGTTGGAAACGGCGTAAAACAACATATAACCAAACACAAATGTAAAATAAATGACTTTTCTCTGTTTATATATTCATGTAAACCATTTAATGTAACGTGATAACACCGAAGAATATAAAAAAAAACTGTATTAAAGGGATACGCGGCATTGTAGTGTTCCTCAATATTTAATAATTTATAAAATAACAAACCATACAAATTATTGGCATTATGCTAAATTTTAAACGGTTAATACTTCAAGGTTGCTGTGTGTCTTTATAACGTATTTTGTGTTGTTTTTTCACAGTGAAAACTGAACCAGTGGATAGAGAAGTGCCTATGCTGAATCTGAACCAGTCTGCATTGTTCTCGCAGACTCCCCCCACACTCGACATCAAACCATCACTGGCAAGGGTGCTACCAGTCAATAATCAAACAAATATCACAGACAGTCAACCAGTCATCTCCTCTGCTGCATTTTCCTCCATCGTCGCAACCCATCAGACACTCAAACCAAACACATACGCTCCAAACCTTCAATCCAACCTGCTGGCCGGACATTTGACGGGCACTTTGCCGCTGAGCACCAGCAATTCACCGCTGGTTTCCACTATTACTGGTGCGACTCAGTCACAATCCAGACTGGTACTGGCCGGTGTCCAGCAACCGGTCCCAGAAACACAGACACTGTACCTGACACAGAGACAGCAGAATCTGCCACCACATGAGTGGAACGTAATCGACGTCTGCCACTTCCTCAAGTATAACGACTGTAGTGCCTATGTGGAGGTGTTCCATAGAAAGGTGGGTTTATAGACTTGGCTATGGAAAAAGGGGTGGGGTGTGGGGGTTGGGGTCAGCAGGGTGGTAAAGTTTGCAGTTGTCATTCTTGCATACGGGTCTTGTAAATGGAAAGTTGGTTGAATATGTAATATACTATTGCGTTGTGATCTTATTAAAGCATTTCATTTCCATCCAGTCAGTTGTGTGTACTGATCTATCATATCTCGTTATTAATACCAGAAAAATCTCATCTCTTCCGGGCTATTGAATTGAAAATGTAATACATTTACATTGATGTCACCTCAAGTTCTGTCTTGAACCATTTGTTCATGAAGTATATAATCGGCATATAGAAATAAAAGGTATAAGAAGTTATAAGCATACTGTATAGAAATTTAACATCTCCATAAGTTATTATTTAACATCTCCATAAGTTGCTTGTTATAACCATGCTAGTGAGTCTTGATGACTTGGAGTGCTAGTGAGTCTTGATGACTCGGAATGCTAGTGAGTCTTGATGACATGGAATGCTAGTGTCTTGATGACATGGAATGCTAGTGAGTCTTGATGACTCGGAATGCTAGTGAGTCTTGATGACATGGAATACTAGTGAGTCTTGATGACTTGGAATGCTAGTGAGTCTTGATGACTTGGAATGCTAGTGAGTCTTGATGACATGGAATACTAGTGAGTCTTGATGACATGGAATACTAGTGAGTCTTGATGACATGGAATACTAGTGAGTCTTGATGACTTGGAATGCTAGTGAGTTTGGAATGCTAGTGAGTTGATGACATGGAATGCTAGTGAGTCTTGATGACTCTGAATGCTAGTGAGTCTTGATGACTTGGAATGCTAGTGAGTCTTGATGACTCGGAATGCTAGTGAGTCTTGATGACTCGGAATGCTAGTGAGTTTGGAATGCTAGTGAGTTGATGACATGGAATGCTAGTGAGTCTTGATGACTTGGAATGCTAGTGAGTCTTGATGACTCTGAATGCTAGTGAGTCTTGATGACTTGGAATGCTAGTGAGTCTTGATGACTCGGAATGCTAGTGAGTCTTGATGACTCGGAATGCTAGTGAGTCTTGATGACATGGAATGCTAGTGAGTCTTGATGACTCGGAATGCTAGTGAGTCTTGATGACTCGGAATGCTAGTGAGTCTTGATGACATGGAATACTATTGAGTCTTGATGACTTGGAATGCTAGTGAGTCTTGATGACTTGGAATGCTAGTGAGTTTGGAATGCTAGTGAGTCTTGATGTCATGGAATGCTAGTGAGTTTGGAATGCTAGGGAGTATTGATGACTCGGAATGCTAGTGAGTTTGGAATGCTAGTGAGTTGATGACATGGAATGCTAGTGAGTCTTGATGACTCGGAATGCTAGTGAGTCTTGATGACTCGGAATGCTAGTGAGTCTTGATGACATGGAATGCTTGTGAGTCTTGATGACTCGGAATGCTAGTGAGTCTTGATGACTCGGAATGCTAGTGAGTCTTGATGACTGGGAATGCTAGTGAGTCTTGATGACTCGGAATGCTAGTGAGTCTTGATGACTGGGAATGCTAGTGAGTCTTGATGACTCGGAATGCTAGTGAGTCTTGATGACTGGGAATGCTAGTGAGTCTTGATGACTTGGAATGCTAGTGAGTCTTGATGACATGGAATGCTAGTGAGTCTTGATGACTGGGAATGCTAGTGAGTCTTGATGACTTGGAATACTAGTGAGTCTTGATGACTTGGAATGCTAGTGAGTCTTGATGACTCGGAATGCTAGTGAGTCTTGATGACTCGGAATGCTAGTGAGTCTTGATGACTCGGAATGCTAGTGAGTCTTGATGACTCGGAATGCTAGTGAGTCTTGATGACTTGGAATGCTAGTGAGTCTTGATGACTCGGAATGCTAGTGAGTCTTGATGACTCGGAATGCCAGTGAGTCTTGATGACTCGGAATGCCAGTGAGTCTTGATGACTCGGAATGCCAGTGAGTCTTGATGACATGGAATGCTAGTGAGTCTTGATGACTCGGAATGCTAGTGAGTCTTGATGACTCGGAATGCTAGTGAGTCTTGATGACTCGGAATGCTAGTGAGTCTTGATGACTCGGAATGCTAGTGAGTCTTGATGACTCGGAATGCCAGTGAGTCTTGATGACTCGGAATGCCAGTGAGTCTTGATGACATGGAATGCTAGTCAGTCTTGATGACTCGGAATGCTAGTGAGTCTTGATGACTCGGAATGCTAGTGAGTCTTGATGACTCGGAATGCTAGTGAGTCTTGATGACTTGGAATGCTAGTGAGTCTTGATGACTCGGAATGCTAGTGAGTCTTGATGACTCGGAATGCTAGTGAGTCTTGATGACTCGGAATGCTAGTGAGTCTTGATGACTCGGAATGCTAGTGAGTCTTGATGACTCGGAATGCTAGTGAGTCTTGATGACTTGGAATGCTAGTGAGTCTTGATGACTCGGAATGCCAGTGAGTCTTGACTCGGAATGCCTGTGAGTCTTGACGACTCAGAATGCCAGTGAGTCTTGATGACTCGGAATGCCAGTGAGTCTTGATGACATGGAATGCTAGTGAGTCTTGATGACTCAGAATGCTAGTGAGTCTTGATGACTCGGAATGCTAGTGAGTCTTGATGACTCGGAATGCTAGTGAGTCTTGATGACATGGAATGCTAGTGAGTCTTGATGACATGGAATACTATTGAGTCTTGATGACTTGGAATGCTAGTGAGTCTTGATGACTTGGAATGCTAGTGAGTTTGGAATGCTAGTGAGTCTTGATGTCATGGAATGCTAGTGAGTTTGGAATGCTAGGGAGTATTGATGACTCGGAATGCTAGTGAGTTTGGAATGCTAGTGAGTTGATGACATGGAATGCTAGTGAGTCTTGATGACTCGGAATGCTAGTGAGTCTTGATGACTCGGAATGCTAGTGAGTCTTGATGACATGGAATGCTTGTGAGTCTTGATGACTCGGAATGCTAGTGAGTCTTGATGACTCGGAATGCTAGTGAGTCTTGATGACATGGAATACTATTGAGTCTTGATGACTTGGAATGCTAGTGAGTTTGGAATGCTAGTGAGTCTTGATGACATGGAATGCTAGTGAGTTTGGAATGCTAGGGAGTATTGATGACTCGGAATGCTAGTGAGTTTGGAATGCTAGTGAGTTGATGACATGGAATGCTAGTGAGTCTTGATGACTCGGAATGCTAGTGAGTCTTGATGACTGGGAATGCTAGTGAGTCTTGATGACTCGGAATGCTAGTGAGTCTTGATGACTGGGAATGCTAGTGAGTCTTGATGACTCGGAATGCTAGTGAGTCTTGATGACTGGGAATGCTAGTGAGTCTTGATGACTTGGAATGCTAGTCAGTCTTGATGACTCGGAATGCTAGTGAGTCTTGATGACTCGGAATGCCAGTGAGTCTTGACTCGGAATGCCTGTGAGTCTTGACGACTCAGAATGCCAGTGAGTCTTGATGACTCGGAATGCCAGTCAGGGCCTCCCCTGTTGTTTTTTTTTCTTTCGCAACCACTTTCGCCAAATGAAAAAAACTTTCGCCAAATGAAAAAAAAAGGAGCCAAATTTGAGAAATAAGAGCCAAAGTTGGAGCCATTTTTTGAGCCATTTTTTCATACAATAACGAAGACTTAAAGCCATTTTCAGAATAAACGGCATATATGCATTGATTCATTTAGGATCTCTTGTTTTTATAAAAGACTTTATTTATACCAACATTAATACAAGTAATACTTTAATAATACTATAAATCAATAGTTTAATGAAAGATGATAACTATAATCATAGCAGTATTATCTTATATTAAGCTATTACAAGTATTATTTGTATTAATGTTTATATAACTAACATCTTTTAACATTCTCGACTACATGTAGGTCCTTAAACAGATTATGATAAATTCAGTATCAAAGTAAAAACAACAATTTTGTTTTATGATATCATTTAATATTATTAACAATGATTTTTTTAATTGCAAGAAAAGAAACAACAACTATTCTTATAATCTTACAATACACTTGCAATATAGTTCAGGTGACACAGTTGTAGATCATTTCATCTCTGAGTTCATATTACAACACAGTCACTTTTCACCTACAATTGCATGACGTGGTTTAGTTCTGGAACCAACGAACTGGCAAGATTGTGCTGGGCCGCAAAGTACACATTAACCATGGCAGCAGTCACGGCTGCTTCGCTTTTGGAAAGGGCTGCTTGGCGGGCCACATCCATGTAGACACTCATTTTAGCAGCACTGGCTACCTTCATGTGGTCTGAATTTAGAATGCAAAATATATAAGTTTAAAATTATATAAAAAAAAAATAATAAAATATTTCAATTTAGACTATATTTATCATCATGTGGTCTGAATTTAGAATGAGTGTACACCCAGAAGTGAAAACGTTAGAAAGTTGTGCTTTAATACAAAAGTCACAGTTTTGGATCATAGCGTAGCCAAGAATTTCCATTTTTCCCACGAATCCTTAAAAATTCTAACAGGTGAGTTCTGAATTTTGGCAAATTTAGAAGGTGGAGTCAAACAAGAATCTAAATCTAGCGGACGTTTACAAGCCATTTTTGCAATTGTCAACGTTTTACATCTTGGCATAGCTTATATAGGAAACATACGTCGAGGGTAATTACATCAATTATGGCCATTGTTCTGATCATCTTTTGTTACAATATTATATATTTCTAAAAATAACAAGTAATAACTTACGATTTCTTTAATTTTCAACACCCGACGAAGTTTGCCACACACAAAAACAAACATCAACCATAGTTTCATTTTCGTTGTTTGATCGTCCGCCGATGTTTGTATAAGTGCTTAAAACCCGATATCAAGCTGTGTTGTCTTAATCCTATTATTACTTAATTGCATCAATTATCTTCTCGGAGAGTGTCAGAAAGTTTGTTTACAACACGTTATTTTCAAGCATCAGTGATTCACAATGTACACGCGTGATCAATCGACTGGTTGTGATAATTTTATCGGTTTTTGTATGAAGCCAGCGAACGTTATTCTTCTAGTTTAGTGAACCAGTCCATTTTCAATTACTATTTCGCTCGTATCCGCTTACAGCATTGACAATATGTAAATATCGGCTTTTATTTTTTTTCGCAAATAATTTTCGCAAAAGCTTAAAAAAGATCGCAACTTTTGCTGTTCTTTCGCCATTTGCGACATTAGCGAATCACAGCGGAGGCCCAGCCAGTGAGTCTTGATGACATGGAATGCTAGTGAGTCTTGATGACTCAGAATGCTAGTGAGTCTTGATGACTCGGAATGCTAGTGAGTCTTGATGACTCGGAATGCTAGTGAGTCTTGATGACATGGAATGCTAGTGAGTCTTGATGACATGGAATGCTAGTGAGTCTTGATGACTTGGAATGCTAGTGAGTCTTGATGACTCGGAATGCTAGTGAGTTTGGAATGCTAGTGAGTCTTGATGACTCAGAATGCCAGTGAGTCTTGATGACTCGGAATGCCAGTGAGTCTTGATGACTCGGAATGCCAGTGAGTCTTGATGACGCTGAATGCCAGTGATTCTTGATGACTCGGAATGCCACTGAGTCTTGATGACTCGGAATGCCACTGAGTCTTGATGACTCGGAATGCCCGTGAGTCTTGATGACTCGGAATGCCAGTGAGTCTTGATGACTCGGAATGCCAGTGAGTCTTGATGACTCGGAATGCTAGTGAGTCTTGATGACTCTGAATGCCTGTGAGTCTTGATGACTCTGAATGCCATTGATTCTTGATGACTCTGAATGCCAGTGTTTGTTGATGACTCGGAATGCTAGTGAGTCTTGATGACTCTGAATGCCTGTGAGTCTTGATGACTCTGAATGCCATTGATTCTTGATGACTCTGAATGCCAGTGTTTGTTGATGACTCGGAATGCCAGTGAGTCTTGATGACTCGGAATGCCCGTGAGTCTTGATGACTCCGAATGCCAGTGAGTCTTGATGACTCAGAATGCTAGTGAGTCTTGATGACTCGGAAGGAATGCTAGTGAGTCTTGATGACTCGGAATGCTAGTGAGTCTTGATGACTCGGAATGCCTGTGAGTCTTGATGACTCGGAATGCTAGTGAGTCTAGATGACTCTGAATGCCTGTGAGTCTTGATGACTCGGAATGCCAGTGAGTCTTGATGACTCGGAATGCCAGTGAGTCTTGATGACATGGAATGCTAGTCAGTCTTGATGACTCGGAATGCTAGTGAGTCTTGATGACTCGGAATGCCAGTGAGTCTTGACTCGGAATGCCTGTGAGTCTTGACGACTCAGAATGCCAGTGAGTCTTGATGACTCGGAATGCCAGTGAGTCTTGATGACATGGAATGCTAGTGAGTCTTGATGACTCAGAATGCTAGTGAGTCTTGATGACTCGGAATGCTAGTGAGTCTTGATGACTCGGAATGCTAGTGAGTCTTGATGACATGGAATGCTAGTGAGTCTTGATGACATGGAATGCTAGTGAGTCTTGATGACTTGGAATGCTAGTGAGTCTTGATGACTCGGAATGCTAGTGAGTTTGGAATGCTAGTGAGTCTTGATGACTCAGAATGCCAGTGAGTCTTGATGACTTGGAATGCCAGTGAGTCTTGATGACTCGGAATGCCAGTGAGTCTTGATGACGCTGAATGCCAGTGATTCTTGATGACTCGGAATGCCACTGAGTCTTGATGACTCGGAATGCCACTGAGTCTTGATGACTTGGAATGCCCGTGAGTCTTGATGACTCGGAATGCCAGTGAGTCTTGATGACTCGGAATGCTAGTGAGTCTTGATGACTCGGAATGCCTGTGAGTCTTGATGACTCTGAATGCCATTGATTCTTGATGACTCTGAATGCCAGTGTTTGTTGATGACTCGGAATGCCAGTGAGTCTTGATGACTCGGAATGCCCGTGAGTCTTGATGACTCGGAATGCCAGTGAGTCTTGATGACTCAGAATGCTAGTGAGTCTTGATGACTCGGAAGGAATGCTAGTGAGTCTTGATGACTCGGAATGCTAGTGAGTCTTGATGACTCGGAATGCCTGTGAGTCTTGATGACTCGGAATGCTAGTGAGTCTAGATGACTCTGAATGCCTGTGAGTCTTGATGACTCGGAATGCCAGTGAGTCTTGATGACTCGGAATGCCAGTGAGTCTTGATGACATGGAATGCTAGTGAGTCTTGATGACTCCGAATGCTAGTGAGTCTTGATGACTCGGAATGCTAGTGAGTCTTGATGACTCGGAATGCTAGTGAGTCTTGATGACTTGGAATGCTAGTGAGTCTTGATGACTCGGAATGCTAGTGATTTTGGAATGCTAGTGAGTCTTGATGACTCAGAATGCTAGTGAGTCTTGATGACTCAGAATGCTAGTGAGTCTTGATGACTCGGAATGCTAGTGAGTCTTGATGACATGGAATGCTAGTGAGTCTTGATGACTTGGAATGCTAGTGAGTCTTGATGACTCGGAATGCTAGTGATTTTGGAATGCTAGTGAGTCTTGATGACTCAGAATGCTAGTGAGTCTTGATGACTCGGAATGCCAGTGAGTCTTGACTCGGAATGCCAGTGAGTATTGATGACTCGGAATGCCAGTGAGTCTTGATGACTCTGAATGCCAGTGATTCTTGATGACTCGGAATGCCAGTGAGTCTTGATGACTCGGAATGCCAGTGAGTCTTGATGACTCGGAATGCCAGTGAGTCTTGATGACTTGGAATGCCCGTGAGTCTTGACGACTCGGAATGCCAGTGAGTCTTGATGACTCGGAATGCCAGTGAGTCTTGATGACTCGGAATGCCAGTGAGTTTTGATGACTCGGAATGCTAGTGAGTCTTGACGACTCGGAATGCTGGTGAGTCTTGATGACTCCGAATGCTAGTGAGTTTGGAATGCTAGTGAGTCTTGATGACTCGGAATGCTAGTGAGTCTTGATGACTTGGAATGCTAGTGAGTCTTGATTACTCGGAATGCTAGTGAGTCTTGATGACTCGGAATGCCAGTGAGTCTTGATGACTCAGAATGCCAGTTAGTCTTGATGACTTGGAATGCTAGTGAGTCTTGATGACTCGGAATGCTAGTGAGTCTTGATGACTTGGAATGCCAGTAAGTCTTGCCAGTGAGTCTTGATGACTTGGAATGCTAGTGAGTCTTGATGACTTGGAACACTAGTGAGTCTTGATGACATGGAATGCTAGTGAGTCTTGATGACTCGCTAGCATTAATAGACAAAAGAGCTGGGCAGTGCACCAAGCTGATATCCTCCGAGACTTATTTGTTTTTGTGTTGTGTTTGTTTATGATTAGAAAGATTGTTATTGATCTTGACAATTTATATATGTTGCAGAGTATCAATGGTGAACAGTTCATCATGCTGACGAGGGAGCAGATCGTCAGTTTGACTGGGATGAAGGTGGGCTCCTCGCTGAAGATCTACGACCTCATACAGGTTCTCAAGAACAAGATGGCCGCGCAGAAACTCCAGCCCTCCACATCGTGACTCAATGTAGTGTCGAAGAATTGTTCGGTCATTTATTCTTAGATAGTTTTCCCAATTATGTTTATTGAATTGTTCAGATCTGAAATATTCTTCCATTTTGTTGTGTTAAAACCGTTGAAAAACAGAGAGTATGGTTGAAAGTCCATGTAGCTGCAATATTGTTTTCTTTATTTTTGTAATGCTTTATTCGAGAATCTAGTTTAAATATGACGAGTCCGCATTTGTAGAGGATTTGAATTTTATTTTATTTTTTCGATAGTATTTAACGAGTTTGGTCGATTTATTCAAAACTAGATTCCGTGTTCTGTACTATTTAAGGAACGTTAGGAAAGGAGTTTAGATAATGTTTATTATTTTGTCTCGCTACACAACACCCACTGCAGATTGTGCATTTATGCCAACCAGCCTCGGAAGGTTTTAATGTTAAAGCTAATTGGCACATTGTGTGAGTGAGTGACAGTTGAACATTGAAATATTGGCATAAGCTTTCACTTATTTGTTAAGCAAAGGGAATGGTACAGCATTGCTACAGACATTGGGTGTTGTGCTTCTTAAGTATTGTTTGTTTTGTTAGAGATTAAACTGATTGTAAAAATGGTAGGTTGAATAAATAGCTTCTCTATTCCAGTACAGTTTGGACATCCTTTTTTGCGATGATTGATCAATATTGTGAGGGTAGATATCGATGTGTTTATTACTTAATAGTGAAAATAGCGACATTAAACACATTCCTCCACTGTGATCTAAATTATTTAAGTTTATAGAAAAAAATAAAAAGGTACGCAACATAGCAGTTGTGCGTGAAATACAGAGGCATATAGATTTCAAACTTCGGCACTAATGGAAAAAAAAAGATTCTTGATTGGGGAGCAACTGCTTCATTGTTGAAATTAAGAAGTAGTCTGGGAAATATGGAACATGGCTAATGCAGGATGTGTGTCGGTAATTCTTGGTGCTGTCCTCATTGTATAGCAAAACATGCCATAGAATCAATATATCTTTGAAAGCATGAGTATTTGAAAAGTTCGGAGCAAGGAGAAATCTGTTTGCTGTGTAGAGGGAATTTCTTGCTTGTGGGCCTTGGGAGTTTTATACTTGGATGGCTTGTTATTTGGATGTACACTTTGTGATGGTTTTGTTCTTCTATTCCTGTAAGTAGTGTGGTGCACAACACATGCTGAAATGATCTCATGTACATAGTATTGGTTTGTATATATTGAAATGTTGTGTAAATAAGTTAACCTTTTATAACAGCTGTATTTCTGAGAGAAAATGATAGCTTTAGTTCTACTGATCAAATATGCCTAGGTGCGATGTCCGTCATCTGTCCATAATTATTTTTTTTTGTAGCAACTACTCCTCTGAAACCACTTAAGGGATTTTTTTGTGAAACTTAACAAGAAGAATGTTAATCTTGATGTTTAGTTTGTTCGAAGTATATGGCCACCACAGCTGAAAATAGATTTTCGAAGACAATTTTTTAAACTTCTCAAAAAGCCTAAGTCGTATGGATTTGGAACCTAAACAAAATGGACACATGGCATGTAGTTGGTCTAAACAAAGTTCATTTTGAATCAACAACAAACATGGTTGTTGGTAAGTGTGTTTGATTACGTAAGTGGGCTCCTTTATTTTGTGACGACTACTACTCCAGAACTCTAAAATAATTGTATGTGATGTTTCATGAAAATAATATTTTTGTTCATAAAAGGAAATAATCTATTTTACATATTTTTTCTATTAAAGGGAGGTAACTGGTATTTTACTGATGAAAACCAAGTTGACGTAAACCTATATTTTTTTGTATATCTATCTCTCTTACTCGATTTTGACATGTAGGATTGCCAATCTTTTTTGTAAGAGAGTATGTATTTTTTTTAAGTATAATGTGAATTTTTTTTTATAGATAAAATCAATCTTAATAATTATTAAATATTATAACGTTTGTACTTAAAAATCATTTTGGTCAGCTGTTTCATAAGTGGACCAGTAAGTGCTTTTGTCCTTTTAAATTGAACATCATGTATTTTCCTTATAATAACTTGACTATATTACACAACTGTCTAGATGGATCTAATATGTCCAGATTCATGTTTCATTTAAAAAAATATATCGGTAGAGCGCTTGTTTCAAGATCAGTAACCTCTTCTTGATGTAATTTATTTCATAAATAACCTATTTAGGTGTAAAGGACAATACTAATAGAAATTACCACTGACATACATGGGTGACATCTTGTCTTCTGGCACATGTCTCAAAATTGTGGTGCAGTTGACTCGAGTACTGTTGTATTATTCAGGTTTGTTTGTTATATGTAGTTAACTAAATTTAATATTAAATTGCTGAATCATGAGTAATACATAAGATTGTATTATTTTTTTTTAAATATTCTATTCTCTCTATATAAAAAGAAAATCTCCCTCAGAATTATCTGTTCCGTCTGTTTAGTGCTAGATATTGAAACGGCATTGGTCATAAATACATTGCCACTAGTTTAATAACTAAGACAACCGAGCAACAAGCACCAGTTTTAGCAACATGTGTAAGGAACTCCTTTAACACTTGAATTGGGACTGAAACCCATTTCATTGATTAGAAAGTAAAATGATTAAATGATAATCTTGGCTAAGTTTTACTTTATAATAGCAATTTGTATCAGTACCTGTGTTTAGAACGTGAATATAATAGGTAAAACAAACTTCTTTATGAAATATAAAAGTGCTGGTTATGTTCTGGTTTAGCGTGTTCATGCATAGATCAGTTGCCGTACAAATGGTTAAAATGCATTCTTCACATATGTCATTGTGTACTAGTGAATATTTATTATGTGCCATACATTGTTTTTGTATTTTTCTACAAAAAATATGTATCATCGGAAAGGATTCATTTTCAAAAAAATCATTTAAGCTTTAGTGTTCATTATCCATTCTCTGAATCAAAGTACTGGTAGTACAAAAACTACCAGATTGTTTTACTTTAGCACTATTTGTAAACAACTGCTTTACTCAACAATTTGTAAATTAATCTTAATAGGAGAGTATGTCCATATAAATGTAACAAATACATATATACAATAGGGCAACAGAAAAATAATTTTGTCATACAGTTATATTTGTCAAATGATTATATTTATGTTTTAGATTGTATTAATAATATGTTAAGTCAGGGCTATTCCACTAAAACATGCATGGGATAACACACATAGATGTAAAATAGGGTTCACCCATAGATGTTTATTAAAATGCCTTCCTGGGGTCCCAGGCATGTTTAATGGAGTTGTCATGCAGTTGTAAAATATGTCGCTTATTTAGGCTATTAAAATCATTCCTGAATGTTTTAGTTTCTGATAAAAGATTTGCAGCCATGGAACATTAAAAGAAGTAATTTTGCAATTTACACTAAATGTATACGAGGGACTGGTAGCAGTTTTGGACAATGAGATAAAGACATAATATTAAATGAGATCAAGACATTTATAATAATTAAAGGGACACATGGCATGTTGAAGTACTTACGGAACTTAATCATTATAATTTTAAAAAATTAAGTTCCATCTTTTTATTTTTAGTGCAATATAATCAAGTTAAAAATTTGCTTTATTAATATTACAGATCGAGGTATGTATAGAATCTTAACGGAACCCTGTCAGTTTTTTAAAAATCAAGATTCGATTGCTGTGTGTCCGTCTAAGACAATTGAATAAATCAGAGGGCATTTAAAATTGATGTCGTCGTGAGTTTTGAAATCAAAAAGATCTGGTTGCTGTAAATGTTAACCTGCAAACATGGCTTTTCATAAAATTGAAATCTCTGACCGTTTATTTTAAAGAACACCCAGAATTGCATTATTTCATTCATTTCGGAATAAAATTGGAAATACTTGGAATATATTTGTTTTGAAAATGATCTTTTTAAAAAATGTATGGTTATTTTTTTTTTATGTATTTCACATCAGTTTTAATAACCTCTCAGAGGCCAACTTCCTTTTAACGCATGCTACCAGAATATTCTAAATTCTAATTGGTGTTTGGTAAATTCTTAAACTTCAGCATTTTCCATGGAGGCTCTATCATGCTTTTTAATGTTTAAACATATTTTGTTGTTTACTGAAAAAAATTATTTTGCTTGGTACAAACTTCCTGGCAGTCTTTGTGAATTTTAAACTGGATTAAAAAGATCAGTTTTAACTCTTAGCCTGCTAAGGGCGACTACAACAGCGTTTGCAGCCAGTGTAAACTCGCAGGCTGATCAGGGTTTACACTGTCTGGCTGCTCATTAGTCATTAACCAAAACAACCCTTTGTAACATAAATGGAATGGTCCAAATTCAAAGAAAGGACAGTCCATTATACATTCATAGCAGGCTAAGGGTTAATGTATATTTATCTTTGTTGATAAATATCAGCGTGTTACATTTTAGATGCAGCTAGAGTGCAGTACAAGTGGTGGATATTTGTTTTCATTGTGCATACGAGGCAGCTATCTGTTATGTTAGTATTTGTTGGTGTTACTTCTGAAAGCATTGTACTGATACATGAAGATTTTTATTTATTTTTTTTATGTAAAAGGAATGCTTTGATATAAATAAACAGCTTATTCATCAAATGTATTTTACAGTTTCTAGAAAACATGGTCACTGTGTATAGAGAAAGTCTTGTATTAACATTCATTATTTAAGTTCAAATTTGCAAATGGCCTTTGGTGCATGTTTTTATATCATACTTTTCACAAATTGGCAGTAAAACACCCATGTTTTTGCAAATAGTCCCATCATTTTCAGTGAACTTTTCGTCTTGTATTTCTTCAACATCAGCCTATTATGAAAGGTGTTAAATTACAATCACTTGTTTAATAAAATAAAACTCTGCAAACAATATAATTATCAGGGCACCAGTCTAATAAATGTTCATGGATATCAAAGATATTGAAAACGTGGGTGTATGTAAATATTTCTAGTAACTGGTTCATCATCAGTGCCACAAACGGCCAGACTGACAGCATTGGTCTCCTGTATTACTGCCACATTGTGCATCTGCCATTAAAGATTGTAATGCCATTACGTTTGTTATTGCCATATTCATGATTTTTTTTAGGGGAAAAAGTGCAAATATTTTACACATTGTGTATATGCTTTGTTTCGTTGGAAGAAATTACATCTTAATTTGATATTCGTTGTTGTGATTTCTAACCATCTTGTAAGGTTTAACATGCATTTTAGTACAGTTACTCACGTTCAGTATTCACTATTGTGATCGGTGAACTTTGGTGTGTAGAGGAAGCAGGAAAATAAATCCCGTCACATGTCACTTTGGGTTTCTGCATGAATTCCTAGATATAACTAGAACAATACCCTCTGCCTCTGCCCCTTTGACCCTGCACTTTATTGTACCAATAAAATAAAACCAATACATAGGCCAGTGAATGGGAAGAAAAGGATTCCCACTAGCTAAAACTACAAAGAGTCGTAACTCGTGAACAACAGGCCCTGTATCGCTACTGGCTATATGGAGTCTGGTATCGCTCTTGTCTACTGGCTATATGGAGTCGGGTTGGGAACACGACAGAGATATGCGCAACTAAGCTTGTACTGATCAATTCCCTGCTAAGTTTCACTGAAATCAAACAAGGGGTTCGGAAAGCTGAAATCCAACATGGGGTTCAGGAAAGCTTTTCCAGATAAAGTTTGTGCGTAAAGTCAAAAATCATTCAACAGGAAAACGGCGATGACCTGCACAACTGGGTTTCATACTCATCCTGCCAAGATCTGCTAAAATCCGGCCAGTGGATCGGGAGAACTAGTCCAGACAAAGTTTGTATTAAAACCGTTAAAGGGCCACAACTCCGCCAAAAATCTTTCAAATGGAACACAACGATGATATGCACAACTAGGCTTGATACTGATTGTCCTTGCCAAGTTTTGTTGAAATCCGACCAGGGTTTCGGGAGAACTAGTCCAGACAAAGTTTGTGTATAAAAACCCAAAAGGGGAGGTGCACAACTAGACCATGACAGTTATCACGAAGACGATATTGGGATCGACCGACCGACATTTGCGAAATTTGACATATGGGCATAGTTCAGAAAATGAAGGGCCACAACTCCGGTGTAAATTATCCGATCTGGCTGGTTTTCAAACTTGTCCCGAGTTTTGATATCAACAACCTAGTAGAGTTTTGTAAGACTAGATGAACAAGAGGTCACTGATTGATTTTGATTTCAGGAAGTAGTCGCTACAGACTTGTTTTTTGAAAAATTATTTTTAACCGTAGCGGCCATCATGAATTTCCGGCCGACCTGAAATTTTGCTAGGATCAATAAGACATCAAGAGCAACATTCCTGTGAAGTTTCATGAAAATCCGTCAAGTAGTTTCAGAGGAGTTGTCGCTACAAGTTTTAATGATATAACTCTATGTAAACAAAGATGGCCGCTGACAGCCATGTTTAACGTCGAATCAAAATAATCTTTGACTCTGATAACCGTCATGTCATGCTGATCATTTTACAAAAAGTCCCATATCAATATCACTTATAGTTTCAAGACGTAGTCGCTACAAACTTCTTTTTTAAAAATCTATTTTTAGCCGTGGCGGCCATCTTGAATTTCCGGCCAACCTGAAATTTTGCTAGGATCAATTAAACATTAAGAGAAACATTCCTGTAAAGTTTCATAAAAATCCGTCGAGTAGTTTCAGAGGAGTAAGTTTTCATTATATAACTCTATATATATTACCTCCCCTGAAAAAAAGAGTTATTTCCCTTGAAAAATTACAGTTACCTCCCATGAAAAAAAAGAGTTGCTTCCCTTCAAAAAAATCGAGTTACCTCCCCTGAAAAAAAGAAGAGTTGTTTCCCTTGAAAAAAATCGAGTTACCTCCCTTGAAAAAAACTGAGTTACTTCCCTTGAAAAATCGAGTTATTTCCCCTGAAAAAAATGAGTTATTTCCCTTGAAAAAATCGAGTTACCTCCCCTGAAAAAAAACTGAGTTACCTCCCCTAAAAAAACTGAGTAACATCCCCTGAAAAAAACTGAGTTACCTCCCCTGAAAAAAGAGTTGTTTCCCTTGAAATAATCGAGTTACCTCTCCTGAAAAAAACTGAGTTACCTCCCCTGAAAAAAAGAGTTGTTTCCCTTGAAAAATCGAGTTACTTCCCCTGAAAAAAACTGAGTTACCTCCCCTGAAAAAAAATGAGTTGTTTCCCTTGAAAAATTACAGTTACCTCACCTGAAAAAAAGAGTTATTTCCCCTGAAAAAAGAGTTGTTTCCCTTGAAAAAATCGAGTTACCTCCCCTGAAAAAAAGAGTTGTTTCCCTGGGAAAACTACAGTTACCTCCCATGAAAAAAAAGAGTTATTTCCCTTGAAAAATTACAGTTACCTCCCCTGAAAAAAAGAGTTATTTCCCCTGAAAAAAACGAGATACCTCCCCTGAAAAAAAAGAGTTGCTTTTATTTGCCTTGAAAAATTACAGTTACCTACCATGAAAAAAAGAGAGTTATTTCCCCTGAAAAAAAACGAGTTACCTCCCCTGAAAAAAAGAGTTGCTTCCCTTGAAAAAATCGAGTTACCTCCCCTGAAAAAACTGAGTTACCTCCCCTGAAAAAAAGAGTTGTTTCCCTTGAAAAAATCGAGTTACCTCCCCTGAAAAAAACTGAGTTACCTCCCCTGAAAAAAAATAGTTATTTGCCTTGAAAAATTACAGTTACCTCCCATGAAAAAAAGAGAGTAATTTCCCCTGAAAAAAAACGAGTTACCTCCCCTGAAAAAAAAGAGTTGCTTCCCTTGAAAAAATCGAGTTAACTCCCCTGAAAAAACTGAGTTACCTCCCCTGAAAAAAAGAAGAGTTGTTTCCCTTGAAAAATTACAGTTACCTCCCTGAAAAAAAGAGTTATTTCCCTTGAAAAAATCGAGTTACGTCCCCTGAAAAAAAGAGTTGTTTCCCTTGAAAAAATCGAGTTACCTCCCCTGAAAAAAACTGAGTTACCTCCCCTGAAAAACAAGAGTTATTTCCCTTGAAAAAATCGAGTTACCTCCCCTGAAAAAAAGAGTTATTTCCCTTGAAAAAACCGACTTACCTCCCCTGAAAAAAACTGAGTTACCTCCCCTGAAAAAAAAGAGTTGTTTCCCTTGAAAAATTACAGTTACCTCCCTTGAAAAAAAAGAGTTATTTCCCTTGAAAAAAATCGAGTTACCTCCCTGAAAAATTACAGTTACCTCCCCTGAAAAAAAGAGTTACCTCCCCTGAAAAAAACTGAGTTACCTCCCCTGAAAAAAAAGAGTTGTTTCCCTTGAAAAATTACAGTTACCTCCCCTGAAAAAAAAGAGTTACCTCCCCTGAACAAAACTGAGTTACCTCCCCTGAAAAAAACAGAGTTACTTAATCGAGTTAGTTCCCCTGAAAAAACTGAGTTACCTCCCCTGAAAAAAACTGAGTTACCTCCCTGAAAAAAAAGAGTTGTTCCCCTTGAAAAAAATCGAGTTACCTCCCCTGAAAAAAACCGAGTTACCTCCCATGAAAAAAAAGAGTTGTTTCCCTTGAAAATTACAGTTACTTCCCCTGAAAAAAACTGAGTTACCTCCCCTGAAAAAAAAAGAGTTATTTCCCTTGAAAAAATCGAGTTACCTCCCCTGAAAAATTACAGTTACCTCCCCTGAAAAAAAGAGTTACCTCCCTGAAAAAAACTGAGTTACCTCCCCTGAAAAAAAGAGTTGTTTCCTTGAAAAATTACAGTTACCTCCCCTGAAAAAAAACTGAGTTACTTCCTTGAAAATCGAGTTACTTCACCTGAAAAAAACGAGTTATTTCCCTTGAAAAAAATCGAGTTACTTCCCCTGAAAAAAATGAGTTATTTCCCTTGAAAAAAAATTACAGTTACCTCCCCTGAAAAAAACTGAGTCCCTGAAAAAAACTGAGTTACCTCCCCTGAAAAACAAGAGTTATTTCCCTTGAAAAAATCGAGTTACCTCCCCTGAAAAAAAGAGTTATTTCCCTTGAAAAAATCGACTTACCTCCCCTGAAAAAAACTGAGTTACCTCTCCTGAAAAAAAAGAGTTGTTTCCTTGAAAAATTACAGTTACCTCCCTTGAAAAAAAAAGAGTTATTTCCCTTGAAAAAATCGAGATACCTCCCCTGAAAAAAAAGAGTTGTTCCCTTGAAAAATTACAGTTACCTCCCTTGAAAAAAAAAGAGTTATTTCCCTTGAAAAAATCGAGTTACCTCCCCTGAAAAATTACAGATACCTCCCCTGAAAAAAAGAGTTACCTCCCCTGAAAAAACTGAGTTACCTCCCCTGAAAAAAGATGTTGTCCCTGAAAAATTACAGTTACCTCCCTGAAAAAAACTGAGTTACTTCCCTTGAAAATCGAGTTACTTCCCCTGAAAAAAATGAGTTATTTCCTTGAAAAAATCGAGTTACCTCCCCTGAAAAAAACTGAGTTACCTCCCCTGAAAAAAACTGAGTTACCTCCCCTGAAAGAAAGAGTTGTTTCCCTTGAAAAAATCGAGTTACCTCCCCTGAAAAAAACTGAGTAACCTCCCCTGAAAAAAAAAGAGTTGTTCCCCTTGAAAAAATCGAGTTACCTCCCCTGAAAAAACTGAGT